>VXBA01000862.1:29578-87147 GCA_013399895.1 Serilophus lunatus | reverse complement strand
AGCCCCGGTGTCCAGTGCCTGCAGACCCCCACGGCGGGAGTCCACCCATTTCTCTCAACCCGGGAGCCGTTTCCAGCTTGATAGCAAGTATCCTTCGGAAAAAGGAGGGAGGGAACTGGTTTTCACCTGTGCTTGTGTTTTTCATAGAGTTTGGAGGGCCCGAAATCCTTCGGAGAGAGGGAAAAGAAGGAGACACCCTTTCCTACCCTTCCTCCCTGTTCCTTTCTACTGATCATCTGGCTGAAAGGAACAGTTCCCTTCCCTTTTTTGGTTTTTTCCCTTTTTGTGTGTTTTTTTCCCTTGTGTGTTGGGGGGTCCCTCAATGTAATTCTGAGGTCTCCTGGTGGTTACCCTACCTCTCTAATTCAAATTCCTTGTAATAAACTGTTCTCCTGCTGACCATTCTATTCAGTTTTCCATCACTTTATTGAACCTGTCCCCTGAATGCTAAAAGGTGGGTCAAACCACCACAGTATATATATATAGTAACTGTCTGTTATTAATATATATTTATGATTGTTCATGTAAGTAATAAAAATTGCTTATGAAAATTTAACAAACAAAACATTAGGTTGATGAAAAATGTCTATGTAGTTTCTTAGAGAAATATTTAAATAGAAAGTACACTGTCTTTTTTCTGTAAGTGATAAATCTTTATCATCAAATCATCAAACAACATTATGAGATTTTTTTCATTAAATTGCACATAAACTTATTTCCTTAATATTTTTTTTAATTGAATGAAAAATATATTTTTATTTGCCTGAATGTGGATAATAAGCCATGCTGTACTTCTTTGGAATATGTCATCACTCTGCATCATTTCTATGCCTTCTTTTATTACTTTGGTTATACTAGAAAAGCGCAGCTCTGCCACATGTTTTTTTACTTCTTTACTGTTTATGAATTGAAATTGGTAACAAGGCTGGGAAAAGATTCTTATCCTTGCAGACAAAACTTTGTCCCTGCAGGCCAATTTTGAGTGAGAAATTTATCATTGATGGGCACTGTCATATGGTGAAAAATTGATTCACTGTGATTAGCAGTGCAGAAGGCCTGTTTGAACTTCTAGTCTGCCATCATAACTAGGCATGGTTATACTCTCCAGTCTATTTTGCACAAACTGTGGTTAGGCAGGAAATTGGCTATCTGGTTATTCTTTCTACTTACCAGGCAGGAATCCAGTGCATAACCCATCTCCAAGTAGTCCCTGAGAGGATTCAGCCACTTTAGTCCTTAAGCTTTTAACTCCAGCAGTGCCGGCTGTGTCAGCTGGACTTTCAGAAAGTCAAAAACATGCTTTGACAGCTGGATGGGGAGTCTGTATATCAACCAGGAGAAAACAAAGCATAATACAGATTGCACATAATTCCAAGAAAATTATTTGTCTTTGCAAACTGGGATTTAGTGCTGTTCTTTGAACTTCTTGGTCAAATTCAAGTCTCTTTTTTCGAGGAAGTTAGTTTAACTTCCTTCTCATTGAATTCCTTCTAATTCAAAACAAACCTTTACTTTTTTTTTTTTTTTTTATTAATCTGCATTAGTTTTGGCTGAGATGGATTTAATGTTCCTCATATGGCACAGTGTTTTGAATTTATGACCAAATCAGTGTTGATATCATACCACTGTTTCTTACTAAGCAACAAGGCCTTTTCTGTTTCTCATGCTGCTCTGCTGTCAAGAAGGCTGGGGGTGCACAAGGAATTGAGAGAGGTGTAGCGGTTTTGAACCCACTTTTTATCGTCTAAGGGGCATGCACAATAAAGAGGACGGAAAACTGAACAAATTTAGTAGCAGGGGAAAAGCTTATTACTTGGGGTTTAAACTAGAGAAAAAAGGGATAACTTATGGGGACTTAAAATTTTACACAGGGAAACACTCGACACGCAGAAAACAAAAAAAAAGGGAAAAATGTGACAAAAAAAGAAACTGCTTTCCAAGCTAGGTGACTAGCTGAAAAAACAGAGGGAGGAGTAGGGAAGCCATGTCTCTCCTTTCCTCTCTGATGGTGTCACTTTCGGCTTTCGAGGTTTTTCTGCAAAACACAAAAAAGAAGTGAAAGAAATTACCCCCTCCCAGGACACGTTTGGGAAGTCACTATGTGCTATCAAGCTGGACTCTGCTCCAGCGCCGAGGGGATTGGGTGGAGTTATGGCGTGCGATCTGAGACCTAGGAGGAGACGGGCCGTGTGCTGCACCTCTGGACCGGAAGCCGAAGAGAGGGAGAGCTTCTGTGCTTAGCTTTTTAAGCCCTCCAAGTCTCGAGCGAATCTTGCTGTCTTCTTCCTGGCCAAGTTGTCTCCTCATTGGCCAGCAGAGCCAAGCTCCACGTCTCTTCCGGTATCTTCACTCCAGGCAAAGTGGCGGTTCCCGCTGGAGACCGCGTGTTCAGGGCTCAAGGCACCATCTTTTATTTTTTACTGGCCGCAGGCACTCCGGGGGTGCCCTGGAGTGGCTACCACCCCTCTGCGTGGCCAACACCAGCACAGTGCCAACGCTGGACCCTTGCCGCTGTCCATAAGCAGCCGCTGGGCCCATGCTCACAACCATGGCTGCGCTGGGGTCTGGCACCAGCATTCACAGCAAGTCTCTGCCCGCAAGCTGGGAGCTGCCGGTACTGCACCTCCTGCGCTGTGCAGCTGTGTCCCCGCCACTGCCCGTGGGCATGCTGGGGTTCTCCCATGGTCATGCTCTTGGGGCTGCCACCCATGCCAGGACTGGGGGACCACCGCACACCATGCAAGGTGCTGCTGGCCCCGGGGCTGCCTGCTGCTTGCTGCGAGTCAGCACAACTGCACGCTGNTCAGCACCACTGCACGCTGCTGCCGGCTGGAGTCGCACCGCCCACCAGGACCAGGCAGAGGGGAAACACCCTTGGCCAGTCCCTGCTTCGCTCCGTGGCTTCACTTGGAGCCAGCGCTTGCCCTGCCTGCTGCGCCGCCTTGCCGCCGCCGGCCCCGGCCCCAGTCCAGGACGCATGGAAATGACCATGGCAGCAGACCCTCGCAGGTTCGAACACCAAGATCCCAGCCCCCTTTCCCTTAAGGAAAACAAGATTTTACACAGACAAGGTAAGTGGGCACTCCTTACACATTCTCCCCCTCCCAAAGCCCAAGGACCCTCCCCAAGACCACCCTGAGACCCAAAGCCCCCCCCGACAACCTCAAAAAAGACCCCTGCACACCTCAAACCCCAACAGAGAGGGCACCTGCTTCCCTGAGACAGTTGAAGCCAACTAACTAAAGGGACACTCCATACTATATGGTGTCATGTTCATCCTCTAAAACTGAGGGAAGAAGGAAGTGGGTGACATTTGTCATCTCAAGTCACCATTAGGCATGTGGAGCTATGCTTTCCTGGAGATGGCTAAACACCTGACTAGTGATGAGAACCAGTGAATGAATTCCTTGTTTTTCTTTCCTTGTATGTGCAGCTTTGCTGTTCCCATTAAGCGTTTTCTAACCTGTTTTTCTAACTTTTGCTCTTCCAATTATCTACCTAATTATCTATCTCCAATGTGGAGTAGTGGGTGGGCAGCTGTGTTGGGCTCAGCCCACTGACATTAACAAATCACATTACCATATCTTTTCCTCCCTGTTTTTGCTCCTTAAAATGAGATGCAATTATATATTAAGATTGCTAAATTTTAAATTACTAAAAACTTTAATAAATTATCATTTTAGTTAAACAGATTTGTTACATATTCTTGTATGTTTTGAGATAAATTTAGCTCTGCAGTTACAAAGGTGCAGTAGCATCCCAACAATTCCAGTAAGCACAACAAATAGTTAATCACACCAGTCACTTCCATTCTTCAAGTTTATGTAGGAAGTTATCAGTGAATAATCCTTTTGTCTGCCCACCTACATCTTTCTAGTTATCTTTGTTTGGGATTTTTTTCCCCAATACACAGTCTTCCAACACAAATTATCTTCTCAAGCTTGCATATGAGCAACTTCACTGATGCCAAAGTACATGAAATAGAACGGCATGTTTAGGTGATTTATACCACATATCTGTATAGAATGACAGCTGTCTTCATCCCCCATGACTTCTTACCTTCCTGGAATTGCATTTTTCTCTCATATTACACTGCAAACTCATATCTAATTTGCCACACATGGTCACCTACAGTCTCCATTGCAAGAAAGAGAGCATCTCTTTCTTGAAGTGTCTCCTCTTTACATGACTTAATATTAATTTTATTCCTGTGGACTGTTGCTGTAATACAAGAATTCTAAGTTTTCTTCAGAGTAAAGGAGATTAGCTTTATCCACTGCTGTGATAAAGGTAAATAGCCATAGCTATGAATGAAACACTGGGACTTTAGCATTAATAGATACAATTACTTTTTTTTCAATTCCCCTCCTCCCCTTATTCTAATTTAAATGAGAAAACTGAACACAGCATCTTAAATTTATTTGCATTGTTTTAATGCTGCACTGGCATCCTAGATTCATGGAATGCTTTGGATTGGAAGAGATCTTAAAGATATATAGTTCCAACTGACTGTGCAGGGACAACTTTCACAAGATGAGGTTGTTCAAGGCTCCATCCAGACTGGACTCAAATACTTCTGGGGATGGGACATCCACAATCTCTCTGGGTAACATCTTCCAGTGCCTCACCACCCTCATAGTAAAGAATTTCTTCCTAATAACTAATCTAAACCTGACTCAGTTTAAAACCGTTACCCCTTGCCGTTGTCACTATAAAAAAAAGAAAAGGCCCTCCTTTTTATAAGCCCCCTTTAGGTACTAGAAGGCCACAATAAGGTTATCTCCAAAGCCTTCTCTTCTCCAGGCAGAACAACTCCAGCTGTCTCAGCCTGCCTTCATAGGAGAGTTGTTCCATCCCTCTTATCATATTGGTGGCTCAACTCTGAAACCACTCTAACCGTCTGAGTCTTTCTTCTGTTCAGAACACCAGAACTGGACGCTGTACTGAAGGTGGGGTGTCATGAGGGTGAAATAGAGGGGCAGAATCATCTCACATGACCTATTGGCCACTGCTGTTTTGATTCAGCTTTCAGCTTTTTTTATGGATTTTTTTCAGCATTTTTTACACTTGTCTTTCTGGGCCATGAGTGCACACTGTGGCTCACATACAGATTTTTATCCATGAGAATTCACAGGTCCACCTACACAGGTGTCCTCACACTGAGTTCTTCTCTCAGTCTGTGCTCATATCTGGGATTGCCTCCAACTAAGTGGAGAACCTTGTATATGGATTTGTTGAACTTCATAAGGTTTTATAGGCCCACTTCTCAAGCTTGTCCAGGTCCCTCTGGATGGCATCCTGTCCCTGAGGTATGTTGTCTGCACTGCTCAGCTTTGTGTCATCTGCAAATGTGCTGAGGGTGCACTTGATCTCTTTGTCAATGTCATCAATGAAGATATTGAAAAGCACTGATCCCAAGGAAGATACCACACAGTACTAGCCTCCACCTTGACATAGAGTCATTGACCACAACTCTGCAAGTTTTCTGTCTATAATCTTAAATCTATTGAAAAGTTTTGAAGTCCTCTGAATAAGAGGTTTTCTGCTTCAAGATATATAGAACTTGAAAAAATAACTGTATATCTATCACAAATTTACTATATTGAGAAAACTACCTCTTTTTCAGTTGTATTTAGTTCAAAAATCTATTGTTTTCTAGTAAACGAGTTGTAATTTATTAATTATGTATGACTTAGAGATTTAAAAAAAAATAATTTAAGGATGACCTAGTTTATGAAAATTGAGTCTTAAGGAATGCTTCAAAATGCACAGTTCTTCTTTACTCTCAAGCATTTTTATACCTGAATTTTCTTCACTGAGATTTATGAACATTTTTTGTCCAAATCTTCCTGAATTTAGATCTGGATAAACATCGTATCTCTCTCTCACTACATCATACTTTCTCATGAGTTCTAATAATTTATCAGATCCAGTGCAATATTATGCAAATTAACTTTTAATTTCCTGGTTTGCTTTTAAAAAACTTTTTTAATATCTCTAGGTACAGTAAAACCACCTTCTTAGTCACTGTCAGTTCTTTTATGTAGTCCTGGAATAAAATTCAAAAGGGATAGAAATGCAAACTCCACTGCTAAAAATATGCATTTCTCCTTGCTAGGTTAATTCTAGCAGTAGCAATTCCCTCAGAAAGTTGTGAAGTGTCAAATGAAGTTGACACAAAAAAAAGTTGCAACAACACATGACCATAATCATATTCATTGAGCTATCAGACATGTGTGTTGCTGATGTCTTTCTCTAATGTTTTGTTTGATTCTCCTGTAATGCTCATTACCAGTGTATTGGGTCTGTCTGAGATGGAGCCCATTTCCCATACAGCAGCTCTCACAGTGCTGTGCTGTGCATTGGTGGCTGGAGTGGTGCTGATCATACGCCAATGTTTTGGCTACTGCTGAGCACAGTACTGGGACTGTAGTGTTCCTTCCCCAACTGACAGCGGGATTTTGGGACGGGACACAAGTGGGCCAGCTGACCCAAACTGACCAAAGGAATATTCCATACCATATGACGTCAGCTCAGATATAAAGCTGGGGAGAAGCAGGAAGAGGGGGAAGGCATCCACAGTCTCCCATGGTGGCTTACCAAGAGAACCACTACACACGGTGAAGCCCTACTTCTTTGGATGTGGCTGGTCATCGCCGTGGATGGGAAATAGAGATTAGATTAGTATTTCGCTTTTGCACGGGCTTTGCTTTGCTTTGCTTTAATTTTTTGCTTTAGTAAACTGTCTTATCTCACCCCACCGTTTGCCATCGTATTCTTTTCCCCCTGCCTGACTTTCAGGGGGAAAAAGGGGTTAAAGAGACTGGGCACCTGGCAGCCAGCCAAGGTTAACCCATTACAACCAGCAGCCCATATCTAGGATCTTCAGACACTGAATTAAAAAAAAAAAATAAAAAATAGAAAAAATCATAAATTCACCTACAACCATTTATCTGACTGTACTGGTTTGGGGGTCTGGGATCATGGGGGGTGGTCAAAAAGGGCTTTGGAGGGAGAAGACTGCAAGAAACTCCATTTACCTGTTTAGTAAAATTCCGTTTCCCTTAAAACTGCGGGGAGAGGGCCCTTGCTCCAGCTGCTCTCCCGGGACTTGGGGAGGGGGAGGAGGGGGCTGTTCTCCCTGTGCCCCGCTGGGTCCTGGGCTGAACAGAGGCCGGGACGGAGCAGGGCCTGCGCCAGTCTCGGTGCCCTTGAGGCCGGGACGGCGGCGGCTCCTTACCCTCCGGGCTCCTGGCAGCATGAGGCCAGAGCGGGGATGGGACGGTCCTTGCTTCTGTCATTTTGTGGGGACGCAGGCCGGGCCAGGGCTGGGGCCGTTGGCAGCAGCTTCCCAATCCCCCTGAGGCCAGGGCAGTGGCGGCTCCTCGCCCCAGGCTCCCAGGAACATGGGGGCCGATCACCAGCCGTCTGCACACATGGCCCTGGGGCTGTCTTGTGCAGTGCGTGGTCCCTCGGTCCCAGAGCCCGGACAGCCTCTGTTCCTGCCTGCTGTCCTCCCTTCCCTGCGAAGTGCGCAGCTGGGACCGTCCCTCCACACGCAGCTTCTCGTTTCCCCTGGAGCACAGGCAAGTGGCACGCAGCTGGGGCCATCTCTGGCTGGGCAAGGGGGGTCCCTCAGTGCAAGCCCCCGCTTGTGCATGGGCGGTGGCTAGGGTAGTGCCGCTGCATGGCGGCCCTGAGCCAGCCCCAGCTGGGAACCTAAGCACGGCTGTCGCTCCTGGACAGTGACAGGGAGCCAATGCTGGCATCGTACTAGCGATAGAAGCGGCAGTGGCGCTGGGGCGTTCCCCAAGGTGCTGCAGCCATGAAAACAAAGATGGTGGGTGGGACCAAAAACTTGTGATTCTTCAATGGGAAAACACCGGAAACAAGGCGGGGCCCAGCCGGCTGGACCAATGGAAAGACGACTTGGCCAGGAAGAAGGTGACAAGATCCACGCGAGAAGGAGAAGGCTTAAAAGCTGAGGCAAGGGCCCGGCCCCGCACTCTTCTTTGGCTGCTTCGAGAGGAGGCACACAGCTCTGGTCCCCAGCGCCCGCAGGCCCCCCCCCACAGCGTGATTCCACTCATTTCTCTCAGCACAAGAGCCATTTTCAGCTTGGCAAGCAAGTAACCCCTCTCAGAGAGGTGCTGGGAGGGAATCGTTTTCACCTCTTTTTGTGTTTTTCAGAGAACTTCAAAAGCCGGGGAGTCCCCTCCAGCAGAGGGACGGATAGAGACAGATTTTCCTACCCTTCCCCCTGTTCTTTCCGCTAGCCATCTGGCTGAAAGAGCAGTTCCCTTTCTTTTTTTTTGTTTTTTCCCTTTTATTTTTTTTTTTTTCCCCTGCGTGTCGGGTGTTCCTCTGTGTAATTCTGGGGTCCCTGTGGGTTATCCCTACTTCCCTAATTTAAACCCCCTATAATAAACTGTTCACCTGCTGCAACTCTATTCAGTTTTCCGTCACCTTTACTGAACCTTCCCCTAGACGATAAAAGTGGTCCTAAACCACCACATTGACATAATCTGGGATTTTGTGGGAAGGGAAGGTTTTTCATAGGAAAGTTACAATCTGTGAACTTCATCCTGAGAATTTAGTTCTTTACATACAGACTTCACTGAAGTCAGAAATTGAAGGTGTGTGCCTGAGAGTAAAATTCTCTTCTGGTCTCTTTAATTAGATAGTGTATTCATAGTTAAGTGTTAGTATTTCTTTATCTTTGCAAAATATGGAAAACTATCCTTGTAATTGGCACATCATTTGGGAAAGGCATTATTTATAAAATTTTTAAGTTGCCTTTGTTGTGTACTATAACTTTAAGAATTCCACACTGGTGGAGGCTTAAGTCTTTAAGATACATAATTTTTTCTCATTCTCAGGTGTATATTTTATTTAATTCAAAGAGATTTTAAATTCCTTCTTCAAAAACATTCTAACCATTTGCCATTGCATACTTAGTTGTCTTAGTTTGCCACTTGCATTTGTCAGCTGTTAGCAAAAGCTGTTCTTGTATTTTAGGAATTCTTATTTCTGGAAAAAGTCATGCTTAGATTTCAAAAGAAATTTTATTTGGCTCATATATAGCTCAATCAAAAACTAAATATAAACTAAGATTTTCTTATTCCTACCACACTCCTTTCCACTCTGGATCAAAACTTTTACAATATAGTATTGACATTGTTAACGACTGTAGTCAAAGGACTATGGATGTGACTTGGTGAGGACTGAGGCAGAAGTTTATTAATTCATGCTAGAACTTTCACAAAAAATTTAGTCATCTAATTTAAGTCATCTCTTGAGTTAGTTCTGCCATTTTTAAGTCTATGTTAGACATGAGAAAATGCTAGTGAGACACTATTTTGACTCTTTTACCTGGGATAGACAAAGATTTAGATATAGATTCTATAAATTCAAAACACACCTTAAAGTCTTATTCAATGAAAAGAAATTGAAACTTTTAGGACTCACATAACAGAATCGCTGAGTAAGCTGAGTAAGAAGTGCCTACCAAGTGAGGATTCACAGCCCAGAAACGCCTTTTTTGTTTCCCCATCACTGATGTAAAGGCCAGGAAAACTAGATCACTTGTGTGGTGTAAATTTGTGCAGTAAACATTAATGGCTACTAACACAAATACCCTTCTCAGCTGTTAATTAGGAAAATTTTGTTCTTCTCCCTTGTATCTCCGAGTCAGCTTTTTTTTTTTTTTTTTTTTTCCTTAAGAACACACATTGGACAGGTGTTGTTTTGAAGTAGTTTTCACTTGCCACTCTTTTGGTGTGGGACTGATAATATGCTTGTGTAGCCTCTGCCAGTAAGGAAGAGCAGTATCAACAGCTGGCACTCCCAGGCTTGCCCTGGCTTGAGCATCAAACACCACAATTTCAGCAGCTATAAAGAACACCCAGAAGGATCTGAACCTCATGGGGGCTGTTGCTGGCAAGGTCTTGCGATGCAGTCCAGGCAGTAGCAACGCGTTATTTGCATATTTAGGTAACGTGACATCCTCATCATAGGCTGGAATTTTTTTACACTTAAGGTAACATGACCAGTTTTCACTACATGAAGGCAAAAATCCATTACAAATTCCTCAGTGTGATAGAAAAGGAGAGCTAACGGCAAAGCTTTTCAGTCATTAAGTGTCAGAATTAAACTTTAGTGGAATAAATAGAAAAAACATTTTTAGACTTGTGACTTGTTAAAATTTGAAATTAGTCAATTTAATGGGGTTTTACAGGCAGAAAGCTTCATTACATAAAGTCTATTTAATAAAGAACATTGTCACAAAGTTTATTTGATAAAGGTATCAAGATAAAAATAATAAACTACTTAAATATTTAAGATATTATTTCTTAGTCTCCATTTTCTAATTTTAATTATCTGACAAATTTATAACAAGGACAGAACTTCTTAGTAAATTAAAAAGATTTTTATATACATTCCTGCAAATGAAATATTATCTGGTTTTAGCAGGAGAATTTTATAGTCATGACTTTCAAGAAATAATGAGCCTTGATATTTCATAAAAAGCTTTATTACAATTTAGAGAAAAAAGTACAATAATTTTACATTTCAGGAAGATTTTTACCTGTTTCAAAAGATAGCTATCATGACTTGTATTGAATACACTGGTTACCTTGTTGCCTTTTATAAAGGCAGGTGACTTAGAAAATATCTAAAGGAATATTAGGAAATAGCACCAATATCTGTAATGTTGCTGTCATTTATGAAAGTGTATCGATCAGATAATTGCACTTGCTAGATGTGCATGTGACTAATTAAATAATTATTCTACTTAATGAAATCCACAGAAATAATTAGGTACACTAAATGTCTTCTAATTATTCATTTCCTACCAAAGAATTAATGTATTTCAAATCATCAAAAGGACAGTCATTACCATTTAAACTCGACAACATGGTCTCCCAGCAAAAAGGGGAACAAATGGCGGAGGGTCTCCCTGCCAACCATCACAGTCTGCCCAACTAAACAAAACAACGGGAGACAGAGGCAAAAACATAGACCTTGTGTTGTTCACAAGGAGTTCTATTAAACTGCACAATCTGTGTCACCTAGTTAGGTCCAGGTCTTAACTGCAGCAGTGGTACTATTTAGGAGTTTCTTTCTTCCTTGCCCCATGCTGTCTCCAGCACTGCTGCCACCTCACTTGGCTTGGCTGAGCAGCGGGGCTGTCCCGGCATGGGTAAGGGGCAGGAGTGGCCAGAGCAGCAGCGTGAGCTGGCTCAGCTCGGCAGTGGAAAAGGTGCATGGCGGGTGCTCCTTGCACAGTCTGCTGCAGTCTCGCACAGCAGCAGCAATCCGTTTCGCTGTTGCTCTCTCCCTAACTCTGGTGAAGGCTGAGCGGCACTGGAGGACAACCTCGGAGTGCTTTGATCCCAGCACAGTTCCAGCTCCATTTGGCTCCAATGTAGAACAGTGGCATGGAACTCTGTGCACTACACCCGTGTTCCCTTGGAGAGAGTGAGTTCCACTTTTCCTCATGTTTTTGTGGGTTTGTTTGGTTTTTGTTTATTTTTTTCTTTTCCCCCCCTCTGCAACAGGTGGCAGGGGAGAAAATTTATCCTTAAAAGAAACAGTCACTCAAAAAACAATACTGGAAAAAGGGAATAAAGTACAGCAGAAACATCCTGTAGCTATGACCATCAATCATTATGCATGACGTAAAAATTATAATTTCATGGGTTTATCACATTATATTGTGTTTAAGTCCTAAAGAAGAAACCTAATTTGAAAGCATAAGTTTTCATATCTCATAAGGCAATTAAACTTTCATTAGTTTCGTTCTCTGTTTGAAAGAAATCTTTCTTTGGAGAAAGTAAGAAGAAAACCCCATATTTTTAAAAGTAACATAATAAAATTTGATCTATTAACTAAAACATCCATTTATTGAAAACAAAATTTCAAACATTTTGCTTAGCCAAGCAGTGCAAGAAAAATCTGAAAGCAAGGTATAATGTCTCACGGAATCCCCTGTAGGCTGTATTTGAAAATTAATTTTATGTAAGTTAATTGATGTTCTAATAGTGAGCATGTCAAAGACAGTACAAATAGTACACAGTAATTTGATTATACAGATAACAGATAGAGGAGGAGTACTAGGCATAAAGGATAAGCATCACCAATGTGACTGGATCTTTTGATGCATCCTACATTAAAGTCTTTTCTAGTGAGGATCTGATAATTTGACTATACATTATATATATGTGTATATATACGCAATATATATTATAGTCTATATATACACTATATATAATATAGGTAATGTATATATTTAATATATATAATGTATATACACATGTTATATATATACACCCATTACATACTATAAGGTATAAGGATATACAAATTTGAATGGAGAAATATATATAATAAATAGGCTAAAGAGTAGTAATATGTTCCATTGTATTAGCTAGGAAATACATTCTATATAAAAAATTACTTAGTTACACATTTTCTCTTTTTCAGTCTTCCAGCAGGAAAGACATTTCTTCTCCTTTCACGCACCCTAGATTTCCTTTTCTAAAGTGCTAATAAAAGAAGGACCCAACATAACTCAGCTGAAAAGGCAAAACAAAATAGGGGCAATAGTTATGCTGGTTGATCTTTTATTTCTTTTAATGATAAATAATGGAAGACAGAAGGGAATGCTACAACTTGTAAGATCTAAGTCTCAAAGCCACCTGCTTAACTGTGAGCATTACTTTCAAAAATACGTTTGAGGCTCTAAAGTTCACTGAATAAACCTCTTAGTTCTTTAATAACCTCAGGATTGCCCAAAGACAGAACACAGAATACATTTGTCTAAGAGAATTTCTTTTTAATTTAGTGAGAAAATAAACATTTTGGCACAAGTTTCACAGGGATAACAGCATTTCACGAAAGTACCCAGCAGCCCCACTGTTAAGTACAATACACCCACCAGTTTTTAGCTACCGAAAAGAGACTAAGAAAGAGTAAAAAGCTTAAGAAAAGAAACAGGAGTAAAAAGAGTAAGAAGGAAGGAGTAGAGGAAAAACACTAGAATAAGAGAAAAACAGTTACCACCTGAGTACCTTATATGGTGATTGTTAGAGAAGATGAAGCCATGTGCTCCCATATTTATATGGTCTAGCCAGCACGGCCACACCTTTCAGGAGGGACCTCTGGCTCACTGACCACTCTGTAGCTCCAGGCTAGAGTGAGAGGCAGTGCAGCCAAACAGACTGTCAGGGTTCCAGAGGACATGGTGTGAGTGGGGTACCAGGTGCACCTTTTGATTGACAGCTCTATGTGTTCCGTGCTCCCCACCACATGGCTTCTGTGAGGCTGCAGGCCTGGACCTCCCAGCAGAGACCAACAGCTCCCATATATGCAGAGAATTAGTTCCAGTCCAGTAGTAAAACAATACTATTAATGGCTGATTTGGTGTCTCACACAACTGATCAAAAAAAAAAGCGGGTACAATCAATACTTGTTCCACTTACAAGATTGGCTTTTATAGCAGTCTACTAGACAGATCACATGATCTGTCTTTATATTGTAACATTTGCCCCAGAGCTGTCACTCAGCAAGAAGTCGTTGTGCACTTGCCAGGCATTCTTTGTGAAAGTAATGGTTTTGGTATAGCCAGACCAGTATCTGCTCCTAGTTCTCTCCGCATAGTCTCTCTCATCCAGCACCTCAAGTCTGATCATTTCCTCTCCTGACCAGGAGCCGGGCCTTTTCAGCCCTCTTAAGGAAATAGAAAATCAGCGAAAGATCACAAATCAAAACAATTACCCGCCACAATTCATGGATGTGCAAGAAATTTGTATCACACAAGAGGGGTTCTTTCTGAGATCAGGGGTGTGTGTTTTGTATTTTTGTGTTTGGCCTTTTAGCATTGAATCTTGTGCATCCAAGGTCTCCTTTCCACAGACTCTAGTCTCGGAAGTTGTAAGCAAAGAAAACTAGAAATCAATGCGTTCAAGCTCATACACTATCAACAAAAGTACAGGCAATTATAATAATTTTACTCTATATGGCTTTCTTATTCTTTTCAAGACAAATACAATTTATGTGCATAAGGCTGTGAATTCTTGAACACTTGGTCCTAATTTTATCGGTAATTAATTATACTAAAGCAATTCAGAGATAACTTACAACACTTGAACTCCTTCCTGCAAATTTCATTCTCAGGCAACTTGAATGTAAAATAATCTTTGTTTGGAGCTGGATCCTTAGGTCTTTCAAGTACTATGGTAAAGAAAAAGAAGGTTATCAAGATTTGTCTATGTATCATCAGTGTATGTACTTAAATGCATGAACTATGAAAAATTTCAGTCTTTTTCATTATATAAAATAGAGTGACTTTTTTTCACATTAAGAATTTTTCATTTTCTTTGATAAGATTCTGGGCAAGCCCATATTTAAGCCACTGTGAGAACTGTGAGTATCAAGCTTCATGGCATCTTTTTTGTCTTAGAGTGTACTCAAAATGAAATTGTGTGTATTCCAGATTCATTCAAGAAGAAACAGATGTTTTAGCTGCTATTAGAATTCACTGACAAGGTAATAATAATATTAAAGACATCATCAGTAAGATTAGGTGAATTCCACACTGAAGCTTTCACCCTGGTAATATCCCAAAGAACATCAGACCTTGTAGATAAAATCAGAAACCGGAAGTACATGGAGTGTCCCTAGTAGTAATCTTGTCAGTACCTAATATGAGGTCCTTAACTAGAGATGCTATTAATTTAATTCAGCTTGAGCTACCTTTCTCTGAAACAGTCATGGATAAATTACATAGCTGCATAGTAAGCAGGAGAAAAGAGGTATGTTAGTAAATGATTCATTTAATAATTTTTAGATGTCTATTTTGTGTTAAATCAATCACATTTTAAAATTTCACAAACAGCTTCCTCTCAGAAAATGTAGATGTCTTCAAGCAAATAATTTTATCTCCCTACATCTATCTGAACTCTCTCCTAAGGCTTCATGTGTATTTGTGTGGGTATGCATAGATATGAAATTATAATTCAACTTATACTGCCTTTGGTTTCTATTGCACTGGGACAGGACTGCAAAGATAAGAGTGTGCAATTTAGGCAATTAATTCAGAAAATGAGAATGGCTCAATCTCTGAGCCATTTAAAGAATTTCAAAGAATATCCTTTGAGCTATAATACCCTTCCTTCATGAATAAAACCATAACTCTATCATCTCCGAGTAGTGGAAGAGGAACAAGAATTTATACACATGCCTTTGGGTATGATTTTAAACCACCCTGTAAAGGAAAGTTTGAAATGAAAGCTTGTTTCACAATGAGAACACACAGAGAGCCTGAAAAACTTCTAGTATACCAGTGAGAGTTATACCCAGAATATATTAATCTTCTAGATCAACTTAGAAAGAAATTGAAGGAATGAAAGCCTGCTGACAGCACTGTGTAAATAACAAAATTTGTTTTACAGTGTGGTGTTCATCATTACCGTATAATGGAATTCCAACAGCATTTGAAATATCTGTCCTTTCTCAAATTATTACGGAGACTTACTTCTATCTTTCTGTTAGACTTTTCCCCTTCAGAAAAACAGGGATTTTCCAAGTCTTACCACTTTTAATACAACCTATCAGATGTGTAATCAAAGCATTGTCAAAATTGGAAAAATTGATTATTCTTTTTAGAAATTTTTTCTATAAAGGAAAGTTATTCCTTCTGTAACTAGTGATCTGATATGACTTTAAAAATTTGAGAAAAGGTAGGTTTTCTCCTTTCTGTTTGTACCAATATTGAAGGTTGTAGAAGGACCTCAAGAGGTTATCTATGCCAGACTCTTGCTCACGGCACATTTAACTTGAAAATTAGATCAGCTTGCTGAGGGGCTTGTCCAGTCAACAGCTGAAAATCTCCAGTGGCAGAGTTGTCACAGTCTCTCTGAGTGACCTGTTCCAGTAATCCAGGGATCAACACTGCTGCTGACTCCTCAGCAGGTTCACGGATGACCACAAATTGGGGGAAAACAGCTGATATGCTGGAGTGAAGTCTTGCCAGTCAAGGTGAGCGAGTAAAGCCGTAGAAACGAGCCAATGGAGCCAAAGTCAAATGGGAAGTTCAGCCCATGAGAAAGAACAACCTTTTGCATCAGTGCTGGGACTGATATGCTGCGGAAGAATGCTGCAGAAAAGGTGCTCGGTGTGTGTCTTGATGAATCAATTAACAAAAGCCAGGACTGCAGTCTTGTGGTAATAAAAGCTAAACACACAGAATGCTGCTATGGTGGCTTGATCCCAGCTGTCAGGTTAAGTCCCCCAACATGTGCTGTTTGGCTCATCTGCAAGGGGAGGGGAGAGAGAATCAGAAGGGAAACAGTGAGAAAAACTTGTTTCACGTAAGCAAGGCAAAATAAGAAATTTGTTCACTGCATCCCATTGCAGGCAGGTGTTCAGCTGCTTAAAGGAAAGCTAGGCCTCAGCATACAAAAAGGTTGGTTGGGAAGACAAATACCATGACCACAAATGCTCTACTCCCAGCTCTACCCTCTTTTTCTGAGTTTTTACTGCTAAGCACCGTGTCATATGGTATGAAATATTGCTTTGGTCAGTTGGGGTCAGCTGTGCTGGCTGTGTCCTCTTAACTTTTTCTGCATCTCCAGCCTCCTCTGTGAGGAGGCAGAGTGTGAGGAAGAAAAGGTCTTGACACTGTGAAAGCACTGCTCACAACTGCTGGTGTGTTATCAACACTGTTTTGGTCAGAAAATCAAAACAGCGCCATACCAGATGCTATGAAGAAAATCACCTCCATGCCAGCCAGACACAGCTCAGCTGCTTTAAGACCATTGCCAGCTGGCTGAGGAGAGCCATTATTACACAGGAGAGGCCAGATCTGAAGTCATGTGTCTCCATCTGAGTCCCAGCAGAAGAAATACGTTCATAAAAGAAAGCAAATCCATCAGAAGATCACTGGTTAGACAGAGAGAATACATAACTCATGAAGGTATATGAAGGGGCTTTGTATTTGTTCATTTAGCTCAGGAAAGTCAAGCAGGAGAGGATTTAATTCCAATTCAATGGAGAAGATGGGGCAGACTGTTCTCTGACATGTATAACAAAAGTGCAGGGGCTGCTAGTCCAAAGTAGTAGCAGAGCTTCAAAACAGATTGTAGAATCTCCATCCTTGGAGTTTTTCAAAATGCAGCTTGACACATTCCTGAGCAACTTTATCTGCCTTTGAAGGAAAACCTAAGTTAAGGAGGAGGCTGAAGTAGATGAACTTTCTCCCTCCAACATAAATTACTCCACAATTCAACAGACTGGCTATTTCAACTCCCTATTACCATCTAAACCAGTTTGGAAGAAAATTATTTATTTCTGTCTGTGATCAGGGATTTTGTCTTCTTTGTTTTAGAGAGAATTATTTAGAATATGAATGTAAATAGACCAACTCACAGTCTCTCATGAAGTTTTCTGAACTGTTTCTGATGCTATTTCCATAATGGAAACGGAATCTGCTTATTACAATTAGTGCAAATGTTATGGGTTTAACCTTAAGTTTTTCTAGGGACGAGGAAGAGGGACATTTGTCTTTTAAAACTAGTTTTCTTTATTTTTCTGAGAGGGGAAGACGGTCTCAATGCCTGAGGAACAACGGAGGCGCTCCTGCTTGCTCCCTCCTGGAGACGCGCAGGAACCGGGGCTGCGTCCACCTGCTCCTGCCTGGGGCTGATAGGGACTGGGGCTGCCTCCGCCCGCTCCCTGCCGGGGCTGTGCGGGCCTGGCCCAGGCCTGTGCCTGGGCACAGAGCACCCTGGGGCCATGCAAGGCAGCCCAGCGTGTGTGGCGGCCCAGCCTGGCTTTCCCCACACCCTCCAGCGGAGTCAGCAGCAGGGAGGCAGAGCCGACCCGTGTCCCTGAGGGCGCAGGCAGGGCAGGGGTCACCCCCACCCGTTTCCTCTGTGACCCTGCCATGAGCCACAAGCAGGGCACGGCGGGAGCTACACGGGAGCAGCGGCGGGTGCGGTGCAGTCCCGCTGGGTGCAAGGCGCCCCCGCCGAGTGCCCACCGAGCCTCCAGCCACCGCGCCGTGCAGGGGGCGGGCGGTGCCTGTGCCGAGCGGTGGGCGGGTGGTGCCTGTGCCAGTGAGGTGGCGGGTGGTGCCTGTGCCAGCGGGGTGGCGGGTGCATCGGCTGCTTCTGCTGGCCCCCTGCCAGGGGAGCCCGCGCTGCTGATGGGGCAGCAGTGGCGGCCCCCTCGTCTCAACGAGTACAGCCACAGGCATTTTGACAGCAACACTATCTTGCCTTGTGGTTAAATCTCAGAGAGTGGAGNCTTGCCTTGTGGTGAAATCTCAGAGAGTGGGGGCAGCCTCAAGAAAACGCGAGAATGGGCACCCCATAAGAGCCAGAGGAACGGAAGTCCTGTCCTCTTTTCGGTTTGCTTCACCTTGAGAGAGGCACAGCTCCCGTCCTCGATCCCTTGCCATGTGGCATCACCAGGTCTCAGGCAGTGACACCCGGAGCAGGGAACTACGTGGAAGTGACAGAAGTTGTGGNCGGGGTGGCGGGTGCATCGGCTGCTTCTGCTGGCCCCCTGCCAGGGGAGCCCGCGCTGCTGATGGGGCAGCAGTGGCGGCCCCCTCGTCTCAACGAGTACAGCCACAGGCATTTTGACAGCAACACTATCTTGCCTTGTGGTGAAATCTCAGAGAGTGGAGGCAGCCTCAAGAAAACGCGAGAATGGGCACCCCATAAGAGCCAGAGGAACGGAAGTCCTGTCCTCTTTTCGGTTTGCTTCACCTTGAGAGAGGCACAGCTCCCGTCCTCGATCCCTTGCCATGTGGCATCACCAGGTCTCAGGCAGTGACACCCGGAGCAGGGAACTACGTGGAAGTGACAGAAGTTGTGGTATTTCTCTCTCTTTGGGTTCCCCCGGGGGTCTTTTCATTGTCATTCTTTTCCAGCAGCTATGGAGCGGGACCAATGCCGTCCACATTGCAGCCTTCCTTCCATCCTTCCCTTGCCCCACAGCCCAGCAGCCAGCTAGGAGGAGCAGTTTGTTAATTTCCCCGTTTTGCAAAATATTGTCACGTCGTTGTTTGTGTAATTGGTTTATGGTTTTAGTGGGGCTCTACAGCTCATACAGACCCTAGTTAATAAACTGGTTTTGGTTGTTGTCTTCTCTATTAAGTCTCTGATTTTTGGTAGCGCCCCCTAGTATCCAAACCTGGACAGCAAAGCTCAGCAGTTTCTTGCAGTTTTCCAGATAGAGTTAAGAAGCGGTTGTTTTCTATCTCTATCTATCTATCTATCTATCTATCTATCTATCTATCTATCTATCTATCTATCTATCTATCTATCTATCTATCTATCTATCTATCTATCTATCTATCTATCTATCTATCTATCTATCTATCTAATATAGAATTAATTAACCTGCACTGATATATCTTCAGAGAACGTGTTTTTGTTAGTAGTATTATGCTATTACATTTAAAGATACTATTTTTAAATGGGAAGAAAGGTAGGGGTTTTTATACTCCTTGAAAGGGAGCTAAGAGAATAAAAGGACACTCCTTGTCATTTTATTTTGAAGTTAAACCTTTGTGCAAGTAAATATGAGTCACTTGGATTTGCTTCCTGCAGAAGAAAAGTGCTCCCATGCTGTAATACTGCAGATATATATTTTTTGAATTACAATGTCTGTAAAACTGAGTTTCTGTAAAGGTTTGAATGAGTGAGAGAAAGTGAAGATGTTTTAATATGTCCTTTCCTGGGATATTTTCTAAATGACAAATAGTGATAGGATGAAGCCTCTATTAGATGGCACTTCATACAGTATGAAGCTGTACTTCAGTGATACTACAAAAAAGTAGTGAAAAAGCATTAGGAACTTTAACAGAGAACAAGAATTTTCTTTTCTTTATTAAGAAGTCATTATGCACTTTTGCTGTGTTCAAGTGTCTTTCCATGGTTCCATTTTTAACCTTAATTTTCAAGAACTTTACAACGCAGCCATTTTAAATTGTATTACAAATGCACCTTATCTGTCTAAATGTATGCATGCTAATTTTGTTTTAAAAATTTGAGTATACTTAGTCTGAATATATTGACAGAGAGTCAAATAGTAGTAATAGCCTGACAAGATGTTGTTCTTCAAAGATCATGTGCTGAAGGGGAGATGTTAAGGTCAAATTTGAACTGAGCTTAGTTTAAAATAATGGGCTGGACTTGCCTGCCAGCCAGTTCTGTCTGTGCAATAAGTGCTAGTTCAAAAAACCAACCTAGACAGAAGACACAACGAGAAAAAAAAATAAAAAACACTCTAAGAAAAAGTGAAATGTCAAGGCGTGATAATGCAAAGAAAAATAGCTGTAAACTCTGCAAGTATCCTAGAGACTGAAGTAAATTATGACTTCACTTAAAATTGTACTGAGTAATTCAGGTCACAGATTAAGTTAAAACTGGACCACACCTCACCACTCCCTTGTTCCTGGGCTCAACTTCACTCCTGAATTCTTTATGTCTTTCCCCCACAGAGGGGCATGGAGATGGAGAATGGGGACTGGGGTCAATTGATCACATGCTGTCTCTGCTGCTCCATTCTCCTTAGGGGAAGCGCTCCTCACACCCTTCTCCTGCTCCATCGTGGGGCCCCTCCCATGACTACTCTAATGTGAGTCGTCCCCACAGGATGCAGTTCTTCATGAACTGCTTCAACATGGGTCTGTTCCATGGAGTATAGTCCATAAGGAACAGGCTGCTCCAGAGTGGGTCCCCCAGAGTGGCACACAAATCATGCCAGCAAACCTGCCCCATCATGGGCTTCCCATGGGGTAATAGCGTATTTCATGCATTCAGCTTCTGCAGAGGGAGGTCTTCCACAGGCCACAGGTGGATCTCTAATGCACTGTGGACTGCCATGGGCTGCAGGAGAACAGGCTGCCTCACCCTGGTCTTCATCACAGGTTGCAGGGGAATCTCAGCTCGGACATCTGAAGCACCTTTCACTGGCGCTGGTATCTGCATAGTGACTGTTCTCAAATGGTCTCACTCCTCTCTCCTGTTGCCCTTTTTGCCACCCTTCTTAACTACATTTTTCCAGAGCTGCTACCATCATCTCTTGTGGGCTCAGCCTTGGTCAGTGAAAGGACCTTCTTGGAGCCTGCCCCCTGCTCTGTTGGACATGGGAGAAGCTTCTGGCAGCTTCTAATGGAAGCCACCCCTGCAGCCCCCCTGCTACCAAAACTTGGCTGTGCCTCAATTGACCAATGAAACTGCATTTAAAGGTAATAAGGTGGGGTTTTTTCCATTATTTCTGTGGAATAATTCTGGAAACACGATCACTTTGGTGGTTCTTGACCTTATTTCTTTTCAGTCACAACCAGTTTGTACCACTTTATTTCTCGGCCAATAGTATTCTTTTCATGGAAATATGGTTTCTCATAAAAATACAGTTAGCTGCTTCCACCTCATGTTTAAAAACAACCCCAAAAATTTTATGTTTGGTTGTACTGACAGACATAGTCTTTAATGTATATATTAAAAGATTTATATATTTGATTCATATATATTGTTTCTTTCAGTACAAGAGGAAAAAGTATATTCTTATACATACATAATTTATGTGACTCGCTGTATTGGTTTCTCTGTGGCCAGGTTTTGGAAGCAGTGGGGGGGGCTGAGGGGGAGGCTTCTTTGAGAAGCTGCTGGAAGTTTCCTCCATGTCCAGCAGAGCCAATGCCAGCCAGCTCCAGGCTGGGCCCGCTGCTGACCAAGGCCAGGTCAATCAGCAATTGAAAGAACGCCTCTGTGATAACATATTTAAGAAGGAAAGAAAAAAAAAGTTAGAAGGAGACGAAGATGGCTGCCGGAGAAGAGCAGGGTGAGATCTTGTGAACAACAACGCAGACACCAAGGTCAGTGGAGGAGGGGGAGGAGATGCTCCTGGTGCCGGAGCTGAGATCCAGCTGCAGCCCATGGGGAAGACCATGGTGAAGCAGCTGTGCCCCTGCAGCCCATGGAGGACCACAGGAGTGCAGAGATCCACCCGCAGCTCGTGGAGGAGCCACGCCGGAGCAGGTGGATGCTGGGGGAAGGCTGTAGCCCGTGGGAGACCCATGGTAGAGCTTAGTCCTGTAGCCCGTGGGGAAGAGGAGCCCAAGCTGGAGCAGGATTCTTCTGTTAGGACTCGTGGCCCGTGGGGCCCACGCTGGAGCTGCATGTGCCTGAGTGATTGCAGCCTGTGGAATGTGACCCATGTGGTAGCAGTCTGTGAAGGGATGTTGCCCGTGGGACAGACTCTCACTGGGGCAGTTTCTGAGAGGAACTGTATCCTGTGAGAGATGGGACCCCATGGAATGCGGTTGGAAGGACTCTTCTCCCCAAGCAGTGGCTGAGAACAGCAACTGACCATAGCACCACCCCCCCCACCTTCCCCACCTCCCCGCCTTCTTTCCTTGACCGCTGTGGGAGAATAGATTGGATGTAAGAAGGAGGGAGGTGGGGGGTAAAAGGTGTCTCTTATTGTCTCTCACTCTTAGCTCTGATCTTGTTAGTAATAAACGTGACTATTATTCCCACATGGAGTCTTGTTTTGCATGTGACAGTGGTTAGCAAAGAATCCGTTATGGTCCTTAACTCACGAAACTTCTTGATATCTTCTGTCTCCTCTATAGCTGGATAAGGGGGAATGAGAGAGTGGCTGTAGTGAGCCCCTGGCATCCAGCCCAGATTAAACCACTACATCATAGCATCATATGAAGAGGAGAATTGCTTGGGAGATGAATGTGAATGAGCATATAAAAATTCAAAAGTGACTAAGCAATAAGAGGTGTGCTGATTCGTGCCTCTTAAGAAAATGCCCAACATGTAACATTATTTGTAAAAAACAACTATCCTCAGCACAGCAACAGCTATGCATCCTGACCAGATCCAGTCGTTCTGCTAAGTACAAACTCAGCCCTGGACTTCTCAGATCTGTAGAAAATGACCAGTTTCCACATGCCAATACCAAATTAGTGCGTTCCTGACTTTACTAGGCAGCTTTTACTCGTTTTATAATCCAAACCCTGTAAGTTCCTCTGAATTCTTATCTAAGCATCAACTACATACCCTTTTCATATGTTTAATATGTTAATTACCTGCTTATACATTGCATAATTCTATAGCTTACCAAATCCTTGGGAGCAAATAAGTGTCTTATTTCATGAAGCTCCTATTTTATTAATTTGTCATCAAATACTCAACTTCAGACTTTTCCAAGAAAAACAGTCTGTTTAAAAAACTTGTTAAATGCACCTTACAGCAATTTTTTCCATACAGTGCTGCCCTGTATACAGTTTATAAATGTTTTGTTTTCCATCTGATAAACACAACTGTGTTGTACTTTAAAGCACTCAAAACATATTTATGTTGCTGTATGCCAGAATAACTGCATATCGGGGCCTTCAACATTTCTTTTACGGTTTCCATTGCCTTTACATTTCAGCATGACATTTACTGTTCTGCCAGGTTTATCAGTGTACTCTGAAATGAAAATTTGGCTGTCTAGTCAAAATAAGAAAGTAGCATCTTGTCATGTAAGTTGCTTTTAAATATACATCTTTATTCATAAAGTACATGTTATCATCTTTTTCCACCTGTCTGCTCTGATAAATTTTGCACAAATGATTATTTTTTCTCATAATCAATTTCAAGGACAGTATAAAAATTCATGTATTCATCTCACCATTATTAATTTGCTGGATATTCATTCACATGATAGGGAGTCTCTGATGTACATGTTATAATCTCACATACCTTTTCAATTTGACAGTGTTAAATTAAATCCAGGAAACACATGCCTCTTCCATTCACAGAATTTAGAGAGTGATAATAATTTATTGCCATTGGTCATAATAAATGTATAACTATATTAGAGAAAATAATCCCCTTTGATTCATCTTTCTAGTGTATTCTGAATACATGCTTTAAATGATCTATGTATTCAACTCTGTGTAGTTAAGAATGTGTTTAATTTTCAACATTGTGGATATACTCATATGTAGTAATGCTTAAGTTTAGAGCTTTAAGTAGAGTAACTAAGAGAAAGAGGAAGGGGAAGGGGAATGGGAAGGGATAAGGGAAGGGGTAGTGGAAGGGGAGAGGATTGTGCAGCCTGGGGAAAAAGTCTGTACAGAGGAACAAGGCTTAGTGGAAAACATTCCTCATAGAAAATGCTGTATATCTGTCTATAATGTCTGCCCATGGGAGATTACTATTATAATATTCATATGTATTAGTTTGTTGGAATTCTATTTTCTTCCACTAAAGTTATTTTAATAAACATACAGATAGAAGGGTTAGTAAAAATAGACATAAAACTCCAATATTTATACTCTGAAGTGAATGAATAGCCCACTTAAAAGTTCCCCAAACCTTGTTTCTTACCAAATTCACAAGGGTATCTGTCTTATGACGTAAACATTGAACAAAGCCCAGTATGGATTCATAGAGTTCTCATCTTTAAGTCTTTTTCTCAGGATGAGTATGGCTTGTATGTATTCTCACAAGGTGCCTATCAGATGAAGTTGTACACAAAATTAAATGGTAAGCTTTTCTTTCCTTTGAAGTTGTTCTAATATAATCTTCATTAATAGTGTAATAGTCATGATAGCTGTCCACTTTTCCTTCGTTGACATCCAAGCACTAGAGAAGTATCTTTTAGTTCTCTTTACATATTGTTCGATGTTCTCCATCCAGAAGTCTGATGAAGGGGTTGCGCAGACTTGTCATTATAACTTAATGAGTTGCTCAGGTATTATTAGGCAATCAAATAATTTTTTTTGGTAGCAGTCAGAGCTGTACATGGCTGTTGTTTCAGTCAGTAGTAGGACCTAGTGGTCTTAATACATTTTCATTAGGTCCATTCATGACTGAACCCAGAAAGCATCTCTTTAAAGCATAATCCCAAAAAAGGGAAACAGAAAATGAGACAAGGATATGCATGAAATTAAGTAAAAGAAAGAAGTGCTGTGTCATAATCTACCACTTTTTCTTCACTTGGCACAGTAGCATAGTACTGTTTCACAGACACACAGAGCCAGTTAGGCTTGTTTTCATCTCATGGATACTCTCCCTAGATCCAGATCACAGATGACTGTAATTGATGCACGTGCCTGAGTGGAGCCTGTCTTGGGCCAGGCACAGCCTATCTGCTGCCATGGAGTGCTAGAACAAAATGTAGTAGCACTCTTGTGCAAATACATAAGATTGCATTAACTCTGACTTACTAGGCCCTAGCATTTCAGACCACACCTACATCATGGATTTCTTCATTTCTTCAATGTGCTCCAACATGCATTAGAGATACATTCATGAATTTTTTAACATGCACATATATTCCCTCTTCAGAATTATTGGTATTGATTTTTATTTGTGTGTAGTGCAGAAAGAAATCATTATGTATGCTTCAATCTTTCTATATACAGCAAATTTTCAGGAACTAGATATTGGTGTTTGGATTTGTGTTTCAGCGAGAGGGGCTTGTCTATGCTACAGCATACCTATACATTCACTTATGTACCCATGTAAATATAAATAAACTAGATACGTTAAGTAGTTACACAAATGCTTCATCAAAGACTGCTCCTTCCAGTAGAAACTAGCTAATACAGACCTTATTTCAACTGCCATTCAGCAGAAGAGCAGTAAAATTCAGAAATGTTCATCCTCATAATGTCTATTCTGCATAGAGGAAAATCAAACCACAGATTATTTCTTAGAGCTACACTTGTGGATATTTAAAGGATTTATTCCCCGTGTTCATTCCCAGGCACAGATTGGGCCAAGTGGCTCAGTCATCACAAGTCCCTCCAGTCTATGCTTTATTCAGCCATATGATTCACAGTGGATTTCTTGAAGCTTACATACAGTTAATCATAATGTTCCAGTTTTCTTCCTAGTTGTGAGTTCTATACATTGTTTTAAATATTCTCAAGTATCTCAACTGTTATGTCCTTTCTGAAGGTACTATTTTGTAACAATCCTTGTGTGAAGAAATTATAGTACAACATCCCCCCAAAACACCAGGAGTATAGGGACTTAGGAAAATTTATTTCTGAAGGCAAGAACACTAAAGAGCATTAAACCTAACATTGTTACGAACACCGGGCCTTGAGAGAAAGACACGCCTCTGTTCTCAAATAAGGAGGTTATCTTTTTCCCATGATAGGGAGAGATTCTCTGGAATGCAGTGGCAGAAAACCACTTAACTGTCTCCGGGAAAGATGCCTCTTCTACGCAGAAGAGACTTCCTAAGCAAAATAAGCACTAAAACTCCTTGAAATAATCTTACTGAAAGGATCTTCTACAATTACACCTTGCTTTGAAAACTCAGTACATCAAACTAGGTCAGAATGCATTCATAAATGTTGAATCCTGCAATGAGTAGCACAGTCATTTTAAGAACAGCCTCCACGAACCTATTAGTAATTTTGCTTTACATTCAAATTGCAAACGATTATATAAACATCTCTCAAAACTCTCTGCAGACAATCTTTTCAAACCAGACCTTTGAAAAATGTTAGATGAGAACCATGTATGTACAAAGACATTCTGCTTTTGTATATCTGATGATAGGGAATCACACTATATATCTGGTCATTTGCTGGATATAATTAAGACATAGTTAAGTAACTGAAACTGAAAATGCAGTACTGGATGAAGTATTTGAATTTAACACATATTGTAATAGAAAAGTAGTGCAGTGCATCAGATGAAGTAAAAGTAGTTTCCCTCTGGTACAAACAGTTTCAGACAGGATTGTGTCACACATAGAAAAAAAGCCTATAAACAAAGACAAAAAGATTAAAGAAACAACAACTGCTGCGAGGATACAACTAGTGATTTATTGAGTGAATCACTGCATTATATTTCTTAGTATTTACTCTATGAAACCATAGCCCTTGGTGATATAAATTTTCACCTTTCATGATTTTTATGTGTTGTGTATTTGGCATTAGTTGCAAGTTGATGCAGAAATTAATAGCAATAAATAAACTAATAAAAATGTTTCAGTTGTGCAGTATTTATATTGACAAAAATATTCTTATGTAAACTTTGTCATATTAGACAGATATATGTACCACCAAACATTCTTGTTCCTATCAGAAAGACTAAGCTACAGATTTGTAGGCCAAGTCCCTGCTTAACATTTCAGTTACTTTAACGTTCATTTATTAGTTA
Organism: Serilophus lunatus; assembly: GCA_013399895.1. Classification (NCBI taxonomy): domain Eukaryota; kingdom Metazoa; phylum Chordata; class Aves; order Passeriformes; family Eurylaimidae; genus Serilophus; species Serilophus lunatus. The sequence continues at coordinate 59,944 of VXBA01000862.1, read as the reverse complement.
GACAGTAGCACTGGAAATGTGCACAGTGCCATGGCTTAGTTGGCTAAAGCACCTGCCTAGTAAACAGGAGATCCTGTATTCAAATCACAGCGGTACCTCCACTCTGTTTTTACTGTATTGTGATAACGATTCTGTGTTTGCACAACTTCCTCATGAGGGGAAGAGGTGGGGCAGACATTGATCTCTCCTCTGTGATAACCAGTGACAGAACCCAAGGAAATGGCCTGAAGGGGAGTTTTAGATTGGATAAGAGAAAAAGGTTCTTCACCCAGGGATGGTTGGGTGCTGGAATAGGCTCCCTAGGGAAGTGGTTACAGCACCAAATTTGACAGAGTTGAAGAAGTGTTTGGATGATACTCTCAGACACACGGTATAAGTCTTGTGCAGTGCTAAGAGCTAGACCTTGTGAGTCCCTTCCAATTGAGCATATTCTGTGATATAGATCAAATAAGGGAAAGTGGCCATTTCATTGTTGTATAATTAAAAAAAAAAAAAGAGCAGTAGTGCCTTTTTTTTTTTTTTTTTTTTTTTTTTTTTTCCTTCCTAGCAACAGCGCTATTTACTAGGACGAGCATCCAGGAAGAAGGGTGCAAAGTTTTTCTTCCCTGCTCAGCTTACATCTCCCACTACTGAGAACAATGGCAAGCTTTACTTATAGGACTAGCATATGATTTGGAAGATGTATAAATCCTTTTTGTAGCAACCGTACCCCTGCACAGTGAGGGATTAAGGGTTCGTAGATGTGAGAAAAAGCATGCAAGAGTGTTTTTGCTCCTCAGCAGCCTAACAGTGATGTGTTCCCACTGAGAGGATGAACTTGCCATCAGCTCTTGTTCAGAAGAATGTTTCTGTATTCTACTTGAAACAGGTCTGAGCTAGAACAGGTACAGTCAAAACCCTGTGTGAACTGTCAGCCACAAACTGTATTTTCCACTTTTCTTTCCCAATTATTACATTGGTTGTAGATCATTCCCAGAATGAAGTAGAGTACAAGAATCACAGCATACACCCTGTTGCAAAGGCTTACTACTGCAACAGTCAAGCTTAATCATCTTTAGCTGACAGGAGACACGATGCTGTATCTCTCCCCATGAATGCTCCCTTACAAAATGGTATAATGCATACACGTAGGACACGCTTCACTTTAAAAGAGGGGATGACTTTAGTACTTGTCCTGCATGTTCTGGTATGAACATCTCAGATCAACACAGGAACCATTAAGTCTGAAGAGAAACCACTTCCCTGTTTCCTACTGATTTGTTTCTATAACTTGCTGCCTTGTGCCCTGGTAGCTATAGAGTGTCTGATTCCTGCTTACAGGGAAAGACACAGCTTTGAGCAGTGGATACCATTGTGTGACTGAGGCAGCTCAGATAGTGAATAAAACTCAAAAATAATGTAATTTTATTGTTGCACCTGTGGGGGAAAAAACCCTACTTGAGAAAATAATTATTAAATGGAATCTGAAGGAAACAGGACACAGAGATAAATGATGTTCAGTCTATATGAACAGGTTTGCTTTTGTGAAAGTTATAACTGTGGTTATTGAAAGCTCTAATGAATATAATGTATACTGAAATTAATTAACTACGCTTAGTGTAAAGCACATATATTTATCACTACAGACAAGGAGAACATAATTTGAGAAGACTTCTATGAATGTATGTAAAAGAGGGAGAAAAGCTATACTGATTCGTTTTATACAATATTAGTTCATTGGAATGACATAATTTTTACACTGTTTGATCCCTGAATTCATAATAAAGTCTACCAGAAAAAGATATTGAAGACATAGAGATTGTAAGTCAGATGGAAGAATCTTTTTAGTTGTTATTTTATTATAGATTTTGCTGTTTATTTGACCTTTTCTGTTCTGGCATCACTAACAAGGGATTATAAGTGTCTCAATCATCTGCAAAAACTTCTGCCTTTTTTTGTAAACGAAAACATATGTAAGGCAAATGATAAAAGTGAGGGACAGTCTTACAAATGAGAATTTATGGGTCAATTTACTGCTGACTCTTCAAACTTTATGTAGTCTTTTGTAAATGAGTTTCATAGCTGTTGTTCTGGTATCTTGATTTGTGTAAGATGTACCTCATGGCTCTGTGGCATTCTTCCTCACCAAAAATAACACAATGAGAGGAACAAAATATAGCAAAGTGACATTAAGGGTAGCAAAAGTATGTCAGTAGAACAACAAATTTAGTTTGACTTCTCATGCAGTCTGTATAGGAAATTGTACATCTAATTATCTCTTGTATTATACCATGCAATATTCAATGTAGCTTGAAATTATGTCCTTGCCACTGCATCTGAGGTGGATGATTTGCTAGCTGATGTTGCTTGGAACTAGTTTCTGTGTCTGGTAATTTTTATCCCACATTTCTCTATCTACAGACATTCATATTGCATGATTTATAATTTCACAAGGTACTTTATGAGAAAAGGAACACCTTTACTTTTAACTATGCATTAGAAAAATAATGCACCAACAGAGCTGTATAGACATCAATAGCATCTGCAGGTATATTTTTCCCTGTTCCTAAACTGAAGTACCTCATGCTTATCAGCATATGAGTAAACACTAACACATTCTCTGTTCTGAAACAAATGTGTTATAAAATTCATGCCCTCTTTCTCTTTTTCACTCTTTCTGTCTTTGTAATGCGTATCTTTTCAACTTTCTATGATTTTGCTTATACGCAGTTCTCAGACCACTACAGTTCACATCTAAATGCACAGAAAACAATTCAAAATTACGGTACAGTATTAAGAACCTCCATGTTTCATGCAAAAAGTTACTTGATACTGTAAGCTGTTTTGAACTTATTATATCATATGTAATGGATGGCATATTAGAAAAAGTGGTAATTTATACCGTGTGCTAAAACAAGTATATTTTAATTAACCTTTTACATTGAAGGCCAACATGGCATGTAGTGTTTGAAATGCTCATTGTAGCTGCAAACTGGTAAAAGGCTAACCTGGAAGGCTTCAAATATCTTTGGGGAAGTGAGAATCTTTTGGCTTGGTGTTATTATTTCTCCACCTTGAGTGTCCAGTTAGTGTGTAAAAAACAACTTTTGCATTTATTATAATTCCATTATTTTTATTCCATTCTTGCTTAAATTTCATGGGGTATAGGTGCCAAGCATAGCAGGGGAATTGGAACTAGATCATCCTTCAGGTCCCTTCCAACCTAAATCATTCTGTGATTCTATGATATAGGGAAGTGGCTCAAAGTTTTAATTCTGTAACAAGCTTAAAGCAAGACTCAGTCAAAATAGGGGCACATCAGTCCCAATGTGTGATTTGAAAGAAATAATCTGAGAAACAAAGTGAAGACTGCTTTTGCAGCCTTGCAGTTAGATGGCTCAAATCAGTGAGGTCTTCTTTCATATATTTTCTGCAAAGACAAAGGTTTTGTCAAAAACATTAGTGTTCTCTCTCTAATCAGTTTCTTAATCATTAGGCTAAAAAGCCATTCATTATCTTGTCTCTATCTCCACATTTTTTTAATCTTATTTTATGGACTCTTTCTTCACTGAAGTAGAGAGAAAGGTGAAGGTTGCATGTATCTTGCGTCACAAGATATCTGATGACCTTGACGCTGGGACACTGTCCTGGTAATAGAAGATGTCAGTGTAAATAACTTCAGGATCTGAAACTCCCCTAATCACTTTCTTTTATGTAATTGATTAGGATTCAAATTATAAAGCTATAATATGAATACTCTGTCAGAGAGCATTAAGGGTGACTCCAGTGCAGCCAGCGCTCCACAAATATGGGATGAAAATTGTGGGCGGAGCAAGGGACAGGTAGGACAACCCAGAGAGAGTGAGCAATGGACTAGGCCCATGATTCATTGACAAAGTCCAACTAGGACAAACAGGGGGTAGAGGAAGGACTGGAGACAAGGCCATAGGATGGGGCTGAATGATCCATCTATCTACAGTGTAAGGCTGAAGTCCATCCAGGAGACAGCACAGAAGACAGCAGGAGACTGACTCTCCTATGGCATCACCACAAGAGGAACTGAGATGAAATGGGGCTCCTGGACCCATGCAAAGGATCAGAGAATGCAGCAGCAGAGAGACTAAGTAGGGCCACAAAAGCCTGTTAGTGCCCTCAGTGCTCTGACATATATATTCTCAGAAAAGGAATCCAGTCTTTACACTTGAAAAGACTGGAGATGGGTAGCTAGAGATTAAATTAATTCCAGGTATGCTCATCTGTATTTATCATCCAGCTCCAGCTGGTTCCCCATACAACATATGATTATTGCATTTTCACAATATCAGTGTCACCCCAAATCCTGGTACAAGAACCCTTATGTTTCACTTCTGAAGTTTAATATCAAGGCCATTTATTGGACAGTGTAGCCAGTAACTTTCTGAAGATGTGTTCTAGGAAGAAAGCATAAGCATTTTGAAGATATGCACGAATTGTCACATTGAATCAAGAAAAGTATCTCTCAGTTATTTTTCATTACAGTAGAGAACATGATTTCTAAAAGCTACAGACTCAAGAGTGAAATATTCTAATTTGATTTGGGATGAAATATACCAATCTCTTGATTTGATTTGACTTTTTAACTCCTATAAGTATATCAGTATAATCTCTAGATATTAATAAAGCTATTCTGTAATGACATATTCATCACTGCAAGAGGAATGCAGTATCTTGCAAAATTTAGAAATGTGATCATTGTCCTCCCCTACCATTTACTCAATTGTAAAATATGTAAAGCATTTTTCTAGTTTGAAATTGTAAAAAGAAAAGAAATAAAGTTAAGGTTTCCATTCACTTCAACAAAACAGTGTTTAATTAACAAGGTAAGTGTGCAATATCTGTGATGACAACAAATTTTCACTTAATTTTTCATACTTTACAATTAATTTGAATAGTAAATATTGGAAGGGTTTTGTAAAGTATATGAAACATATTTTTAAAATGTATTCATAACAATCTAGTTAAAAAAAAAAAAAGCTTAAATAGGTCTTTGTGCCAGAATTCAGTGTTATTATCTTTTTACTTAGTAAACTCATCCAATTGCATATGGATTGTCGAGGAACTATGAACTAAAATGACAGGTCATAAAAAGTTTTTTTTAATTATTACTGCCTCAAAATTAGGAATTTAGATTTTTTTTTCCAAATTCTGTGCCGAATTTATTAAATATATATTACATTTAGTTCTTTTTCATGCCTATGAAGGCAAGAAAAGATATCTAGTAAAAAAAAGGCTACAATCAGAAAAAATATCATAGTCTTATGTGAAAAAGGACCAAAGACTGCTTGAGATTAAAGTTTTTATAAATGTCAAATGCTCCTTTCAACATAATCTCTGTTGCTGTACAGCTTTGTTTCTTTTGATATCACTGCTCAGTAGATTTATTTTTCCTTTTTAATATGAACCCATTATGGGGTTGTCATTATTAATCTTGGTTATGAGCTACCTCCACAATTAGTCTTCTTTGTTTTGGCAGAATTTTTTAAATAGTCAAGAATTTTCTGAATATGAGTAAAGTCATTAATAATACTCATTTGGATTTTTGCCTATAAGGGTAATTTTTAGTAATAATACTTAATTTTGTTTGCTCGCATTATGTCACTATGTCTTCATATATTAAGATATAAACGTTTAGAACATGCCCAGATATCTCAGGCTAAAAGTGATAAAATCGCTGTGGTTATGCCGAACACCAGTAAATAACCAAAGGGCTATATCAACCTTATATAGAAATGAGGGAGATTCTTCCAAGATTTATGACACTGCATTACCTAGCTCAACTTTTTCATCTCTTGTAATGCCAAATCTATATACCAGATTTGGTCTTGGTATATAATTTCTAGAAAGTACCTTAAGCCTCTATGCCTCTAGTCAATCGTGACAGGGAGCTGAAATTGAGTACAATGGCCTCTATTACTTTGATTGTTACTAAATGAAACGGAATTTAGCTTCCCTTCCTTTTGTTCTACAGCAGGGCTCTGTGTTCAGATCAAGCCATAACTCATTTTAAAATAAGAAGAAAAGAAAAATCCACTGTACAGCAAAAAATGAAAAAGAATAGTAAATTAAATTACCTTTTACTTCTATTCAAATGATCATTAACAAAAATCATATTTTAATATAAAGCAGATTGTTCAAAGTCAGCAGGAAGGTAGGCTGAACTAGCCTTCAATAGAATTCTGTTTTAAAAGTAACACAAAGATTCACTAGTTTCAATATACAGTATCTGTAATTGAAAACAGAGAATGAATATATCTGAAATAATATGCACTGACACATGAGGTTGACCTTCCTGTCACAGCAGCCTTTTCCTTCTATTCTTTCCTGCAGTGTCAAAACACATTTAAAAGAAAGCTGACTGGAAATGGCTTGTTGTTAGTTTGTTTGTTTTATTGTAGAATTTATTTATTGTACAGTTTAACAATGTAGTCCTAGAAAGAACAACAAGAATGAGACCAAATAGAATTATGAAAGAACCTTGATCTCTTCTACCAGTGATTTCATAACTTTTAGAGGTGGTGGTTAGAGCTGGAAGTCTGAGCTTATCTATAAGAATACATAATCAGTTAAAAATATCTATATGTAAAGTATTTACGATAATTAGTGCGCAGGATAATCTAAAGTATAGAAAGCTGTACCTTTAAGTTTTGATATTCTAGTTTTATTTCAGGAATTGTAATTTACTTGAGAAAAATTGTTTGCTTGTTCTGTCAGAAACTAGGCAGTAGCGTTATACAATGTCCATTTTGAGGCGTCAGGAAGGACAGTTTTTCTCCTTCCTCTTTCTGTTTTACATGCATTTGGGGAGTACCCCAGCCTTTAAAAGTTTCAAGACAAAATTTAATGGAAATATAAAAAATCTGCATACTCTAGTTTGAGTCAGAAGAGGGTGTGTCTAGAATTTCATATGGGACTACATAATAATTTAGTCATTGGACTATGGTTCCCTTTCAGTGACACTTTTAAAAATAAAGATGTTAAAAATAAAAACCTACCTGAGAGAAACATTTTTCTGTCTGCTAAATATTCCTGCTGTTTACCTGCACAACCAGTTTTGTCCTGTACCTGAGGAAAATGAAAATTGTAAGCAAAATAAAGCAATGTTGAAAGAAGAAAGGAGAAGAAAATAATTTCATTTGAGTGATTGTTTTAAAATTTGGCACCCAAAAATATTTTGCTTCATGTTTTTAGAAGAGATTTTGGCTTATTTATAAAGTCTCTGAATTCTAATTTTGCATTCATTTACCTATCCATATTTCCCTTTCTTATCTGTTTTCCCTTACCCTTAGTACTTTGGGAGAAACATTAAACTTTGACACTGTTAAAAGGAGTACTGAAAAAACCCAAAACCATAATCTAAACCAAATACATCCATTTGGTCTTGTAGGTGTTTCAAAGTACTTCAGAACTAATAATGTTTCATATTTCCTCTGCTCTTATATGAATTCTTTTCTAGGGTTAAAAGAGAGGCATTTGTGGAATTACAGCTTAAACACTTGGGTTAAAAGCAATTTTAAGAGAGCAAACCTCATAAACAGATCTAACCCAATGTATTTAAAAAAGGCAGTTGTTCAAAAGTACTTCTGTAATTTAGAAGCTCAAGTTTTATTCAAAAAATATATTTTAGAACTCTAACTTTTTAATGTGTGATCTAATGATCTATTTTGTGTCATTTTTTAAAAAGAAGCAGTAATTCATGGTTTTGTTAAGAATGTTGGTTCATCTGCTTTAAAACTTTAAATTTAAAACAATGGCAACTTCTTTCCCTTTATTTATTCTTTATAATGAAATGGAACAGGATAGAAGTGCATGTCATATCAAAACTTAAATAATGCAGTAGCAAATGCTGAAGATGGATTTAAGTTATTTGCATTGTGTCTCCATTACATAGTCATTGTAACGAAGTTCTTTAGTCCACTAGAAACGTCTCTACTAGTCTGGACAAGATAGGTAAGATAAGGCCTGGGTTACCATGGACATTTAGTTTCTTTTACCCTTGAGACAATGACAGGACAATATCCTGTATGGTCCTTCTAAAAAAGTCTGATGAACTATTGTAGTGGACAATGCTGAATGTCTAAAATTGATTAAACAGTTTATAGTGAAAGATGTAAGAGTTCAGTTTATTAGGAAGAAGTAATGTCAAAGCTTATAAGTAAACTTCTATGATATAGAAAACAGGTATCAGTGGTCTCTCTAGTGATGAAGACATAAGAAAGTCCTCAATGAACCTCTGTATTGCCCATCTTTGTGCCTGGAAATATGGGCTATATGTCTTTCTAGAATGACCAAGTGAACTGTAATGCCCCTTTGTCTACAAAAATACAGACCAGATCGAAGTCCTTTCTGTCATTAAACTCTACACATGACATACTTTATTCATCCCTATCCATGCAAATGTTCTAAACAAACAATAATCAAACTGTTTATATGTAATTTTATATCAGTAACAGAAGGAAGATCTCAATGCTGTTATTTAATAAGCAGGTAAATGGAAGGTCTAACAAAATGTGTGTGCTATAATATTGGAAATGTTACAATGATAAAAAAAATTCTAAGCCTAAATTAAATGTTTTAAACTAAAAGACATACACTGATTGGGTTTGTGTGGCAAGGTTTTTGTAGCAATGGAGGCTTCCTCTATGTCCATCAGAGCCAGTGCCAACAGGCTCCAAGACAGACCTACCACTGGCCAAGGACAAATCCATCAGTGACACTGGTAGCACCTCTGGGAGCACAGACTTAAGAAGGCAAAAATGTTACTGTGTAGAGTTAATTGCAGCAAGAGAGAGGAGTGAGAAAAAAGTGAGTGAGTGAAAGAACTCTGCAGATACCAAGGTTAGTGCAGAACAAAGGGGCGGAGGTGCTCTAGGAGCTGGAGCAGAGATTCCTCTGCAGCCTGTGGTGAAGACCATGGTGAGGGCAGGCTGTTCCCCTGCAGCCCATGGAGTTTAATGGGGGAGCAGAAATCCACTTGCAGCCCATGGAGGGAGAGAGGACCCTTTCCAAGAGCAAGCTGAAGTGCCCTAAAGAGGCTTTGACTCTGCAAGAAATCTGTAATTTACTCTCTCCTTGGAGTGAAAATTGTGATAGGTTATTTCTTTACTCTCGTATACTTTGTAAATGTCTATAATAAATTACTTTTTATCAAAAATTGTCATTGAGTTGAAAGCTCAATATCTGAAGTATAATATCGATTATAAATTTGCTATGAAAGAACATTTAGGAGATAAATTTTTTAACTTCTGCTCAAAATAGAGCTACATTCAAGTGTTTAAGACTTGTGCAGTAAATTTTTGAAAATCTCTAAAAGCAGAATATCTCTAACTTCTCTGGGAACGCTTCCTCTGTCTTTGTCTTCATAAATACTCCTTCCAAAGTGCTATTTTTAGCTACTAAACTCTATTGAGTGCTTTAAATCAAGCCCTGTCCTCTTTAGGAGACCAGCTTTAATCCCTTGTTCATTTGTTTCTCCTCATTCTTAACTGGCAAATTCATGGCATTTGCTTTCTAAGTGAGGTGGCAATATGGGTTAATATTACTACTGAGTTTCCATGGGTTTTTCCTAGTTGAATACCTCAGTTTGCTCATCTGTAAAATATCTATAATAAAGCACTTTCTTCCCTCACAAGGGTGTTGTAAGATTTAATGAGATAATGATGTGCAGAACTCAAGATCTTCAGCTAATAGATCACACGTCAGGGCAAAGTGCTAATTATTATTATTTCCATCCCTTGGAGCATATTTTAAATTCAAAATCTACACACAAGAGGATATTTGGATTATATTTTACCAACTTTGCTTTCTATTACTTTTGCTCAACTTTATACTATGGGTCTCATATATTTATTTAGTTTTCTAGTTTTTTATTTCTTTCACTCTTCTCACATCCACACTTTTTAACGAATTAGGGGAAAAAAAAAAAAAAAGGCCAAAATTGTCATTATAAATTTACCACAATTAAGAAAAATGGCTCCTTTAGGAGGTAAGAGAGTTTTCATTCAATAAAAATTGAAAAATCCTTTCTTGCTATTTTAAATGTGCAGGGATTTATTCAGAGAAAGGATCCATTAAAACTAATCTGTCTTTATTTATTTGACGTTTTATTACCAAAACAAAAGGCCAGAACTAAGTTCCAAACCTTGTACGTACGCATATCTAATATTAAAAAAATATTTAAAAATTACCATCTATTAATATTCATAATTCTAACTATGCAGGAAAATTGCACGACATTTCACCTCAGTGCCAGGACACAAATTGTTGCCCTGTAAATATGATTTCTGCCCCCCATCATGGGAATACAGTGCAAAGGCTCAGCTTCACCATGGGCTGAGCTGAATGTCACTGGTTTAATCCCTGGTAGTGACTGCTACTTCATCTGCTTCAGATTCAGGTCTGGGGTTATCTTGTACACCCCAGACTGACTTGTATCCACTGTAGGTGGGCCCAGATCCATGTGAAGCAAACAGGCTGCTTCCACAACATTTGGCCAGATTTTCTCACACTCCATGTATGGAAGATAGTTTTCAGTTCAAAATATCTAACAGTCTTGAGAGCTGCATTTTAACCAGACAAAATTTTACAGCTTAAATACAGCACAATGACTTGAAATTGGAAATATGCTTACCGTGGAATACAATATGTATGCATATGTCCACGTAGTCTTCTGGTATTGCCATAGAGGACTATGTAGGGTTGAAAGAGACAAACCAGGTTCAATCTTATAAGTGTTGCTTTTTGGCAGAAATTCCTGGAATTACCCCAACAATTAAACCTGAGCCTTGATCTGGAGGCCCTTCTAGAGAAAGGCAGGGAACAAAACAAAGACCTGCAGGTACTGAACTCTAGACATCCTGTAATCCTTTCCTAGTTTCCCAAGAACATGTATTAGTCTCCAGAGTAAATGGAAGAGAAATTTCCTCTGCCTCAGCTGACACTGGGAAGAGTAAAATGAGAATGATGGGAATATGACTTCTAGTGTGAAGATTAGGATATTTAATAGATATTTTGGGTGTTGTGCCACTGTTTCTCATTAAATGTTTACTAAATGAAAAGAAAAGAAGCAAAAGGCATAATAATAAAAAAGTCATGTTGATAATAAAAATGAAGAACTAATCAGAACAACACCAAGAAATGTTTTGACTTTGAAGGCTGCTAAAAGCTGTTGTGTCTGAAGGCACTGTGGCTTTCGGTGTCTCTTTTCAGTTAGGTGAAGGAAGACAGGTTTTCCAAAAGCTTTGTACAATTTACTTGTGGAAGAAAACTAGGAGCAATTCAGAATATTCTGAAGGGGAAGGGAGTCAGAAAATAACAGCACTTTTGTGTTGAAGTGTTCAGAGTCAGCAGTGCCCGATCATATCCTGATCTCGAGACATGCTTGGATAGGCAGGGCAGCACGAAAGACTTTTATTCTCCTTGTTGACATTCAGCTTGTAGGACATCAATTGTAAAAATGGGAACAGTATTTTTTATTTATATGTTTTTCTAAATTAGGTTTTATCTTGGCTTTATCTCTTCCCTTCATCCCTTCATTTTTGAAATGATAGAATTTTATTTTGAAAGCAGCACCAAATTCACTGCTACCTATTTGTGATTGGATTAAGCATCTGAAACTAAATATAAAGGCATTGAAAAAGAAACGCTTTGTTTTAAAAATGTTATTATTATTGTTACACATTGTAGCTATTAAGAATACTGCTCTTGTGCTTGATTGCTTTGTCTGTTTCTCTGACCTCCTCCTTAGCCTTGTCAGACAAGCTATCAATTATACTGCATGACATACAGGGTGCTGTTGTCAAATATGACTGAAGAATTGGTATTTAAAATAACTGCAACTTTCAAAAATATTATTTGTTCCTTTGGGAAAGTTGCTTATTANTGGGCATGGGGGAAACTTCCAGTAGCTTCTCGAAGAAGCCTCTCCCTCAGCCCCCCCCCACTGCCACCAAAACCTGGCCACAGAAAAACCAATACACTTGGATAGGCAGGGCAGCACGAAAGACTTTTATTCTCCTTGTTGACATTCAGCTTGTAGGACATCAATTGTAAAAATGGGAACAGTATTTTTTATTTATATGTTTTTCTAAATTAGGTTTTATCTTGGCTTTATCTCTTCCCTTCATCCCTTCATTTTTGAAATGATAGAATTTTATTTTGAAAGCAGCACCAAATTCACTGCTACCTATTTGTGATTGGATTAAGCATCTGAAACTAAATATAAAGGCATTGAAAAAGAAACGCTTTGTTTTAAAAATGTTATTATTATTGTTACACATTGTAGCTATTAAGAATACTGCTCTTGTGCTTGATTGCTTTGTCTGTTTCTCTGACCTCCTCCTTAGCCTTGTCAGACAAGCTATCAATTATACTGCATGACATACAGGGTGCTGTTGTCAAATATGACTGAAGAATTGGTATTTAAAATAACTGCAACTTTCAAAAATATTATTTGTTCCTTTGGGAAAGTTGCTTATTATCAATTCCCAGTATTTAATTTCTGGTGAAGTTGATTGTAAAATATTTTCATATTAAACCACATTCAATGCATTTATTATATGCAAAAGTAATTTCAAGTGTTAAAATTAAAAAACTGTTAAGAAATATAATCAGTGTGCACCAATGCATAATATTTATGAGAAGGGCTTGTAGAATACAGCACTATTCTTATGGGATTTATGTTCACTCCCTTTCTTTTTTTCTTTTTCTTTTTTTTTTTTTTTTAGTAGTTGTTTAAAGGGGGCTTTTTTGTAATTAAACAGTGCAAAGTATTTCCATAATTTTCATTATATTTCATATTTTCATAGCAAAACAGGAGACATTTAGAAAATGAGTTATCTGAAGCAAAGAAAATTACAAGAATATTATACAATCCAAAACCCAAATTACATAGTATAAGCAATAGCACTTTTGAAGACTCATTCACATGTTCACAGCATGAACAAGTGATGATAATGAAGGCAGTTAATGATCCTTCCGTTTTGCTCAGAAACTATAGCTTAAATACATTTTTAAAACAAAATGTTGAGTTGTTTTTCTGAACCACCTGTCAACATCATAATTAGAATACATGAAGCTCACTAGGCATTATCAAGTGTATAAATGTCATGAAAAGAAATGCATTTTTAAACATCTTGCTGCATATATTTTGTAGTAAAATCCTAAATTTCCAAACCACTACAGGTCTATTTTTGAAAAATTCTACACAAAATTTTCTGCTTTCTCTCTATCCCAGTTTCCTAAATTTTTGTATCCACCAAAAAAAAAAAAAAAAAACAAAACCATACACTCCTTATGTAATATGCTGCCTTTATTTCTGGGTACAGGGATGAGCATCTTACCAATATTTTACATAGCCAAGTAAGCCAATCAAACTGGACTCTCATGAAGTGAAATAAACGTCACTCTCATGGAAGATTCAATGTAATTTATACCCTGGACCTACATACAGCTAAACTAAAAGGCTTACAGATTAGCATTACAGAGAATAAATTGATTTTCCATGAGGAGAGAGAGGACTGTTCTCTATCTTTGTCGTACCCTAATCATATTGAAACTGATTCTTTTTCCTTTATTTTTTTAATGGAAAAAACAACTGTTTGGTCAGGATGAGCAAATGGACTTCTTGTTTTTACCCTTAATTCTTATGTAGCTGTTTTTAGCTACAAATAAGGTTTCCTACTGTGTTTCTTTCATTCAGATTCAATGAATCTTAACTGAATTGACTTTGTGACTGCACCCCACTAGTAGACTAAGTGTTCTCTAGACTGTTAAAATGCCTATTGCCCTGAAGCTTTCCTGAAGTGGATGTAAAGTCTAAATAGCAGATGGAAGACACACAGGGAAACTAACTTTGAAACAAAGCTAGATGCTGCTTCTCTAAGCTTCTGATTGCATTCACAGTGGAATGTGAAGGCTAGAGTTGAGAATAAAATGAATCGTTCGTAGTTTCCAAGTAGCCTTTCTCGTTCTCTTGGATAAATATTTAGGAAAACATGTCTCAAATATGAGAGCCTCAGCCTTTTCTACAGTGATGAAGCTGTTTGAGGGTGATCGCTGAGCTTTCTAGACTGTTTGCAGCTCTCTTGGCTTTCCATATCTATCCAATTATCTACTTGAAACTACTACAGAAGCATGTAATGAAAGAAATTACAGTGTAATGCATTGCACAAAAAAGTAGGACTAACCGTATCTGATCTGATTAGAATCAGACACAGCTCCTATTTCATCTGAAATAGTAAACAGGGTAGGATAGATTCTGCTGCTTTTGTACATATTCGGATGCATTTTCTGCAGCATATCTTGAGTTTCATGTGACATTTGAAACATATTTTAGATATGATGAAGCTTATAAGATGTGAATAAAAATGTAATAACTGAGGGGTTTTTGTTGTTTGCTGTTCTTTTTTTAAAATAAACTTTGTAAAAAAGCTTGTAGTGCTACTTTGCAAACTCTCTGTGAAATTACACATCCCATATGCTAAACCTTCTAAGATTTTACTGGGGGAACAAACACCAAGGTCTTTCAAAGTAAAGCCATGGATTTTGTGAAGATCTAGTATCAGATACTTATGTCTCTGTAGTAATTAAATGCGATCCTCTGACCCTGAATAGTGGCTGTGTTTCAACATTCTTTGGTAAGCAGTTAGAGCTTCAAAATATGTACCTGTTTTTCTCTCATGAATGGATGACTTTCAAAATAAACTTAGGAGAAAAAATTAAACTTTATTAAGAGAAATCTGCCTTGATTGATTTAGTACTATTGTGAGATAAATTGGTATGTATTTATCTGCTATTGTACAATAGAAAATAATTTGATTTGGGTTTGTTTGGGCAGGTGGCATTCAAATGACTCTTCATGTCAGTGATACAATTTCTAAAATTTTTTGCATTGAATTTGATTAGTTTTTCTTCTTCCAATTCAATTCTTATTTTTCTGTAGTTTTAATGTTTGAATACAATCATACTAAATCAGATATATGCTGCTTTTAATCTGTGCTGACTTATGCTGGATAAACTTGGGGATAAATTCTGACTTAAAATAGATTCCATTAAAAAAAATAATTAACCAATAATCTGATCAAAGTTTTAAAATAAATTTCAGGTTCCCAAACCATGTTTTTACATCCCAGTTAGCAAATGGCCAAGATTATAGTTTTGGGGTTTTTTTAGAATAATCTACTGAATATTGTGGTGAAAAATGCCATCAGTTTGATGGTTTTCTTTGTGAACCTGAATAATATACTTTAAATAAGAAGGTTAATTTCAAACAAAATTTTCAGCATATGAAAGAGTACTTCTCACTCTATGAGCTTTCAGAATGATGCATTTTGCAAACCAGATTTTGTTTTTTTAATAACTTTTATGGTAAACCCAAGAGCAATTCATAAGATGAAAACATTTAACACAAAAACAGAGGGTTATAACGTAAGATACAATGTATATAGAACTGTATTCAGGGAATAATGAACTTTTCTTCTAGCATTTCTTTCAAATTAAGTCAAAGACATAGGAATGGGACATTGGACTGCTCTCAAGTTTTGAGCCTAATTACCATAAGGCAGAAGTCTGTTTATAAATTCTGTTGTGGTTTGTAGAAGCCAAACATTTCACAAAAATATCTTGAATTCAACAAATATCACAAGCTCAGTTTAGACTTGTTCTCTGTCCCATCCCACATTTGTGTGACTGTGCTTTTTGTAGTTCACCTTTTCATGTGAAACTCCAGGTTTGTCATTATCCTGAACTAGAAACTGGAGGTTAAACCAGCTAATCTACAGATGTCAGGGAATGCACCAGAATATTGCATCCAGCTTGAACTTTTCAAACTCCTCAATTTTCACAACTAATACTAACTTGACAAGCCTTGTGGCTGTAACTATTGAAGTTGACAGCTGACATTTGATCTCAGCACAAATAAGAAACAGACTTTTTCTTGTATATTATTGGCAAATTGTTCTTTGTCTTTTTGAAAGGCTTTTGCAAATTGAGAATTCTTAGTACCCACTAGAAAAAGCAAAATTATTTAATGCATACTAAGTTAAAAAAAAAAAAAGTTGGTCTTCATTCCTGCAACAGCACTGATACAGTTAATTTCTTAGTTTAGCAAGATGGATTAACTTTAAGGAAAAAAAGTTTGTTATCTCTTCATGGCTTGTGTCCTGTAGTTTTTTAAATATTTCCTATATTTTTCATTGATATCTTTATAGCCAAGCATAAATAATTTTACATATATTAACAACTAATAAGGGTATTTTGTCTAATTTTAAAGAACCTGGGCTTTTTTATTGTAGAAATAGTTGCAAAAGTAATGATATTGTTACATTTTTGCAATTGCTATAGATGGTTATTTTCAATAGAGGATGTTAATAAATATCAGTATTTATATCTATTCTGATATTGTTTCTTGCTTTCTCTTTCATCTTCCTGCCTGATACAAAACTACTTCTTTATGGATGTTTTGGCCCATGTCCTATTCTCAGCTACAGAGTTAATAATTTTATTAAAATCATTAGATTGTCTGCTAAAATTTGAAAAGATTTTGCCTAATTAATTTTAAGATAGCATTTGATCCAAGGATTTGATGCAACCTCTCATAAAACTTAAGTAAAAAAAAGGTGACATAAGTGATGAAGGGGAATGTTTCATGTTTAACTTCTTGACAATGAAAAGAAACAACACAGATTACAGAAAGAAGGGACTGTTAAGAAAATGAACAGTGGTCTTTTCCCTAAGTAAAGAAGAGTAAGAAAATCAGACTTAAACTGCATACCTACAAACTTATTTCAAAATCTATTTTTTAGTATTTATCAAAAAATACTGCCATAAAGAAAGAGTTTCAGCTTTTATGTGCAAAGAATAAAATAGGTTTTGGATATAGCAACATACAACAATGGATATTAAATGAACATGTTGAGAAGTTTGAGATATGGATACCATCAGCATGATTTTCCTTACAACCTAATTGAGTCTTCCTAGAAATCTCTCTATTGGTCTTTATGCACTGTGTGTGTGCATGTGTGTGTATGTGTATATGAGCAAGTATGCATACATACAAATATACATATATATGTATATGTGCATCCTTCATACTTCCACAAATGGAGAATCAGAAAATTGATTTTTTAGGAGTTACAGTTCAATATCAGTAATTCCATCGTCATTCTAAGAACTTGGTCCTCCTCTGTCCTTTGCTGTATTTGGTTTCTGTGGCCAGGTTTTGGTAGCTGGGAGTCTATAGGTATGGCTTCTGTGACAAGCTTACCCATGTCCAGCAGAGCCAATGCCAGCTGGATCCAGGATAGACCCACCACTGGTCAAGGCTGAGACAATCAGGAGTGATAGTAATGCCTCTGTGATAATATTTTTAACAAGGAACGGGGAAAAGTTGCTTTGCAGATGAAGATTTCAGCCAGAAAAGAGTGGAGTGAGAATGTGTGAACAACAATGCAGACAACAAGGTCAGCGGAGAAGGATGGGGAGGAGATGCTCCAGGTGCCAGAGCTGAGGTTCCCCTGCAGCCCATGGTGAAGACTATGGTGGAGCAGCTGTGCCGCTGCAGCCCATGGAGGATCACAGGGGTGCAGAGAATCACCTGCAGCCCATGGAGGAGCCCATGCAGGAGCAGGTGGATGCTGGAGGGAGGCAGAGGAAGGACATCTCACTCTGAGCAGTGGCAGAAGCAACTGGCTCTAACCTCCATTCCTGGTTGCTTGGGTGGAGGAGGTAGAACTTGGAAGGAGGGGAGTGAGTGGAAGGTGTCTTTAAGGTTTATTTTACTTCTTATTCTCAAGCTCTAATTCTGTTAGTAATAAATTTAATTAACATCCCTACTTGGAGTCCGTTTTGTCTTTCATGGTGATCGGTAAGGGATCTCTCATGGTCCTTATCTCAACTCGGGAATCCCTTGTTATATTTTCTCTCCATTGCCCATTTGCAGAGGGGAGTGAGAGAGTGCCTTTAGTGAGTATCTGGCATCTAGCCAGGGTCAAACCACTACATTTGCGAACAAAGTGGTTTTATTATATTAAAAATCTGCATAGAATTAATAAATTTTACTCTTAAATGTTAGACTTTTTCTATTAAATTATATAGACTATTTTCAAAACAGCATATATTTTTTTAATTGTTACTTATTGATGCATAATTTGACTAGATCATTAAAAATGTGGAAGGTTAATTGTTTGCTAGCTGTAAAGATATTTTGAAGCTATGAATTATTGTATTCTTCATAGCACATGTATCAGTGTAGAGTGTGGATTGTTGAATTAATTCAGAAGACAGTAACTAATCAGTGTAGTTGACAAAAAATAATGTTGTCATAGCTATATGAAAACTTAATCTGGATCAAATCTTTATCCTGATTAAATATTTACATATCAAGAACAAGAAAGAGCTCTTCAAAATTTCCAATTTCCAAACTGTTTTTTACTGTATTAATTTTTACTAAGAATCAAGAATTATGATTTTATCAATCCTGGAGTCATTGCAGTAGAAAACTACTGGATAACCTAGTTTTATTTTTAAAAAAACTGTGCAGATAATATCTATAAGTGATGTAAGATGGGTTTTGTGTGGTTTCAATTTAAACTGTACCCTTTCAATCGCAGACCTATCTAGGGAGTAAAAGAGAATAATTTTGATTTTTATACTGCACAAGGGCAAGGTTAAAATGCTTTTGATTCTAAATAAGTCGAAAATATTTCTATCTAGAAGTGATAGAAACAAATGAATGAGTACAGAAATATAGCTTGTTCAAGGTCAAATATCTGTCAGTAAAAATATTTTTTAAATATGTAGATATTTTTAGAGATAAAAGTTATTGTCTTCAATCAATATCAGTACAGCCTGAGCAACGAATGTATTAAGAGCAGCCTTGCAGAGAAAGAATTGAGGATGCTTGTGGATGAATAAATCCATATGGCTCAGACACTTGCATTCCAGAAAGACAACTGTGTCCTCAAGAGTGGTGAAA
Source organism: Serilophus lunatus (assembly GCA_013399895.1). Classification (NCBI taxonomy): domain Eukaryota; kingdom Metazoa; phylum Chordata; class Aves; order Passeriformes; family Eurylaimidae; genus Serilophus; species Serilophus lunatus. The sequence goes on along the minus strand of VXBA01000862.1, from coordinate 40,956 downwards.
CACTGAACAGGTAGTCCAGAGAGCTGGTAGATTCCTCATCCCTGGAAATATGTGTCAGATTGGACAGGACTCTGAGCAATCTGGTCTAGCTGAAGATTGCAGAAAAGTTGGACCTCAAAGGTCCCTTCCAAATCAAACTATTTTATGAACCTGGACTGCATAACAAGAAGTGTGGTCAGCCAGCCAAAGGCGGTGATTCTATCCTTCTGCTCTTGTGAAACTCCACATGGAGTACTCTCCTGGAGTATTCCAACTTCTAGGACTCCAGCACAAGACTGATTTGGAACTGTTAGGACATATTGGGAGTTTTGTAATGAGCATGATCAGGAGTTGAAATACCTCTCCCATGAAGAAAGGCTGAGAGTGTTAGCGTTGTTTAACCTGAGGAAGGGAAGGCTGCAGGGAGACCATATTATGGTCTTTCAATACTTCGAGAGGGCTTATAAGAAAGGCAGAGAGAGGCCTTTTCACAGGCTTGCAGGGATACAACAAAGAATAACATTTTTAAACTGAAAAATGTAGGTTTAGATTATATATATGGAATAAATCTTTTATGATGAAGGTGGTGAGACACTAGAAAAGATTGCCTGGAGAAGATGTGGATGCTCTATCCCTGTCTAGAGAGTGATGTCCCTGCTTACTAAAAGGGGGTTGGAATAGATGATCTTTTAAGGTCTTTTCCAAACCAAATCATTCTATGATAGTATCAGTAGCTAGGAAATATGTTAATAGTTTATTATTGTTGATTATTAGAGTATTGTTTTATTCCATTCACCTTTTTGTTTTCTTTTTCTAGCAATTGCCTTTGAATTTTTAATGCTTATACACAATTTTTCTACTGCATGTGCTAAACATATTTTGTCCGTGATACAATCTCTTCTTTCCCGTGTGAATACAGTCCCTTTAAAACTATGTAAAATAATTCAGGTCATTGTGTACACTTTGCAGAGGCACAAATGACTGTACAAGCTTTTAAGTAATAGATAATCAAGTTCACTTTTTGGTGAATAATATTTTGCATGCACAGACACTTCCAAGGGGCACTCAAGCTTTGTTAGAGGAAAAAGCAAGATTGTTCATATCCTGGTATCTGTGACAGAAAACAATTTTGCATGATTCTGAATTCAAGACAAAAAAGTATGGAATGAAGACTAGTTGATCTTGAAATAAAGTACATTCTGATAAAGACAAATTTAAGTGTTTCTAAATATTATTTATGCAGATAAGGTATCTGAAATTACAGCTGAACTGAATGAAATTAACTCTATTACTCTTTTCAGCATAAATTAGGATTGTGAGCAGAATGAAACACCCATAATCCAAGTGGAAAGAGTCAATGAAGTGCTATACCACTTAGATACACACAAGTCCATGGGGCCACATTGGATCCATTCAAAGAACCGAGGGAGCTGGCAAGGGAGCTCATAAAGATACTTTCAATCATTTACCAGCAGTCCTGGCAAAACAGGGAAGACCCAGGTGACTGGAGGTTAGCAAATGTGAGGCCAATCTACAAGAGCAATCCAGGGAACTACAGGCCTGTCAGACTGACCATGGTGCTAGGGAAGGTGATGAAGCAGATCATCTTGAGTGATATCAAACACCACATGCAGGACAACCAGGGGATCAGGTTTGGATATATTATATATTAGGAAAAATTTCTTAACTGAAAAAGTGGTCAAGCATAAAGAAGTTTCCCATGGAAGTGAAGGAATCATCATCCCTGGAAATGTTCAAAAAATGTCAAGATGTGGTACCTGCGGCTGTGGTTTAGTATGAACATGGCAGTGTTAAGTTAATGGTTGGACTTAACGATCCAACAATCTTTGAGATCTTTTCTAACCTTAATAATTCCATGATTCTATAGGCAGATTATCAATCTTAAATTTTGCCATCTATACTTTAGATAAAAAGTATAGGTTAATATATTAATTTTGTGTCATTAAAAAAATAAAGGCTAATAGAAAAGGTAATTGACAAAATTTGAGATCCCTGGGTATTTTTGGTGGGTACAGCAGCATAGGAATTTGGTGGTCTGTGTTCCATATCCTGGCTAGCCTATACTGTATCCAGTTTCAGTTAATATACATTTCTGTCAATGTTTAATGGCAGCTAAGGAATAGAAAAGTATGAACAAGCCCTTTTCAGGTGAATAGGAAATTAGTGGATTTGCCTGCATGTGTTTATTGATGCTACTCTTCTTCCCGTCAGCTTGTAGAGTAATCTGTATCAGATAGGATGGCCAATACCACTTCTCAAAACAAAGCTTATGGAAAATAGTATTATTACTTCAGTAAAGGAGATACAGAGTAGTCAGATATGAAGCTTCTTTAGAAAACAGAGTGAAATGACAATGGAGGATCTTGGCAAATGGCCTCACTGACTTGGGTGGTTGCATGGAGTTAAGATTATATGACAGTAAGTTTTTGCCTTAGTTCTGTCACTGCATCTTCCTGGAGGACTGGGTCACTTGCTCTCAGTTTTGATTTCCTGAGCAGTAAAGCAGAAACTGTATGATTTCAAGACAGTGTCTGCTATTTCTTAGTTCTGTGATAAACACAGAGGAAGGACTCAATTCAGAAACTTCTAGAAGACAGTATCTGTTGTGATTCTCAGGGTGTCCTGCTCAGAGCCTGGAGATGGACTCAGTGATCCTGATGGGTCCCTTCCAACTCAGCATATTCTATCATTCTATGAGTCTATGCCTATTCAAGGCATAGATAAAAACTCTGAGGATATAAAGAAAATCTGATTCTAGTCAATCCTTTAAACAACTTACTCTATTTATTCTATTTATCATTTCCTCACCCAGTTTTTGTTTTATCTAAGTGAATCTGACTAAAGAGTAGCTGATTTATTGGAATGAGTATATGTTACCCAAAGATCAAAACTGGAAAAAGGATGCCCAACTGTCTTTAACTATGGATGATATTTCATACATTAAGAATGATATTTGTCTGTGACTACTTATGTGGAAAAAATTATATACACATAACCCTTGGTGTTACTTTGGATTGCATGGTTTCAAGGAGTTTGGCAACCTGGACCTTATTTTCAGAAAGATTTTTTTTCTTTAATATTTTAAAAATATTATGAAGTGGATTTATCTTACAAATCTATGTAATGTAACAAAAGATTACTTAAATTGCCTGGAACACATTACCCATGGATTTATGGAAAGTTCAGTAAACCTATGGAGTAACAGACTGTAAATATTTTCTCTCTTTTGAAAGTAATCTGATTCTATTGCAATATTCATATAAATGGAGATTGTCTATCAAAGTATGCTTTAAGAAAAAATTGATTCACAAATACTGTTATCACCAGGAAAGTTTTAACTGACTTGGCTTACAGTTCCAGTATAATATTTTTCCGTAACATATTTTAAACTAGTAAGAAGAATCATGCATCTACAAAGGAAAAAAATCTCAAGATTCCCCTTTATCCTTGCTCCTGATTATGTTCAGTCTCTCTCTGCTGTGAACCATTCCACAGAAACAAACAGATGTTGGCTTTAAGGCATCAGCTGTTCTCCCTTGGGTTTATGTACAGGATGCCTGATGCTCAGTTTGTTCAATATTGTTGTGTGTCTTTTTTGGATGACATGGAGGACTTTCTGCTCAGTCCTGTAGACAATATCATTCTGTGCAGTTTTGAGGCATGAACAAACCCCGGGGGGCAGGGGGGGAAATATAATTTAGGAAGTATTAAAATATGTTCTATTAATTTTATTGTAAACAGAAGACTACTATTGAGGGTAAAATGAAAATTCAGGCTCAATTTAATAAACCTAAGGAAGAGATTTGATGTATCACCTACTATCTGTGATGATATCATTATATTGTCTTTTTTAGATTTCCATATTTTTTTATTATAATCATTTGCCTAAAACCAAACAATCTATATGTTAACGACTAATATTACTTTCTTTTATATATTTCAATTCCTCAAGACTGTAATGGTCTGTTAATGGTGTCTATCCTGAAACTCTCTTCTTCCTCCCATACTTCCAGCACATATTCCCCACCCAGTGCCTACGTAGTATTTTGTGTGTCTCATTTGAACATTTCCAGAGTCTTTGTAAGTTTCACCTTCCCCAGTTCTAGACATAGTTCCAGTTACCCATCATATCTTTGACTATCCTCAAAAAAAATCATTATATTCAGAAGGAAGGTTACTTGCTGCTTTAATCAGTATTGCATGAAAGTGATCTAGAACCTGTTCATTATATTGCCTTTGTGCAATTTTTTTCCTCATTCTGTTCAGTTCTCCTCCTGATATGAAGGAGAAAAGCAGGGGAGAAAGTTCCTGTTTAATCAGCATGGATTGCTGAATGCCAACAACGATCTTAACCCAAGCCATGGCTTTTGGTGTTGTTTGGCCTCAATGGCTGCAAGAGGACTGAAAGAAGCAGAAGAGCTGAAAGAAGGGCTGAATGACATTTTCGCATAGTTCCTCACTTTTTTCATTCCCCCTCCCATATTTGCCACCATTACTGCAAAAGGAGAGGCGAGGAATGTGGAGGGGGTCTGCCTTGTCTTTCTCTCACCTTGACAGCTGTTGGTTACAATACAGTGTGTTTTCCACTCTGATCATTAAGGTAGAACTGATTTCTATCTTTTGCATATTTTTATATGTATTGACAAACAGATCTGGACATCAGTTAATCCCATATAATTTATCCCAGCATAAATAAGGTGCAGACATCTTTTTTTTTTTTTTTATTCCAGCGTGTTTGTAGACATTTCTTCCAATTAGATGATCACAAGTTAATGGCCATTTTGACTCATCAAGAGCTGTTCGTGTAGGGAAAGTGCATCCAACACAAACATAGGTAGATTCCCATCATGTCACCTAGGCACAAAATAATGTCAGCAGGGCAGGGATAGAGTGTTACAGTGCCTCTGTAAATTGCTTAGCCTACCTAATAAATCTAATTTGCATAATTTGTAATTTGTCAAATTAATTTATGGCACAGTATTTGCTTATCAAGGTTTTGGCAAAGTAGCAATTTCAACGCTTCCTGATAGCATCAGATTAGTTCCTGTTTATGCTATGATGGCCTTTTACAGCCTTTTGACCCAGCGCGGCCCCTTGAAATTAGTGATATTCCTCACACATGCTCTTGGGATTTGTTCATGGCTGAGTTCTGTTGTTAAATTCTGTTCTGTTGCATAGCCTACTCAGATGTACAAAGACATTTGACATTATATGAGAGCCCCAGTCAACTTTAAATTCAGATCAGGTCTGTTAAACAAATGCAGATTTTCTCTTTTGAATTGGTGAAAGATATATAAACCTATTTTTATAGTTTCCAGTTATAACAGTGTCAAGATAAAATAAATGTTGGGAGTTAGCACAATTCTAAATATTTGATTAATATGAAGTGAAAATTTAATTACAATTAGAATTAAAAAATTCAAAAAGTACCTTTTTGAATTAGGCAGAACATTATTAGAAAAAGATATCCATTGACTTTCAGCAGTGGAGGGTTTTTTAGAATACTTATCTTTCATGGATTGATAATATTTGCTTTGGTTGCCAATTAGATAAAGATTCCTAGCCCCAAACATTGCAAGATTGAAAGTTTTGTATCTTATCTGCTAAGTAGTTGCAGTAGAGAAGTCATTAGTCGTATGGTTTACACAATTATTCACACAAATTTTATAGTGCAGCATACTAGAAACATTTAGTGCATTGTAAGAACTGACTTACTGGTTCATTGACAAAATTTGTAAATAATGCTTCACTGCATTTATGATTGTATGTATTTTGCTTGAGGCAAATCTCACATCCTGCATATCCCTACTGCAGACATCTCTTCTCTTTCCTCATACAAACAATTAAATCAAGACACATGCTTTTAGCATGTACTGAAGGAGAATAGTCATATGTTTCTCTTTCCACTGTTTTCATTTACTTTTATTTTAGCCTGAACAGACTGTTCATGTCATGTTTACACTTTAAATGTCATGTTTATACTTTCACTTCCACCTGATGCACCCCACTTTTTAGTTAATTTTCTGGATATTTTTGATTTTCTGATATGAAACTCTTCATTAAATGGTTTTCACCCTTGATTAAGCACATTCATTGTAGAAATAAAATTAAATGAGGGAAAAGAATTCCTGGCAAAGTATTTAATTAAGTTTGTATTGGGTCTGTCTGAGATGGAGCCCATTTCCCATACAGCAGCTCTCACAGTGCTGTGCTGTGCATTGGTGGCTGGAGCAGTGCTGATAATACGCCAGTGTTTTGGCTGCTGCTGAGCACAGCACTGGGACTGTAGTGTCCCTTCCCCAACTGACAGCAGGATTTTGGGAGGGGACACAAGTGGGCCAGCTGACCCAAACTGACCAAAGGAATATTCCATACCATATGACATCAGCTCAGATATAAAGCTAGGGAGAAGCAGGAAGAGGGGGGGCATCCACAGTCTCCCAAGGTGGCTCACCAAGAGAGCCACTACACGCGTTGAAGCCCTACTTCTTTGGATGTGGCCGGTCATCGCCGCGGATGGGAAGTAGAGATTAGATTAGTGTTTTGCTTTTGCATAGACTTCGCTTTGCTTTGATTTAATTTTTTGCTTTAGTAAACTGCCTTATCTCAACCCACTGTTTGCCATCGTATTCTTTTCCCCCTGCCTGACTTTCAAGGGGAAAAAGGGGTTAAAGAGACTGTGGGCACCTGGCAGCCAGCCAAGGTTAACCCATTACACTGTTTTTACTGTCATTATACAATGGGGACCTAAACAGCCTTGAATGTTAATAGGGAATACAGAACAATCCCCTAAAACACAAAAACTGTGATTATTCTAGATAGTTACCCACTACTGAGCTGTCAGGAGGTGTTAAGATGAATTTCTGTTGACACCGATAGAGAAGAAACCAAAATACTTGAATTATTGTAACTGAAGAAATTATTGGCTTAAACATAAAATATCAGATAAGATATATCAGGATACAAAGCAATATAGTGTTTCTATTTTATTTTTAAGGCATGTGTCTCATAAAAATAGTCCTTAAAAGAGTGTTGAAGTGTCATTTTCTTCAAATAACTAATATTCTAAAAAACGCCAGGGAATTTATACCTGTGTAAGTATTCTTGAGCACATTTTGTTCAAATAGAAGCAAAACTGTATGTAACAGAAAATAACGGCCTTCATAACAAGTTTTAGAATAAAGAGTAGACTAGTTCTTTCTCTTATAAATACTTTTATTTGAATGTAATTTTAATTTAATTGCTAACTTCCATGAATCTTCCATTTGTAGTCTTCACTACGTTCTGCCTAATAAGTTAGCAGAAGTTATCACAGAAAACATCTTAAATATGAGAATGTGTGGAAAATGTTAGAAGTCTAGCAAATGTGGTTGGATAAGTCATCTTCTAACATATAATTATGGAAATATCTGATTGTCTGACAGATGATTTTATGTGCAATTATAGCTATTCTGATTATAATGTAGAGAAATTAAAATTGAAGACCATCCTTATTATGCAAATTTTAGCAAATACCTTTCAATGAAGTACTGTGTCATCTTCCTGAGCTTTGGCTATGTGTCAGACTAGCAAGTGAAATCCTCTCTGTGGAGGCCTTGGCTTGGGGATGTTAAGATCTGAGCCAAAACCAATTTAAACCAACAGAGAGAATCCTATTGACTTCAGTGGGATCAAACCTTTGGAGAGCAGCCCAAAGGATTCTTATGTCAGACAGCTTACTCAGAGTTCCACTTCTCTCCAGGCTGGAGCTGTTTTTTTCCTGCAGAACCAGCTAGCTGGCACTCACAAATCAGTTGGCACTGGCATTATCAGACAGGGTAATTTTGTCAGTTTTCTTGCATAGAGAATAAAAACAAATGTATAAAAATTTACTGCATTGCTTGCTCTCTTTTTTTGCCTCTGGTTAGAAAACCTTTTCAGGTATCTAAAACCTTTAGACAGTTGGATCATACTGCTTTTTCTCTTTGTTTAAGAGCCTTGTTCTTGTCATCTCAAACTGCTTAATGCTTAGACATAATAATAGACTAAAATGACTTATCAGCATACTTGGAAAATGGTATGCCAGCTATAGTTAAAATATGTGGTAACACAAACTGTGTATTTCTGAATGTTCCTGGACTCAGGAAAGGTTAGTACTTCTGCCTTTGTAAAACATGTTATCAAATAGCAATAACCTTAATTTTATAGCTTTTCTGATGAGTCTGAGGAAAAGTTCCCTAAATCGAACACTAAAGGGCTATTGGTGTTTGATTGGAACAAAGTACAGAGGGCAGATATCTGTAGATATTGCAAATTATCTTGTATAAATAATTACCACAAAATGCAAAGTATCATAGCAAGATAAAAGTATAAATCTTCTTTCTATAAAGAACTTTAAGGTCTTTAAACATTTAAAATTAAAATTTCTACTTTGTTATAACTTGCATTTCCTTTTGTCTATATCCTGATTTTTGTCATAATAAAATAGAGTTAAAAGGAACGATAAAAGCTAAATTACAAATGGAAAGGGAGTAAACATAATGACAGATTTGACAAGAGCAATAGCTATATTCAGAGTTGGTAATTTAGAATATGTTGAGTGTAAATATTTTAGCAGAAACAGTAAGGCTCCATTATAAAGCAATGTACAGAAAATACATGCCATAGAAGTCATTATAAATTTTCCACAAAACAAAATAAGCCACTTATTTGCAACATAAAAAGTAAAAATGAAGAAAGATAATTGTTTTGTAGTTAACCAACATTAAGCAACGATGTATAGATAGATGTAGATGGAAGAGAAATAAACTAAAGTTGTGAAAATTCTGGAATGAAGAAAATTATATACAGGTCAATAAATTGAATAAAGCTGTCTACGGTGTTTGCTTTCATAACATTTACATTTTTAGCCTTTTCTTGCTGTGCAATGGTTTTGTACATTTGGTTCAGCTATGCTACAGCTGCTGTATTGCTTATGTGTTATAAAATATTTAAAATATCTGTCCCTATACAGAATGTATTCACTGTTTAATAGCATATAGCCACAGTTCACAAGCAACATAACATATATCCTACATTTCTTCTCTTTTTTCAAATAAAAAACAGTTGTGACATGTTATATTTTAAGTGTTTATTGGTAAATGTTGGGGGTTTTTTTCTGGACACTGTATATATCACCACTTGCGCAAAGCTGTGAGCTGCAATCCAGCTAGCCCAGGGTCCGGCATTAAATACTGCCTGTCTGAAAAACTCTTACATGGAGAACAATATTTGAACTTTTTTTCATTCATCTTCAGGTTACAGCATCTGCAAACTGTTTCTGTTTCATCTCTGTTTATGCATCTTGCAGAGATATTCAGCTGGCAACATTTTCATCAGTGCAGCCTACTAGTTTTAAGATTCCTCTTTTCCCTCTGAAGGCATTTCTCATTTTCATGAGTTATTTGTAAAAACAAGAACTAACACAGTAAGAAACTATGAATGATGTAGGTGAAACTTGGATTGCTTTTTCAAATCTGCTCCGAGTATGAGAAATTAATTTTCTTTTTTGTTTGCCTGTTTCTATTTCCCTCCTTTGCCTGTCTTGTCTATGTGGGTTCTAAACTGCTAGAACTGCCATATTTTTATGAGCCATCTGTAGGTGTAAAATCACAGAATGGTTTGGGTTGGAAGAGACCTTAAAGATCACGCAGGTCTAACCTCCTCCAGTATGGGCAAGGACAAATTCCACTAGACCAGGTTGCTCAAAGCCCCATCCAACCTGGCCTTGAATACTTCCAGGGAGAGGCATCCACAACTTCTCTGGGTGTCTTCTGTGAATACCACTAGTATTTAGGCAAAGGAATTGAAACATCTGAACAAACTAGAATAGGCAGCATGATTAACTAACAATAAAATACCAATATTGTTAAAAATATGGACACAACTTGAATATCTCTTATTAACAAGATTGTTTCTTTGGATGTGAAAATTGCCTAGAAGAATTTTCAAAGTACTTCTTCAGTTTTGGCAGTTATAAAACAAAAATTATAAAAATATAAGTCATGGTGCATGGTGCAGTCAATCCTCGAGTGAAATCTGTTACTTTGAATAGAACTTCATGAGAAGTATTTCAGATAATTATTCTGACACCAAAATATTCAATACAAAGATCTAACATTAAAGCATGAAATGGCTAAACTCCAAAAGTGAGTATAGATATTTAAGTTCTGTAGTAACTTACCAGTCCTAGACTCAGAAAAAAGAAACCAACATGTGGACTAGATGAGAGTAATCACAGTTGAGTATCTGCATTACAAAACTATAGTTGTGTTAAATACCAGTTTAAAAGAGTAGTGCTGAGTAATTTTCTCATATAATGAATTATGTAGTTATGTAAATTAGTCATAATAACAGGAAAAAAAAATATCAGAACAATTAAACAATCATAACTATAAATGAGTCTACCTTAGCAAAATGTTTCAGCAATTGCTTGACTTCATAAAACATTCAGCAAGTCTTTCTACAAGCAGGAAAAAAAGGAAGGAGAGGAATTTGAGGTTAAATCAGATTGGATAAAAATCCAATACTAAACATTTTCTGATGATCTCAGTGAGAAGATGTTGGGTGAATTCCACACACATATGCTAAATTAATTTACTTATAAGCCCTATAACCAGGCATGTGCTAAAATGCTACAGCATTCTAAATTAATGTCACTAATAATGTTTATGTAAATTTGATCTGGTTTTAACACAGAGCTTTAGAGACCTAGGACCCAGCTGATCTCTCACCTGTTTTCAGTAATGTCAAATGACAGCAAAATGCTATAATGTCTACACTATAGCTTAATCTCCAACTTTGAACTAGAATGACTATTAGATGAGGAGAAATGGTGAACTATTTATGGTGACTGACACTTAAGATTAAGCAAGTCTCAAACAGTGCAAGGAAGGTTTAAGTAACCAGATCCTGCCTGAGACTACCCTGCTGCTAGTCCTATGTCTTGCTTTTATCTACAGTCTTACAAGACCTTCTCCCTTCCAGACTTTGATGTCACAGAGGCGTTTCTGGCCCCATTTGAGTGGCACGCTGTGTCTCTTTGATAGAAGTCTGAGGCACTTTGCTGCTGCCTAAATGAATCTCAGAGAAGCACCCTCCTAGAAATAGGTGTATGCACCCAAGGACACCCATCTGTGGATATTTGTATTTCTAGTCTGTAACCTACCCACTTACCCACTGACAGCCCCTTCACAGCACACAACACATAAAACCTCTCACTTCGAAATTCAATAAATAATTTTCCTGCATTTCAAGATTATTCCTTGGTTAACATTGGGAGCGGCCACTTGAAAAATGACTATGAAGAATATAGTTGGCTGGGTTTTTTTAAAAAAAAAAAAAAAAAAAAAAAAAAAAAA
>VXBA01000862.1:17771-29567 GCA_013399895.1 Serilophus lunatus | reverse complement strand
AAAAAAAAAAAAAAAGAAATGCTACTCAGCCACATCTCACTTTGACCATGTGATTTATTTTATAGCTAGGCTGGTTTTCTGTTTCCAGAAACAAATAATTTGAGTATAAGTCCATACTGGAGTCCCTATTTTGAAAGTTTTATGAGATTTTTTTTTATGTTCTGTTAACTCGACATTTCTGTATAAAGGTGAATTTTATGCCATGCCAATGGGCTCCAAGTCCAGCGGGGTATTTAATCACCCTAGTAACTCTAATTATATAAGTGCCTCCACTGAAATCAATACTATTCCTCACCCACTTAAATTGTACACCTACTTAAGTGCTTTCTTGGATTCAGGCCCAAAATACTGTCATTAGAAAACATGTTTCTTTGTATTTCAGAGAAATGTAACAATAGAAGCCTACTTCAGGAAAACTTTCACATCTCAGATGCATGCTCATTTTATAAGGTTGGGCTGAGTCAGTGGATCACAGTAATAGACAAACAATGAGTAATTTAGTATGTCTAACCATTCCCCTTAAATAATTTGCAAAGCCAATTTTTATTACAAATGAGGACATATTTATTTTTTTTTTCCTACATAGTTCTGTATGAATTAAGACTAATTAGAAGAGAATTTTATGCAGATTTCATTCAGACCTGAAAAGAACAATACAGTGTACTGCTACTGCCATTTTTGTGAGCCAAGGCAAGAACTGCTATTTGGCTGAAAGGTAGCATTACAAATTTATATCTTAGAAGTAAATATCTAAAAATAAACAGAATCACTATAGTCAAAAGCTGTTAGGACTACTGGAACGGACAAAAAGTATACATGAATGAAGTTTACTTCATAACATTGTCTTTTTCATCTTTGAATTTTATGCAATATTTTATATTTGTCCAAATTAGATTGGCTGAAGATGCTAAGATTTCTTTACAAGAAAAAGTGCTGAAGACCTGAAGACTTCCTAAATCATTTTAAAACTGCCACCCCAAGAGCTGGGTAGAGGATTGCCATAATTGTCTCATTAGTACCTTCCTATTCACATTTAACCTCCCTCGTGTCATACATTAACATCTTACAACATCACTCTTTTTTTTCATATATGATCTTTTTGTAGGTATCTCTGAACTATGTTTTAATCCTTACCTGCAAGTGCATCCTACTTTCTTAGTTTAAGCATTTGATTTTTGAAAAGTTTGTTCACTCATCTTACAAAGCCATATAATTCTATAACTTGCAGATCTACATCAATATTATTACTCTTTCGGCCTCACTTCGAAGTGCAAATTTTGCTAATAGCTATTTGCATTTTTATTATTAAAAAACATCTTTAGACCATGAACAGATCTCTTCTGTATCCGACTAAAATAATTTCTGATCTGCAGAGGTTCTGCAATCATAATTACTTGTGTCTCAGTTACTAATTTCATTTTCAGCGAATCTGGGGACCCCTTATTTTGCATAGCATTGATTTAATGGGTTTTTCAGAATATTTTATGATACTAAGCTAAACTAAAATAAAGTACTTCCACTGCAAAGTTTCCTGTCCATGACAGATGGGATGGAACTAAGGTCCCTTCCAACCCTATCATTCTATGATTCTATGATGGTTTTGTGTGTCACCATTCTTTCTCTTAACTGTATTTGTGATCATGCCACGTGTCAAATTAATTTGATTTGTTTATTTTACTAAAAGAATAATCATTGATGTCAATTATATTGTTGGTCTTAAATTTGTCTCTAAGTTCTATCCAAATCTGGCTCCAATTGTGCTCTGGAAGTACTGTCAAGATAACAAATCTCACTTTCTAAGAGCCCTCTTATTACGGCTTTCAATGTAGAAGTAAAATGTATCTCTCTCCCCTTAAATTTTCTAAAATTTCTATGTTATTCCAAGTTTTGTTATTATTATTATTTATGTGAGATGACTCAGGTAATTATTTTCATAATCTTGAATGAGTATTCCATGTCTCCCTAGACTATAAAAGGTAGTAAATTGAATACTTTTTTTTTTTAGTGTTATCTGTAACACTAAGGAAGTTGTAAATATTTCATGATCACTGTATAAATAGGAATAGTTCATAAGTTAAAAGTTAAAACTTGTCTCTTTATCTTCATGGTATTTTTAACAACTGCTTTAACAGTGACAGGGAAAACTAAGTGTGCATGCATTAATGAAAATTTTGTAATGCATCTAAACCATTTTCCTTATTACAAATTTAATATTCAACTTAGTTGCATGTTTTTGTAATTTAACCTAGATGAACTAAAATTGATATGCCAGTAAATTCTAAAGTAAGAGATTTTTAACATGATTCCTTCTATTTGTAGTGTCATAAGTAATACTTTTTTGCTTATGCTTTCAAGATGTGACACTATACGGAAGAATGACCTTCAGTACTTACAGTAAATTAAGGTATGCTATGCTATAAACATCTGATGACAAGGGATTATGCTGAGATTTAACAGACTTACAACATCTTAACTTTATAGAGTACACATGCTTCTTGAAAGCAGGAAAGGCAATTTACCCTCCACTGTGACTATTTAGTAGCTTTTTAATTGTCTTGGACTACTGTATAAGAAATCATTAAATCATTGTAGAAAAGAAAGAATGCATGGTGCGTAAGAGCATCTGGGTTGTTAAATTCTAAATAAATAAATATCATCTATTTGAACACAATTTCAAACACCTGCTCAAGAGCAATTTAAGCTAATATTATATTCTTGGTCAGTTACTTTTTAAGCAGTTTTTAATGGAGGACGAAGAAGCAATTTCGGGTCACAACTGCTCTCATGTCTGTGGAAGGAATACTTAGAGTTGGGCATGTAGAATTGATTCCTTAGAAACAAAGTTTGTTTTTAAATGAAAAAAATACAGCTTTTGAGAAGAAAAGTTCATTAAATATAGTAAGTTCTCCTGTTTTGTTCCAGTAGGTGCACAAAACCCTTATAATAAATCTGATATTGCAATGCTCCAGATGGAGTGGCTTCACTCATAAGAGAGAAGTAACAATATGTTTACTCACATAAAAGAGCAATTTAACCAAGTTTGATAGTAAATGTGACAGTGGTTTACCAGGTTCAGTGGTAACGTACATTTGACTATTTATTGCATAGACAACAAAGTCAGAAAAAATTATCAGGGAGACCTCCCCCTTTGAGTCATGGTGTTCAGGAAGGACCTCCTTGCTTTCTAAACTCCTTCTCTAAGAGGAGTCCAGGTGCAACTGGATCCTCTGCTAATCCCAGACTTGGTCAATTCTTTATGTCTAAAGGATTATATATGCACAGTCTATCATTTAGGTATCACTCAGCTAAGATTTTAAAGTTTAGCACGCTATAAATCATTTACACAAGGATCTGTTGCAGCAAGGGGTCTTTCCAACTAAAGGAGTAGCCTTGGTAGGTGTCCCTACTTAGCAGAAGATCCTGGTGTGTGGTCCACTCACACAGAGGAGAATTCAACAGGCCCCAGGCTGTACATTGTTTTATAAAGGAAAATAGATGACTTACAGCCATATTAGTATTGTGAACGCAGAAGTTAATTTCTATCAAACTTGGCTTGAACCATACTTGTCTACCTGTATTGTTGGGCAGAAAAAGGGCACTGAAACTAGCTCTTGTCTGTTGTGTTGTTATCTGTCTTCTTCAAATACACTATGAGTCCGACACAGCCATCACATCCATTACAAGCACCACTGGTGGTTATCACTCAAGCAGAGTTATGGGAAATCAAAATCATGTTGGGAGGTGGGCAGCACAACACCACCCACACAAAAAGATTATTAAATGTATGTGTGAAAAGCAGTTTGAAGTACACAGTCTTTCAATAAAAAAATAAGAATTGGAAATATAAAATTTATGTCTGAACCAATCATTTCTCATGGAAATCAGCTCCCTGTAATGGATTTATGCCCTTTTAAAACAAAGCTAAATTCTCACGAGACTAGAGAAGTATAAAGGAACTGAAGTAGATCTCAGTATCTCCAAGTGTTTTGCTACTTTGTGTACATAACAGACTGACTCGTCTTGAACAGGTTTTCAGAAGAACAGTGACATCAAGTGAAATTTAATGTAGAGCAAACCCTATGTGAAAGATATAATACATGATTTATATGCCTGGGCATCTTATGTGTTTCCATTTGGATTGAACACATTACCTCAGACTTTATTTGATTTATTAACATTTCATTTATTTTCAGATACCTCATAGTGGACATTTGCAAAATAATTTTTTTAAAGTGTGCAGATAATAGGCATTCTGTCTATTCTGGGCACCTGATCCTCATGGTCTCAATATTACATTTAACAATGTGAATTTACCTTATCAAACATACTCCACGAGTATGAGCATCAGAAAGTGCAGAAATGTTCTTTTATCTTTTTCTGTCTTCAAGGAGACAGTTTCCAAAGCACCTTAAGGACATAAGTGCATGATTTCCACTGACAAATTACAGTGAAACAGCTGATTTCCCCTCACAAAGTAGGGGCAGAACAAAATATCACAAGTGCCTTCAATTTACTTCTACTGAAAGGAACATCATAGGTCACACATCTAAGTAGCTTAATTTATTAATTATATTCTAGATTTCTTCCCTGACAGGTTCATTTATAAATATTAACCATTTTTAGCCTTTATCTCTAGCATGGGCCACGTTATCTAACAAATTCTCTGCTGTTACTCTATTTAAGACTTAAGTGAAGCTCTTGAACTTTAAATTCCACTGTTTCCCCCTTTTACCCCCACAGGTGATTTTTCTGTCACGGATCCTAATTTTATGACAGTGTACTGAAAAGGCTTTTGAAGGAAATGTGAAGAAAATATTAACTCTTCTGGAAGAAGCCTTTATTTCACAGTCAACAAATTTCAGGAGTCAGAAAAGAGACAATGACTGATTCAATCACTTCAGTAGTTCCTGACAGTGATATGTTTCAGTGACTGATGTTGCTTCTAAAATTAGCTGATTCCCACAACATTACTGTGAAGAAAACCTTCAGTCTTTCTATGACCTGTTATTAACTTCAACTTACTTTTATTTTTTAAATTGAAGAATATCATCTGTATAATCAGATTAATAACTCATATAGTATATGCTCAAAAATCTTTAAGCAACTGATAGGAATCCATGTTCAGTTTGGAAAGGCCAAAATGAGTTACAGTGGATAGATGGTTTTGTTTCTGTTAAGGATGATGCCTAAAATCAGAGAGAAGAAAAAACTTCCAAACAAAATTAATAGAGATAAAAGAAAATGCATTCTTTAATGGAAATTTCCAGATTCCAACGATATGCACCTCTGACCACCTTACCATACTATATTTATAATACTTATCATTTATTATTTATAATATTCATCAATCCTAATGCCCCTTAACATATCCTACCAGAATTTGACTCACCCTGCACCTCCCCTGAGCCTGCCCCGCCTCCAGAGCTTCTCCAGGATCATAGGATCCAGGAGCATAAGTCCTATGAGGAACGACTGAGGGAGTTAGAGTTGTTTAGCCTGGAGAAAAGGAGGCTCAGAGGTGACCTTATCGCTCTCTACAACTTCCTGAAAGGAGGTTGTAGTCAGGTGGGGGTTGGTCTCTTCCACCGGACAGCAACTGACAGAACGAGAGGACACAGTCTCAAGCTGTGTCAAGGGAGGTATAGGTTAGATAATAGGAAGAAGTTTTTTACAGAAAGAGTAATGAAGTTTTGGAATAGACTGTTCAGGGAGGTGGTGGAGTCACCATCCCTGGATGTGTTTAAAAAAAGGCTGGATGTGGCACTTGGTGACATAGTCTAGTCTAGTTGAGGTTTTAGGGCAAGGGTTGGGCTAGATGATCTTGGAGGTCTCTTCCAACCTAGTGATTCTGTGATTCTCTTGGCCCTCTATTTTGTCTTTAATACAATGTCCTTGCTACCTTGTTTATCTCAGAAAGAATGCTAAACATAGCTTTGCAAACCATGGGAAAGGCCTTACAAGAAAGCTTATGAATGGAACTATACAGTCAGGCTAAAATCCAAAAAATATGAGAGAACAACCCCTCACATAAAGTGAAAATTAATTGTATAATATGCCAAGTTTCATCTTACATTAGCATTCAAGCAAGCCATTTCTTCCTGATTCTCAAATTACCATAGAGCTATTTCTTTTGGTTTTCTTAATTCACCATGTCATGCTTTCCCACTAGGTAATTTCAGTAATAAAATATAACAGAAATTGTAAAATTAAATTCATTTTTACTCTCCAAGGAGGTCCTTCCAAAGCCTGAATGAGTCACACTGTTTAGGAGACCTGTGGGATGTCATTGTACTTGTCTTAAGTGCCTGTATTTAAGAACAATGCTTGTCCAGTATTTTTAAAAGCACTAGGCTCACTTCTTAAATGAAAAATTTCTAACTACATAACTAAGAAAATACAGAAGTATTGGCTTTTGAAACTCCATTTCTTTGTGTCATGGAAAAATACTCTTGAGACTGTCTTTAACTATTCCCATACCTATTGAGGAAACAAGCATCCTTGCAAACAATATCAGAAAGTAATTTTGTTACCTGGCACAAGAGATATGAAAACAATGCTGAATAAGTTTTTCATGCTTTCTAAATTTATCTTGAACAGGCAAACTTTTTACCAGTTTCTTTGTTATTCAGTAAAAAAAAAGGACATTCAAAAGAAAGCAGAAAAAAAATTGACAGAATACAAATTATGCAGAGATAAAATTTAAAATGAAATCTAAGAAAATGGAAAGGAGAGAACAGAGATCAAAAAAATTCCCAACTTAGAATTAACACAAAGCATACTTTTTGTTGAAAGTCCTAGGAAAAATAGGCCTATTAATGAATTAGGTAGTAATAATATTGACTAAAAATATTCCAAGTAAGTCAGGCTCTATGCAGAAAATGAAAATAGCTTTTGATCAATGAGTAAGGAAATATTGCTTCTTTAAAGAAAATCAGTGATCTTGAAGGGGTAATAATGAAATATTAGGAAATATATATATATATATACAATCACAAACTTAAAATGACTGTGTTAACAAACGAACTTCAAGTTAGCCAATATGTAAAAGTAATTGGATTGGAGAAAGCAAATGGAAATTTGAGTAAATTAGGAGCAGATAATCAATTTTTTAGATTCTGGAGATGCAGATATTTGAATTCCTTATAAGTTTTTGTTTGTGCATTTTATCTATACAAGGTGAATTTCTGTTGAGGGTAAATTTGCAAAGAAACATCTTGATTTAGCCTAAAGACAGAATTTTTACACTTTGTAAAGAAGGACAAATTATTAACTAAAGATGATCCTGATAATTTATTTTAAATCAAGTTCTCTTGCACTATGTGTGAATAAAAACTTTGTGGTTAGGTAGAATTTTATTCAGTATACAGGAAAATGAAAGGCTTGCATTTCAGTTGCTATACATCATAAATTCATGTTAAAGCATCATTGTTATGCCGTACAAATTTGAATGATTTTTTTTTCCTATCGTAATTTCACACTGTAATGCCAGAATGATAGACTTGTAATGGGCTCCCTATAGACACATACAGAAATCATTTTATCATGGTTATCTCACCTTGTAACAGCGCCGAAGCAGTTGGTCTCCATAGTCTTGCATTAAACTGTCACATCATTGTTAAAATCCTTTGTTTCAGGAAATGGTGATGGTACATCTTGAGTGCTGTGAAAAATACCTACTTCACTGCCCATAATCAGTGGTTCTGTAATACACCATGACTCATTTATTCATGAATGGGAGTGGAAAACATTTTTCAATATTAAGTGATTGTAGAGATTAACCATTTTGTTTTCTTGTTTAGCTGTCTTGAAATTATTGTACCAACATTTTACCACCCCAATACTAAATTTTCCAACAACATTTTTATTTTTATACTTTAGCTTGCCCTGATTTTTAAACCATTTTTAAGTAATTTTAAATCTACTCCAAACATGTGTTTGGTTTTTTTTCCTTATGGTAATCTAACTCCTTATATTAAATAGAGCTCAGTTACTCCCATTGGAGAACGTTCATTTTTCCACATTTTTTTCTGCTTGTATCCTGACCATAGCTACACACCAGTTCACTGGGATCCTAGATGAAAGAAAAATTTATTTTTCTGGTGCTGTAAGAGAAAAAAATTACATACTCAGATTGTTTGGCTCTAAGGTCAAATTTATTTTTTTTTAATAAAAGCTATTTTAATCATGTAGCTAGAAAGCAGCATCTGTCTGTACTAGCAAGGTATGAGATAGACTATCTTTGAGTACTTAGCAAACAAAATATATTTGGTACCCGAATAACATAAATATAGTGTACTATCTAGTATACTCCTTTTCCATTGTAAGAAAAGCAACAGTCTCTATCAAGGAAAGTCACATCATTTGAATCACTTCAAAATGACATGTTTGGTGCCAATCCAGCCATGGTCATGGACAACAGTGTAAATGACAGTCCGTAGTGAATCTGGATAATGGGCTTTATTTAAGAACAAACCAGATGAGAGCTCTTACTGTAATTAGCTATCCCACACACTCATCCACTTACTTCAGTGCTACATTTACCATGGTTTGATGTTGCAGGAAACTCAAGGAGAAAGACATCTTGGCTCACGCTGAGTTGGAACTTTACCAACCACAGCCTCACATGGCTCACATACCCTGGCTATTTTTTTTTTTTTAATTTTTTACACATCTCTTTGGTCTCTACACTCTTGCCACACATCTTTCTTCCAGTCTAGATCTTCAACTTCTTCCTTACGCACCTCTTTATCTGCAACACCACTTCTTGTTTTCATAAGCTACTGTTTTTCAGCACCAGCCCTTTGCTCTGAAAGCTTGACCACCTCCGGTTCTCTGTCTTAGTCTAAACAGTGTTTTTTGCAGAAGCACAGAAGGTGATGCAGTGGATGATGTTCCCACGTCATCTTAAGTGGAAGATTCAAGGCATGCAACCTTAGTTGGTTGTGGTATTATAAAAATTTACAATAAAGTCACACAATCACTACAGCTAACTAGTTGCAGGCTTTTGCTTGAGATGTTTACCCACATCCAAGTCCACAATTATCTATAGTCTGCTAACATTTACAATTTAACCTTATATTTTGGCATTTTTTGTCTTTCTCCTCTGATAATCACAATGAGGACTTCTATTTGTGAGGAGCAGTTACCAAATCTCAAGGATGTCAATTCAACCAATTTCACTGATTGTCATACTCAGTATCTTTGCCTCCATATATTATGGGAAATTAGGAAGCTTCCATTAATTCTTTATGTGATAGAATTCGTGCAGATTTTACCAGCAAGAAGCAAAAATTAACATTCAAGTTAGTTCAAATATAACTTACTCTGAGCTGTTTGTCAACTAGATTTATGTTATGTTTGAGTTTTTTCTGGGCATAAAATTGTGTCCTGAATAGTTTGTTTATGCAGACAGCTAATTTAAATAGATTTATGAATCTAAGGAGTTATAAAATTGTTAATAGTCTGTTCTAATTATTTAAAAGAAATTGACAATGCTTCATGTCCCCTGAGATACTTGTCTGGAAAAAAATTACATCCATGTTGTGCATCTGCTGGACGACGAGCATATAACAGTTACATGCATGAGGATTTTAGTCTCTCTGATAGAATAGTGCCTATCTGGTTGTTAGAGACCAGATGTGCAATTATTATTTCTAACATCATTTGTCTATTCTATTTCTTTTACAGTGAATTAATCAAGAATAGTTTGATGCCAGCTTAAAACCTGTTACAAAAATATAGAATAAGACATCACTAGAAAACAACAAAAAATAAACAAAAAAACCCCACAAACAAAAAGAACACCCCTAATAAGAAAGCAGAAACCCATATGAAAGAATGCATGTAAAAACAGCTCCTTAAATCCTTGTAAGCTCATTACCTCTCATGCATTTTCACCAGGGAAAATTTTGACTACATAGATGTGTAGTATTTTATTACAACTGTGTCCACAACTTCATAATTTATTCCTTTTATTTGAGCTGTAAATTCTGCTATTCTTTTCACTCAAGCCTTAAGTCCTGAAAATCACAAATGCAGGAAGAGGTTCCTCAGGCCTAGAGATATAAATGAAACAATAGTTGTCCCTGTACTACCTGTGGGAATAGGTATGTTCAGCATCTTGCTTGGAACAGAGCTATTTGCACTGTCTTCTGCAGTTTTTTAGCCATGGGAGGTATCCAGGTGCTATTCATGAATCCTTCATTTTGATGTGGCTTTATACATTTGTCTGCTGTAATGTCATCCTCTCAAAAGAACAGATATTGGTTAAAAAAAAAAAAATAAATTGTTCTTAACAGGAGTGGAAGAAACCTCTCTGATGCTTTTCTTCTTTATACAAAATTTTAATGGGCCATTGAAAAATCAGAATAGGTTGAAAGAAAAGCCTGTGAGATCTCCGGCTGCAGCACAAGTAAAATCAGTAAGCCTCAGCATGCACAGTTTTTATAAAATCATCCTGTCAGGGGGCATGGTTTTCTATTCAGGCCCACAGTATATGGTTTGTGTGACTAGCATCTCCCACACACAAGTCTGTCTTTATTTTTCTCTGCAAGGGCAAATCATACAGGGATTTTATTAAATAGTTGAATACATGTACTCTCTACTATATGTTTGTTCTCTAATTCCTATTGAAATTTTTTCAACAGTCTTCACTTGGCTGTCAAGAAAGCTTTATCTCCTGTAAAAATAATTCTAACACCTGTGCAAGATAATTCTAATGTGTCTGTTCTCTCCTTGTTCTGAAGTTTTCTGCTGTTTTGATGTCCTAGGCTCAGGCAACTGAGGGCCCAAAAAATGAAAATATGACATGAAACTATACAGATGCAGGGTGGTTTGCTGAACACAATAGAGCTAAATTATGAATATCTCCCTTCCCCTCTAAACCCCATGGAGATAGTAATAACCTTGAATGGCTAGATGTAAAATACATCATCTGGGTGCAGATTTAGAAAACCAAAACATCTGGTACGTGATATCCTCTTCTCTAACACTTCTTGATTAATCTAGAAGGTGAGTGGAATTTTGTAAAAGCAGAATAGTTTGCCTATATTGTATCACTTGCATGACCGTGGAACATTATTCTTTCCTATTTAATACTTGAATGTATCTAGTATGTATATAAATACAAATTGTGTTAAAAGAGTAATTAAGATTTCAGAATCTGAAAAAGCCAGAATTAATGTTGCCAATGTGATTTCCTGGGCCCTCTCTGTTCCTCTATGCAAATCCATTACAATCTGAAGTTGTATAATTCCTTTTTGCTTATATTATGCTGTTTCTACACATGTATTCCAATACTCTTATGTGTCAGTTAAACTTCAGAATAGTGGGGATTTCTTCTGTTGACAGAATTATTTAAAATTTTAGATTAAGATGTAATAACTACTTTCCCTGCTTTTTTGCTGGATTCTAACAGTTGTGACTTTTTTATTATTAATAATATTTGGTGTTGTGTTAGTTCAATTGCAAATGTTTTCTGAAAAATATTTTTTTTCTATCATATTCAGGCTTGTAATATATATTGTTAGTACAGCACTGTGTTATGGTTGGGAACTCTTTCCTCTTACTTTATATAAAACCCATTTCTCCCCATTTCCTGGGGAGAGGGGTTTTAGATGCAGGTGCTGCCACAGAGCTGGGGGATGCTGGAGCCCCTGGCACCACCACCCCATGTCACCCTGGCTCACAGCTCATGGCACCCTGGACTGGTCTGTCGAAGGTTCCTGCAGCAGAGTGGTGATTGGCAGCTATGCTGTCCTGCTGCTGCTACAGAAACATGCCGGAGACATGCCGTGG
>VXBA01000862.1:0-17644 GCA_013399895.1 Serilophus lunatus | reverse complement strand
AGTCCTGCTCCCTGTGAAGGGGCAGCACGACTGAGAAGTCTTGAACAGGTGCCAATATGGCTTTTGCGCATGGAGCAGGGGAGGCAAGTCCCCGACACAGTGAGACTGCCCTTGCATTGTCACTGTTGCCCACCTGCCACCACCTCCTGTGTGATGCCGCAGCGGTGATGGGGAGTGGCAGATGCAGAACGGTGGCAGCCACAGCACAGCCCCATGTGGGTCTGGGAGGTGTGGAAGCTGCAGGAAGGGTGTAAGACTTCTGGTACAGGGAGAGCTGAATGGACCAATGAGAGTTTTCTGCGCACAGGAAGCGATGGCACTGGAAAACAGAAGAAACAGAAAATATATAAAACATGGGCACGCTGCTCATGGCTCTCCTTGGACTTTGGCAGGAGTCACGAGCAGACAGCTCTGTTTCCAGTAGCTCGGGAACCCATGTGGCGGACTTCTTCATCCCTGTCTCTTGATTCCTGGTTGCAGGAGAAGAGACGGTGGGCACGCATCGCCATCCAGCTCCTGTTTTGTTTCTTTTCTTCTCTTCTCAGAGCAGTAGCCTGGCTTGAACGTTTGTCTTTTGCTGACTTTCCATGACTGGCCATCCCCCACCTAGTCCTGCAGTGCCTCCCAGCAGCTGTCAGACAGTAATTACACCTCCACTGCCTCCAGGGAGTGTGCGAGCACCCCCTGCAGTATCGCATCTGTCATTGCATCCCAGGACATTCGGGAAAAGGGAGTTTCTTTTGAATTGTGTTTTGTTCTTAGTTATTCTGTAATTTTATTTCCTTATTTTCTTTTCATTTAAATACATATGTGCATCCATATAATATACATATATGTTGCATAATAAAGTTATCACCTCTAATTTGTTTTATTTCATCTTATTTAAAAGGTTAGGTCCTCTAATCCAGGACAAGCTGGTATGATACCACATGAAAATTGTTGTGTAAGGAACTTTATATGCTCTCCTTAATTTTAAACATTATCACAATTCATTTATGCAGGTTTAAGAAGGTCATGTGAGGTGATAAGAACTTCTGTGAAAACATTTAATGAATAAATATGTACAAGTAGAACCTCTCCACTGATTAAGGTTTTCTACTATATAATTTAAATTTGTTTGTGACATTTCCCTGGTCATTCTACCTGTCTTTTTTACAGTTTTTTTGTTTGTTTGGGGTTTTTTTTGTATAGAATCATAGAACAATCCAGGGATCTCAAAAGATCATTTTGTCCTACTATTGATTGGAAAAAGAGCCAAGGTGAACATATCTAGCACCCTGTCTACTTGCATTTTGAAAACCTTCCTTGATGGGAACTCTATCATGTCCCTTGAGAGGTTCTTCCAGTGAATGTTCTCACTGAAAAAAAACACCTTCCTTACAAATTGAAAAAGTAGTGTTTTTCTCTAATGAGACTCTTCCTTTATTTTACCAATATGCATTTCAAATAGAAAATACTGTGCTATTTATCTGGCTTTCTATCCAACCAGATCTGGGGATTAAATTGCTGTTTGATCTCAGAGAAGGTTTTTAATAAAGTAATGGTCTTCCTTTGGAACAAATACATTAAAAAATGCGATCTCAACTGGAAGAGTTCACACATCACTGCTGGAGGTGTAGGCAGTTCAGTTTCCAAATGCACCTTATTTTTCAGTACATAACTGTTTGCAAGAGATTCACATATAACTTACTTTAGTAGCTGGCTTAGCTTGGCATTTTAAGAGTTGAGACTTTAAAGACTCTAACATACAGTATTTTTCAGTTTTATGCTTTCATCCTTGAAAAATGTCTAGAATTCTTATCATTATATAAAACTATTACTTTGATGTAAAGTGTCTGAATTCAAATTCTTATGAAGATAATCCTAGACAGTACTTGTATTGGTGTAATTTAGTACAAACTAATGGAGTCATACACAAGTTACAAATACATGTATTATTAGAAATAAAATTTAATAGCAAAGATTTCTTGCTATTAGTGAATATGAATGAGATCTAATAGATTTCAGCATCCAGGGAGAACGCCTATAGGGCTGAGGAAGTGTCTTGTTTTTATCACATATTCACAATGCAGATTCCTTTCTTATTTTGTCTCTCCTAAGAATGAGAAGGTAGAATCTTAATTCTTAAATATCAGAAACTTGTTTTTATTCCTGTGGTGGCTTTAACCACTATACCACAAGGGGGCACAAAACAGTGACAAAAAACTGAATAGAGATGCAACAGCAAACACAGGTTTATTTTTCTAGGGCTCTAAAGACCTTATAGAATCCCCAGACACTAAACAAAATACACACACAATATAATACCCAACAACATCACGCAATAAACAAAAAAACCAAACTACTTCTCAAAGCTGGCTGGTCAGCTGAGAAGCAGTGGGAAGGAAGGGGAAGCTGCCTCGCAGATGGTATTCTCCCAGCCCTCGAAGCCCCTGCAAGATAGAGAAGGTGAAAAGTACCCCCCTCTCCCACAGGGACACCCATGGGGGAAAGCTATCATTTGAGTGGTCCCAGGGTGCTACCACTGGAGCTCCGATGGCGCTGTGCTGTTTCCTGTGCTGATGGGGGTGAGGGGAAGTAAGCCGCGCAGTCTGGGAGCCGGGAGAAGGGAAGCCATGCCTCAGTCAGCTAAGGAGGAAGCCAAAGAGAGGGGGAACTTCTGTGTTCAGCCTTTTTATGCCCTGGAAATCTAGCAGGAATTTGCCATCTTCTTCCCAGCCAGGCTGTCCTCTGATTGGCTGGTGGCATTGGGCTCCATCTTTCTTTCAGGATCTTCACTCCGGGCAAAATGGCAGTTCTTGCCAAAACACCGCACAGTTGGGGCCCAGGGGGCCAGTGGCCGCCACTGCTGCCGGCCACAGGGCCACTGCTGCCACCCGCGACACACTTGCTGCCCACAGGGACCCCCAGGAGGGATCCCCGGGGCGGCGGCACCACTCGTGGCCATCTGGAGTGGCCACTGCGTGGCCGCCTGCTCCAGCCGCCCTGAGCAGGGCCGTGGGACACCCAGCGGTCTCCCGCCATCTGCCCATCATGGCCAGGACCCACATCGACCCCACCGGGGCACTGCCAGCAAGGGAGGGCTGGGGGGC
Source organism: Serilophus lunatus (assembly GCA_013399895.1). Taxonomy (NCBI): domain Eukaryota; kingdom Metazoa; phylum Chordata; class Aves; order Passeriformes; family Eurylaimidae; genus Serilophus; species Serilophus lunatus. The sequence continues at coordinate 14,552 of VXBA01000862.1, read as the reverse complement.
AATGTGCACCACGGCATGCAACTCCTGCCAGCCATCCCACTGCTGCTGGGACCCACCACAGCCAATCGGGACCGGGGCCACCTGGGGACCAGCCAGAGCCGCACTCCTTCACAGCCGCGTGGGGCCAGCAGCGCTTGCCACCCTCGCTCCAATCTGGAGCAGGGACAGCAAGAGCAGCCGCAGCCCAGCAGTGCTGGGACTGTACCGTCCGCGCCACCCTGCTGGCCAGCTGCATCCCTGCTGCTGATCGTGGTTGCACAGGGGTCTGGTGCCAGTGCTCACAGCAGGTCTCCGCTCACCGTGCCGTTCTGCCCGCTGCAGCGAGCCAGGAGCCGCTGTGGAAGGAGCGGAGCACTGCCAGTGCCAGCGATCACGGTATGTCCCCACGTCGATCCATGGTGGAACACACAGCCCCCTTCGCCCAGTGCCGCGGGCATGCGGGAGCACCGATTCCGTTCCTGTGTCTCTCTGCTGCCACCGCTCCCTGGCCCCTGCCCCAAGATGCAAAGAAAGAAGGTGGGAAGGAAGCTCTGCAGATTTCCCAGATTTCGGCTTTCCATCAGGTTTCTAAAAGACTGATTTTACGAATAAGCAAACAAGCAAACAATCCAAACTTTTCCCTTCCCCCCTTCCCCCCAAAAACCCCATTTTAAACCCATAATAATTTCATATTTTCTATTGAAACAAATGAATCTTTCTGGATTTGACCTACAGTTTCTTGGATTATTTATGATACTCTGAAAATATTTTTCTTTTAATGATTTATTCCTTAATATTAGGCTCTGAAATAGAAAAGAATGTTGACGTTTTGATATATGAAACAAGTTTATGAGTCAGATGACTGTGTATATATCTTTGCAGATGTATTGGGTTTTCTTTGGCCAGATTCTGGTAGCAGCGGGGGGGACTGTAGAGGAGGCTTCTTCAAGAAGCGGCTGGATGCTTCCCCCATGTCCAGCAGAGGCAATGCCAGATGGCTCCAAGCTGGATCCACTGATAATCAAGGCCAGGCCAATCAGAAATTAAAGTAATGCCTCTGTGATAACATATTTAAGAAGGAAGGAAAAAAAATTAGTTTAGATGAAGATGGCTATCAGAGACGAGCAGAATGAGAACATGTGAACAACAATGGAGACACCAAGGTCAGTGGAGAAGGATGGGGAGGAGGTGATCCTGGCATCAGAGCTGAGATCCACCTGCAGCCCACGGTGAAGGTCATGGTGGAGCAGCTGTACCTCTGCAGCCCATGGAGAATCACGAGAGTGCAGAGATTCCCCTGCAGCCCGTGGAGGAGCCCATGCCAGATCAGGTGGATGCTGAAGGGAGGCTGTGACTGCGTGGGAGGCCCATGTTGGAGGGGGTCCTGGCAAGCACCTGCAGCCCGTGGCCAGAGGAGCCCACGCTGGAGCAGGATTTCCTGGTAGGACTTGTGGCCTGTAGGGGACCCACGCTGGAACAGCCTGTACCTGAAGGACTGCATGGTGTGGAAAATTGTCTGAAGAACTGTTGCCCATGGGATGGACTCTCACTGGAGGAGTTCATGAAGGACTGTCTCCCATGGGAGGGACTCCACGGGATGCATGGGAAGGACTCCTCTCTCTAAGCAACGGCAGAAAACAGCAGATGACAATAAGCCCCATTCCCTGTTCCCCTGCACCACTGGGGGGGAAGAAGATTAAACATGAAGAAGGAGGGGGGTGGAGGGAAATGCATCTTTTAGGTTTCTCATTCTTAAGCTCAGGTCTGGTTAATAACAAATCTAATTGATATCCCCACACAGAGTCTGTTTTGCCTGTGATGGTGATCAATGAATGGCCCTTATCTCAGCTCATGAACCCCTTGGTTCTATTCTCTCTCCTCTGCTGTTGGAAGGGGGGAGTGAGAGATTGGCTTTAGTAGGTCCCTGGCAACCAGCCTGGGTAAAACCACTACAGCAGAATATCTACAACTCTATAAAAATGACTCTATTTTTAAAACAACTTCATGTACGTAAAAGATTCCTGCAAGCAATGTTGCTCTCACAAAATTCCTTCTAGGTGAATCTTATTCCTTTTCTTGACTTCTTATGCTTTATATTACCTTTCCATTAGCTGGGAAAACTATGGGTAGTACCAGTGGAAAAAAAAAAAACCATCTCATTCTCATCTCAAGGAGTAAGTCTAAATAAACAGCTATAAATCTTGCAAGCTGAAAATAGTTACTTCAGTGTCACAATATGTTGGCAAAAATTTATGAAACTAAATCCTTAGTAAATAATTATGCTATATTTTTCCAGATCTGCAATACCAGAAACTCTCAGTTACTAATTCCTTCCTTGCAATAATTGAAGGAATATACTTTTAATGCATTTTTCAGATGTATTTTATGCTTGCATTTTCAGTGTAGAGAAAATTTGTGTAGCAGCTGCATCACCTGTTACATGTTCTGACAATAGGTATTTGCCAGTCAGTGAAGGCAATGTCAAAATATTTTTGGAGACATAATTTGTTTACCTACCTTTTATCGTAATATAAACCAAGTATTTTATGATAAACTTGAAATAATGTTCTATAAAATTAAATGTGATAAGATACAGGACTATAGTATACTATACATGTACATTATATGTATATCATATAATAACTCTTGACTGCTTGAAAAGATTTACATGTGGAAAACATGCTTTTTCACTTAACTGGATGGAAATATTTATTCAGTAGGTGTCTCTCTGACATTCCTTGCCATTGGCTCATGGAGAGAGAAGTTGGATGCATGAAGGAACAGAATTTTTTCCTGGTTCATAGACTACAGTGTCGAGGTAGTCAAGAGTCATTATATGGGATAAGAGTGTAGAGGACAAAGGTTTGGAGTGCTCACATAGATAAATTTATTTTCTCGTCTAACTTAATTTTATTATATCAAAAGTGATTAAAATGGAATACATGGATTATAATATAATTAAGAACACTCAATCCATTCTTGATTCAACAATACAAGCAAAGCTTATTCTTCCTTATGTTCTTCCAGCATATTTAGTTAATTAATGTGTGTAAAATAAGTGTCATTTGTCAGCATTGTGATCAGCAAAAAATAAACATAATAAAAGTATATTATATTGTATTATATTGAAAATGAATAATTCTACTCCAGAAGAAACAATTTAAGATAAATACAAATCATATTTAATTTTTTTCTGTCTACAGGAGAATTCTCTTAAAAATGTTACAAGTGAGAGATAGAAGTCTATCAATATGTTTTCCTTCCAAATATTTCAGAGTGCATAATACTGTGTACACCATATTCTATTAAAGACATATTCTATTCGCGCCTTTAACTTCTTCCCTCCTATCAATAAGTTTACACCATAGAAAAGGCAGCTCTGAAGAGCAGCAGCAGCATAAAGTCAACCACAGAATGAAAACCTTTACCAGATTCTGCTGTCTTTGCAGCTCTGTCTTTTCCCTTATGATATTTTCCTTTGCATACTAGTCCTTCTGTATGAAAATTCCACAGAATGTCAAGAACAATTGATAGACATTTGCATGACTCCTGAGAAAAGGTCACAGGGAGCTGTTGCAAAATCACAACCAGACGTTGAGGGTTGGGAGCTCACGAATCACTTCTGTTCTCAGATTTCAGACTGTCTCCAATGGTAGAACCATTACCAATGGTAGGATCAAAATGTGTGGGTTTTTTCTGATCCTGAAAGGGCAGCAGTAGTTCCTAAAACATTTTGAGACTATTAGCAAAACCTATAAAAATGTTAAGTGTAGATTTCAAAAATAACCTAATACACTTCTCAGTAGCTCTGTTAAGAAGCTCTGTAAAAAGTGCATTTTCAGTAAATAATTTATGAAATAAAGAATGCTAAAAAAGAGAACAGCATTAAAAGTTGGAGGGTTTTTCCGTTTTAAAGCGTGAGATGCTGTTCTCTGTGCTTGTTAATTTTCTGTCCTTTTGGGGTGGGGGTTTAGAACCATCAAATAAGAAACCTTATTTGGGCCAAATTGCAGATAGACAAGTTTCCAATCTGAATTAATTTCCACCTAGTTAGCTAGTTCTCAGTTGTAGGGAAGTGTCAGAAGCTAACATTTTCAAAAGAGACAGAACTGCTAGAAAAAAATTCTAACTTGTTAAAATTTAAAAATATGGTCTGTAACAGTTATATCTTGGCAGCTATGCATAACCAGCTTTGTTTTTTTAAATAATTGAAGGAATTAAAACTCAGGAAAAAGGATTTTTTCCTGTATTTTTTTAAATACATTCATATGCAAAACAGCTTTTTATTCTTATTTCCTTCTGTTCTTAATCTTAAATTTAAATGAATAAACTATCAGCTGATTTCATTGATGTTAACACTTTTCCTTTTAATTTCCCAAGTTTCTTCAGTATTATCATCAAAACAAATTAAAATATATAGGTTTTCATTCACACTATAGACCCTTTAGAACAATTCTTTATTGTACTTCAGATTAAATCTTGCACGTTTGGTTGCTATTTACAAAAATACTAATTTATTTTGGTTTTGTCTGGCACATGTAAGTTAGGAGCAAGTGGATAACTCTGCCCTGTTTTCCCACAGTGAAAACTAATCTAAAATTTTCATTGGTTTTAGATCTGCTAAAACTGAATTTGTAGCTCCATGTTCATAGGCTAAACAGTAAGGCAGTTTAAGGCCTTCTGCTGTTGCCAACTTCAGTCATGCAGCCATATACCTAAAATTATCACAAAGCAGAATATGAGCTAAGTGAAAGCTAGACTGGCTCGAAGCTTATGCAATAATACCCATATTTTAAACTTTGCGTTTCTGCATCTAAGAACATAGAACTTGTGCTGTTGTAGTTTCATGAAAAATGTTGAAGTTTAGGACAAATTGGCATTTCCTGAAGTGACAGGTCTGATATTTTATGAGCTTCTGAAGCCAGTAGCCCAACTGTGGTGACACTGCTGCAGTACCAGGCTCCCTGTCTGGCAAGTCTGGGAGGTTTCACCCAATAGGCACACGCACACAAATGCAGTATGTATGTAAGTGTATACTCACGATCAGCCACACAAACAGGAGACATACCACTTGCATGAGCATAAAGTGCACCAACAGCCACATCTTATTCCCTTCTCTGGTCAACCAGGATTAAAGTTAGAGGAAAATACACCCATACATATATATTTATACATACGCATACAATGTAGATCACAATGGCAGCTGAGCTCAGACAGTCATTCTATTCAGTAGCTGTGCCCTAGATCCCACTAACCCTAACCTTGCTGTTGGACTGCAAACTACACCATGGCAGCCATTAATATTCATACCTATACATATACACAGACAGATGCTCAGACACACATGCTCTCATATAAACACATTCACACACACCAGTAACTGTGCCCTCCATGTGCTCCCAAACTCACTTTTCTGACCTTTCAAATTAGGAACTTTGATGAGTCCTGTGAAGCAAATAATAACTTGTACAGAAATTAGAACAGGCAAATTGCCTATTCTGAATTCCCAAGTGGAAGAGGGTCATACTGGGTAGGACCACCCTTGGAAGTAAAAGTGACAACACATGTCTATAAGAACATTGTATCTTTAAACCAGGTAGATGGCAAATTGTGTTACCACAGAATACAGCTCATCCTTTTTTCTGCTGTCTGCTTAGACACTCACATAAGAAACTATCCCATTAAGAGGTGAGGTGCTAGATATGCTGTGTGCCATTCATGTCATGTCTACAATGCTCAAACATAGCTTTAAAGTGTAGTCAGACTGTTTGAATAGGCTATAGTTCTTTGGCAAAATTATCCTTATGGAAATTTCATTTTACTTTTTTTTTAACATAAGGTATATTCAGGAAAGAAAAGATAGTTTCAGAGTTATTACTGTTCATGTAATGACCTGTAATCCTAAGAGATCTGATGAACTTCACTAAACAGTCTTTGTAGAAACTAGACATAATGATCACCTGGTGATTGTTGTGTTACTTTGCAGTTATTGTTCATTACTACAAGGGATTTGAAGTCATAGAATTCCCATCACCAGTACCAATAGACGCAAACACTTGTAAATTCAAGTGAACTGAGATATCTGGTTGGTTTGTGTTTATTTTCCTTTTCTTTCATTTACAATGGCCAGAGAAGGGCACTAAAAAGGTGACCAGAACTTTTCATGCTGGAACCTTGAGTATTTCATTGTCCAAATATTCATGTAACAAGTATCTACACTAGTATCCTTTAGCTTGTTTCCATGCTGTGCTCTTCCTGGAAGTACAATTACATTCAAATATTTTAGATCTTTGTTTACTTTTTATCTTGAAAATAGGCTTAAAGGCTACACATAAAATATGTAAAATAGAATCAAAAGTAAAGATATGGATACATAAAGATAAACAACTACTTGGTTATCAACTAACTTGGTCAGTAGTGAAAGGTAAATCAGACAAATTCAGTTCAGGACTCGAATTCTATATACTAACTTTACAATACTTTTACTTTTTGGAAAATTAACACTGTTATCAGATATCTGAGTGATAGGAAAATGAAGCTCATTGGAACTTAGGGTAAGGGGGGGACATGCTATGTTACTGAGATTAGTTCCGCAATACAATAGAATGAAAAAAAACAAACCAAAACAAAAAAACTACCGACTTGGAAGGGACAGCATGGAGTTCCCTGATTTGACCTTTAACAATGCTTCCACCTGAACAGAACTGCTTGTTTTCCTCTTACTGCATATGCAAGTGGAAACAATGTTTCACTTTAGGAAGAAAGCCTTTTGGAAAAATAATGTTTTCTTAAACAAAGATCATTGTATCATTCTATTCCCTGGATGATACTTTTACCATCCATGTTTAGTAACGTATCATCTCAAAAAGTAATGACTAAGCATATCTCCAAATATAACAGCACAGCTAGCAATGCTGATAAATTACAGCAACTGTTAAATGAATGCAAGAATTACAGTTTACCTCATAAAAATCTACATTATTTGTACCATCTGCAATCAGTGTATTACTTCAAATTATCTACATTTTCGTTAATACTTAAGTAAAATAATGAGAAATATATGATACTAAATAATCCAGAATAATCCAAAATATTGATGGTTATTGATGGTTGTGTGATGCCTTCCAAACAAATTCAGTCTAAGACAAGAATGAAAAGATTCTTTGAAAACATATCTGATATCTGAATCTGCCTGTATTCTATGTGGGTTGTGCTCAGTATCTTAGGTGATAACCTCTCTGTATATTAGAATTCATAAATAAATTCTTCATGAAAGAAGTAAAAAGATTCATACACTGACCATGCTGGCACATTACTTTCTTATCTACATTTGCCATAATTTTGCTGACATAAATATCAACTTTATACAAATTATTTTTTCTGATATTCACAAACGCATCACAGATTGTTAATTCACTGTGATTCTGAAGGCTTTAAAATGTATTTTCTAAATAATATAAGGTTGAGATGACATAAAAATAAGAAGAATATAAAAACATCTTTTTTCTAACATACACAATTCTACTTTATTATTAGTTCTTATCACTTTTTAAAAATATTTTTTAATAAAATTATAAATACATAAATAAACATCCATTTATCAGTGTGTCATGCTTTCACAATACATCTTTCACCATTCAGCTCCTGGAAACCTCATATGAAAAAGAATAATTTTTCTCCATTTGAATAATTACACTAAACCACATGAAAAGAAATTGAAAAAAAAGATAATAAAAACATTCAATAGGAACAGTTTTGTGTTATATATGGAATTTTTATGTATTTTAAGGACCACAAATACATGATTTTTTTTTTCATCCACTCAAATAGAATGTGCTGGTGGCTGTGTAAAGATTAGTGGTGATATATGGAATTAGTTCAAAACAAAGATATAGATGTGTGCTGGCTGATCTTAGATGGCTCTCAGACCCCCAGCCAGCCATTCTCTCACCCTGTCTTCTCATCAGCATGAGGGGATAAGAAAAAACTAAAAAGCTTATGGGTAGAGAAAAAGACAGAGAGATCCCTTACCTGCTATTATTACCAGGTAAAACTGACTCAAATTGAGGAAAAAATATTTAATTTACTACAAATTAATGTTGTTTTGCATAGTGGGGACCAAGGACAAACTAAAACAACACGTTCCCAATCCCTGCTTTTTTCCAACGGCTCAGGTTCATTCCTTCACTCCTTATGATTCTATGACCTCCCCACCCTGAGCAGCTCAGGAGAATGAGAAATGGGTGTTGTGTTGAGTCCATAACAGCTCCTCTACTGGTTCTTCCCTTTCACACTTTTCCCCTCCTTCTGTGTGATGTCTCCAAGGGCCTTAGTTCGTCCAGCACATCCACTGGCTCCAGCACAACATCCCCCTGTAGATACCCACTCTCCGCAAGCACATGGAGTGCCTTCTCCTTCCTTATGCACTGGCCTTTGTGCTCACAGGATTGTTTATCACTCTTCTCCCTACTTACTCCTCACTCAACCTGTGTTGCATTTAGCCTTTTCCTAAATATTTTTCCCCTGAGGCACCCCCCCCTCAGCTGGGGTCTCAGTTGTGCCCTGCAGTGGGAACCAGCTGTGTCCGGCATGCAGCAGCCCCGGCCTGCCCCCACAGAACTGCTTTGCAGCCTCCACTGCTGCCAGTGCTGGGACACCAACACCCCTCAGAGTGTGTCAAAGTATCTGTAAGAAATGAGAACACTGAGTTTCCATTTCTTTACACAAGTCTAATTAGTCCTCAGCTTTTGTTTTAATGATGTCAATTTTCCTTCTTTTAGCAACATATTCAACAGCCTTACCTACAGCAACTGAGCCATGCACTGTACATGTCCTGAAAACCTCTCACAGCACGACTTTGCTATGCCTCAATATATCTGTACTCTGTATTTTGTTCCTCTCCATAGTAATAAGGATTAGACCATGGATGAGAGATAGAAATTCAGGAAAGGTATTGAGCAACCTGGTCTAGTGGAAGTGTCCCTGTCTCTGGCAGAGGGCTTGGAACTAGCTAATCTTTAAGGTCAGGCTACCCGAAACATTCTATGATTCTACCATAGAATACTGAAATTATTCATGGAAGCAAAACTCTTGAAAATTTCTGTCTTATTTGCATACTGCTATGAATATCCTCTTGCTTTCTGGCAGCACTTCCTACTTCATTTATTGCTTTATTGCATCAATAAAGACATACATTTGTAATATTAAATAATAAATTAGTAAAATTTAACTCTGTAAATAGAATATAGAATCTCTAACTTCAAGTTTCATTTTTCAGGGGAATATGGATAGTAACACCTCTTGGTTTTAGATACAGAACAACATTTGAAATACAAGTTTCATACTAAGAGTACACAAAATGATGAAAAAATCAAAGCTTATCTTATTTCCTTTGCAGGTTTTTCAGGTCAGTACTGTGAAATAGAAATGAATGAGTGTGATTCAGCTCCCTGTTTGAATGGGGCTGTCTGCCAGAATGATGTCAACAGCTATGATTGCTTTTGCCCCGAAGGTAAGTTGTTCAAAATAATTTATATTTATTATCTTTGACATTTTTCAAAGCTGCCTGCAGTTTGTAAGACATCTTCTTGACAGTCTTCAAAGCAGTTGTTAAAATTTCCTTTCTATGACAATTATTCATTCTTTTTCAAAGTCTTATTTGCATCTTTGTTTACCAGACATCATGTCCACTAAAATAAACATGCTTATTAAGAGTGGAGACAGATATATTTGAGAGTGCTACTTTTGTCAGACAGAAATTTGTGGATTCAGCAGAGTCTGAAGAAGTGGAGAAAACACAAATGAGCAGTAAATTAATTCCATGGGAAATGTAATCAATAAACTTATAAAAAAAATATTTCAATTTGAGTTACTAATGTGCAGCTTTCTGATTGAGTATAGCAAGCAAAATACAATGATCATAGTAATTACTTTAATATGTCTTTAATATAAAATTCTATTAAAACTTTCACAACAAAAATAAAGTGATTTTCAGCACTTATTTCTTTAGAAATGCACACTACTCAGAACTCTATGAACAAATGAATGATTTCAAGACAAAAGTACTCCGTAAAATGTTTTAAACCTTTTAAAATTGCAGTGTCATTCTGAAATAATTTCACAAATGAGTTTTCCAAATATTTTTATGGGTTTGGTTTCGTAAATTGTTTTATTTTAGTTAAAAATAAAGCCAAAGTTATGATTTATAGTCTGGTACATTGTTTCTATGTTTTAAACATCTATGATTTTAATCTTTGAATTGCACTATTTTGTAAGTATGTACTCATTAGAGCTGATTTCATAGCTTACAGTATTTCATGTATGTGTTTATTAATACCAGCATTCTAGTGGTGATGACTTCAGAAACTCATCAAGAAAGATGAAATTGCCACAAATAATTTAAGTATACCATATGTAATTAGTTAGCTTAAATTAGAAGCTAAAACAGATATTTGAAGGTAGCTGAAAATTAACCTCAGAAAAGATTGTTCTGCTCTTTAATCTATCTGACCAACTGATAGAAAAATCAATCTTGGAATCCACTTCGGTTATTTTGTGGCTTACTTGCTACCTATGAGACATGAGTATGATTAAATTCTATATGCAAATGTAACTGTTACTGTATACATTACTAAGGAATTAAGGGTAATTCTAAAGTTTTATAACTTAAGGATCAGTGAAAATTGGTTCCATGGTCATTTTGAGAAATTATAGGAATATGCCTAGCACTAAGGGTACTTATACCTTAGCATTAGTTATGGTCTTCCTGCAGCCATGGCCTGTGACAGCACTAATGATAGTAATTTTGTAGCATGACCATGAATTAGAATACATTTAAAAGAGCGTAACACGTTAGGTATTGGAGAGGAAATTCTCTAGCAATAAACTACAAAAAACCACTCTTGGACCTCTGAGTTTGCTAAAAGTCACTATGACATAAGAAACTGGAGTTGTTTAGTCTGGACAAGAGGACGCTTGCGGCGAGGGGACATCAATGCTCTCTATAACTACCTGAAAGAAGGTTGTAATGAAGTGAGGGTCAATCGGTCTCTTCTACCATGTCTCAAGTGAAAGGACAAGAGGAAATAGTCTCACATTTTCCAAGAGTAGGTTCAGGTCAGATATTAGTACAAAAAGAAAAAAAATAACTGAATGATTGCTTAAGCATTGGAATAAGTTGCCCAGGGAGTTAGTGAAGTCACCATCTCTGAAAGTGTTCAAAAGGCATCTGGATGTGACACTTGGGAATATGGTTCAGGTTGGGATTATGGTGGCGCTGGGTTGACAGCTGGACTGAATGATCTGGAAGGTCTCTTACAACTTTGATAATTCTATGCTTCTATGAAACCAATAAAGAAAAAGTAGAGAAGTGACTGTTTGTGAGCTATTTTAAGAGAGATTTTAAGAGCTGACTTTTATTTTGAGTCCAAATCCCAGAATCACTACATCTACAATGTTGTCAAAATGACAGAAGATATATAAATTCTTACATCTGTGCTAAATTAAAAGTTCAACTAGATTAATGAAAATACTAAATTCTAAATTTGTCCTTTCATTTATTAGTTCCTTCTGAAGTATATTTGATGGACAAATTAATTTTCCTTTCAATTACAGAAGAGGAAAACTTTTTAGAACGATCTTGCCATAACACTTTAAGATCATTCTTTACAAGAGTAAATTGAAAACAAGGAATCCAAAGACATGCTTTAGAAAAAATAAGGCACAGATATAGCTGAATAATGCATAGCTCTGTTTTTTTCTCACCAAGGATCTGAAGGTCTGAACTGTGAAATTAACTTTGATGAGTGCACTTATGGCTTCTGTAAAAATGAATCAACTTGTTTAGACCTGGTTGCAGACTACAGATGTGTTTGTCCTCCAGGATTCACTGGTAAGGTTTATTTTAACCTAGAAAAGATATTAAATAGCTAAAATATTTATTTTCTTTCCTGAAATGAATTGTATGGTTTTCAGTGTTTTAACACTAATGAAAACAAAATAATCTCTATTTTCTGTCTGATTGATAATCTGCTTTAATTTCCCTCCTAAATGAAAGAAGTGTGTATATGCTATTTGATTAATTAAAGGAAAGCAGAACTGTGTTTTGCCTAGGGAAAAAAAGTATTCAAAAAACACCCAGTCTATGAAACATAGGTGAGCAGGTAGCTATAGCTGATGCTAATTTTTCTTCAGAAGATTTTATCACAGCCACACTTTATTGAGATAGAAAAAGAACACAATTTTAATAAGAAGGCACTTTGTTCTCTTCAAGGGAGATGCTATCAGATCCTTATGATAAATAGCTTGTAAATCACACAATTATTTGTCTGTCTAACAGGTTTAAGAAAATAGCTTTTGCATCAGAACAGTCTTCATGACCCTACTTTCTGCCAGAAGCGGCTAACAGGATCATGGGGAAATCAATAAAACTGTCTCCAAAAGTGTGCCATTTTAACAACTATGTCAGGGGCTGGAACACCTTGAATTTAAGCTGCTGATTTCAGAGAAGCAAATGGAACAGAATTAATCATAAGTAGTAACAGGAAGACAAATAGTATCAGTCTAAGAAATCATACACAGTTAGTGAGTGTTGTAATAAAAAGCCAAAAAATATGTACAAGACCTCAAAATCTGTTGTGACCAATGGAGAGGAAATAAAATAAATGAAAGGGTTTTATTATGAAGAAATGAAAGGTTAAAAAATCATGTGGAATAGTGAAGGGTGAGGAGGCAAAATGAAGTTAGAAGTAAGGAGAGCATTTCAGGTTGATAGTTACACCAGTGACATTCAATTTAGGAGCAATTCATACGTATTTTGTCAATGGTTATAAAATAGAATGATGGGACATAAGGAATGTAAAAGGATATACAGGGATTTAGAATATATGAAAGTAATAGTAGTTGCAGTTCCCACACACATTTGTGAGTTTTTTTGATCTGTCTAATTCATCATTCTACTATTATTCAGCATTACAAAACTGAGATGTGCTCTATTTCCTACAAGATCTGATTCTCTGTTTTAATTTGATAACTGGCTTTGCTGTCATAATTTTGCACAGTATGTCTATTTCATACCAATTGTGAAAATAACAGAGATGATTGCAAAATGTTTGTTTATATAATAGAAGTTTTAATGCAAGAATTTATAAAAAGGAGTTTTCCTGCAATACTGCTAGAATCAAAATGGAAAATGTCTAACTTTTCCATAGTAAGCTGTTAAGTCAGTTTGAACCAGGATATGCAGAGAGTGTTGTTTTCTGGAAAATACAGCTCTCTACTGACTGGAATTAGAAGTAGGAACAAGGATCCTCCTGATTACACTGAATATTTTCATCTTGCTCATGCTGTTTATATAATTAATTCACAGTCAGCCATTGTGGATCTCATTATTTATGGTCCCAAGCCTTCCAACAACTGCTTCAGTGTCCCTATCACGTAAAAGAAGGATGGTTTTACTCGGCCTTTCAAGAGGAAGGTATAGAATTAAAACCTTAGAAAGAGGAGATTCTCTCAACTCTTATATATATCTTTTATTTCTCTGTCAAGGAATCCGGAAAAATTGAGATCCTTTATTGATTTGATCAGTCTAGCATTGTTTTGTATAAAAGAAACATTATCCGCTTCAGATTCACTGATCAAGGGCTATGTTTGATATCTCCCTTTAAGGAAACTTTTACCTGTAAGACAGGGAAACCTCTCAGCAGGTTTACCAAAGGTGATATCTAGTCATTGATGAAATGTATTTAACACAAAACCAGTTACAAAATGACAGTTCATGAGTTCTTGAGGTAGTAAGGAATAAATCTACTATCAACACAATTAAAACAATAGCATAAGGGGGAAAAAAAAGCATAAGCACAATCTCTTAATGTAAAACAGTCTATTAAGAATATTATTAAGAAAAGGAGAAAGTTCATTTCTAATGCAAACATTTAACGGACATGAGTTACAGTTTATCTCATCCCAGGCATCCCCAGAGAGAGGGGAGGGAAGGAAGGAGTAACTCGTCAGTCACTCTTTCAGTTTGAGTGGAAAGGTTTCTTCTTCTCCATCACTCCCAATTTTCCAACTCCTTATATACTGTTTCTTTAGGGTTATTTTTAGATTTCTGTAGCTTTTTTGTGACTTAATAAAAAAAAATAGATTGGCAGTTGGTTTAACAGGAGTGTATAGTTTCTTGATCAATGACTTGTGGGGTCAGAAGAGGATATCACAGTTCCAATTTTTTGGCACTAGAGTTTATCGAAGCTCAGGGAACACTTTCACATCCTCCAAGCTTTTAACCATCTTCACCAACATTTATGGAACCTCTGTGTGAGTCAGCATGGCCCTTCTTGGTGTCCTGGAGTGCCAGCTGGCTTTCTTCTTCTGTAAAATTTGTTTTATTTTAATTCCCATTTTCTTCAGTATCTCACAGAAAGATACATTCAAAAGCTTTTTAAGGGCAAAAAGAAACATGATGTGTATATAGGAACTATGTCCATCATACCTGAGTGATGCCTAGTGCAGAATGTCAAACAGACCACCGCCTTGTGCGATGCAAACTCACATTTTAAGCCCAAACCTAAGAGGGG
>VXBA01000861.1:3781630-3834211 GCA_013399895.1 Serilophus lunatus | reverse complement strand
CTTGGCTGTCCAAGCTGCATCTTAGTGTGTCTGTATGGTAATGAGTGGACAGAGCTCCATGCTCTCAACAAGCATTAGGGATCTTGATTGCCTTTCAATGTCAAATTCCATGGCCATGGCCATTGTACTAATGATCTTCTTACCAGAGAGCTCTGCACCAGTGGAGAAAACCAACATAGAGCAAAGTATCCACACAGAGGAGATGATAACTCCAGAACCATCAGCTGCTACAGAAGGAGAGAGCACACCAGGTAACCCTGTCCACTCTCACTCACTGTTCTGCTCTCTTCTCAGAACTGACTGTAGTGCACTTGTGTCTCTTCTTCCCGCACAACCACAGCTTCTGTCTCTCCTCCAACACCTCCAGCAGGTAATGCTCTTTTATGGCCCTTGCTACCTTTCTAATTTGTGGTCTGTCTCCCTGTTGCACTTTCAAAATTCATCTTTTGTTTCTATGGCAATTACACTTCAAACTTGTGTGATCATTCTTAGACAGGCTGTGATGTCCCCTTGCCTTTCAGTGATGCTCATTATCCTGGTTGGCTTTGTTAAGTCATTCACTTGCTGAGCTCTTCAGTTGTGTCAAGGCTTAGGAAGTGTTGTCTAAATCTCTCATTTCTAACTGCATTCATCCATGGTGTTCAAGTATTGCAATGTGTTGCCTTTGGAAGTTCTGCTTACTTGAGTTTTATGGTCTTTTTGACATTTTTTGCCCTAGTAAGCAGATTTTAGATGTTACGCTTGAGCATTCACAGTTGAAAATATGGAAGTGGATTTCCCTAGAGCCTCTTCAGTCTGATCAGAGGAAGAGGCAGTATCTGGGTACAGCTGATGCTTCCAAAACTTGGAACAGCCTGAGAATCCTTAAATCCTGAGACAGGGAGGCATGTACTGTACTGGCAGATGTCCCTGACAAGGAATATAAAATCGGTTGTCACCTTTACATGTTACAGATCTCGTAGGACTTAAGTTCACCATTTGTGTTCATCTCCTTATAATGAAACTTTTAAGGATTATCTGTGTGTTTAACAAGAATTATGTCATTCATGCTGGCAGGAACAGAAAAGCTTCTTGCAGTTAAATTTGTAGGAGAAATGAGTTATATTTAAGACTTTTCCCAAGAGCCTGGAGTGCTTATTTCAGCTCAAGATTATAAACTTAACAGGTTTTCATAGGAAACTTGCCACTTATTTACTCTCCAAAGTCCTTAGGGGAATAAAGAGAAGCAGCCAAGTGAGGGGAGGCTGTTTGTTGAGGAAAGTACTTCCATTTTGAATGTCATGACACCTTGAATCAGACCTCAGCTGTAAATAGAAGACATCAGAGCAGAAAGCATCAGGTTGTTACCAGCCCAGCCTGAAGAGGGTAGTCTGACACCACACATGTGACAGTGAATTCCAAATCCAGAATGGAAGTAAACCTAAAGCAAAAAACAAATATTTGGTTGATTTGGCTCAGCCAGAACATCACTCACAGTCAGTAGGGGACCTGTTTTTCAACAGCTGCAGATGCAACATGTACACTTTTGTGGAGGTTATTCTCTTTCATTTCTTTCTGCAGAATCTTATGTTTGTGGTGGCTCACTCTTAAATTCCTCTGGGATGCTGCAGAGTCCCTACTACCCTGGAAGTTATCCAAACAATGCTGATTGCGAGTGGCAAATACAAGTGGAAAACAATTTCCGTGTTGCACTCACATTTAGAGATATTGTGTAAGTAAAACACTGACTCCCTCTGCAAATAACAAAGTCCAAACTTACCTGAGAAGTTTGAAAACTTATCTGAAACGGGCAACCTTCCCAATTTTAAAGATACTTTCAAAAACATCCAGCAGTTGGAAGACCAGATCAAAATCTGGATTACTGCAGCATTTTTTGCTCACTATTTTCTGCTGGAGCTATATACAAACCAAATTAAGCCTCTGCTGTGAACACTTTAAATGCTGAAAACTTTTATCATACGTTAGGCAGTGAAATCAGAGTTCCTGGAATGGATTTGACAAGACTGTGATGTTTGTTCACCAGGATGCAAAGCAGCACGTGTCAGCATGACTACATTGAAGTCTATGACGGGCCTCGACACTCTTCCCCACTTCTTGGGAGACTTTGTTCTGGTTCCTTTCCCACATATGTATCCTCTTCAAACATGATGACCATTCGCTTTCACAGCGATTCTAGATACTCCTTCAGAGGGTTTCAGGCTCACTACTCCTCCATTCCAGCAGATCACACCACCAGTAAGTCCTCAACTGATGTTTCTCAACAGACAAGCTAATTCATTGGTTTTGTTTGCAAAATAAGTATTTGTGTAAATGTAAAGATATTTATGGGAATTGCGTGATGCTTGTGAAATACAATGGGCTGGTGTGTGAACTGCCTGACTTCTAGATTAAGAAAACAACATTTGGTTGAATTACAACCTTCAATCATTAACAAATTCCCGAAGTCAGTAATATATCGTTTCTTCTTCTGCCAGCCCTTCTGTGCTTGCCAGACTACATGCATGCAGTGGTGAGCAGAGACTATCTCCAGTCTCAAGGCTACTCAGCACAGATGGTCACCCTGAATGACAATCGCTGTAGACCAACAGTCACATCACAGGAGATTATATTCAACATTCCCTACAATGGCTGTGGGACAATGAGAGAGGTACAACAACCACTGTGGGCTCTGGATTGCAGGACACACTTTGGGAAGAGTCATGGAAGGGCCATTGTGGACAGTGAGACCTGGAGGTCTTTAGTGCTTTAGCTTTCTAAGACTTAGGGAATACATGTGCTTAATAGGAAGGAGCTTCTAGGGAGTAAATCGTGGGAGAATACTTGGGAGAAATCTGTATGAACTTTCTGTGACTTAAAGTAGATGCAGTCCTGTAAGTGGCATGCAGGGTTGGGATGCTTGTATAGTACACGACTGGTGCTTGTAAAGGTGTTCAATGAGTTGGCTCTGCTTGGATTTAACAGAGTTTTTTCCTACTGAATAAAGTTTTATTACACACAATTTACAGTGTGTGAGCAGAAAAGACCAACACCAGGCTTTAAGATGAATCTACACTTTTAAAAGCCATATTTAAGCTTCTCAAAACTTAGAACTTACATGGAATGTGACAAAAATGCAATTCCTCATTTTAAATTACATGTTAAACAGGAGAACAATGATACAATCAACTATTCCAACATGATCAAAGTTGAGTCTTCTGGGGACATAATCAAGAGGAAGAAGAATATCCACTTACACGTTAGTTGCAAAATGCTTCAGAAGACATGGATGCAAGTGATGTATGCTGCTGAGGACACCATAGATGTGAATGAATACCAGTTTGGAAGATACGACATGAACATCACCTTTTATGATTCCTCAGCATTTTCACAGGAAGTGCGTGACTCTCCCTACTACATTGACTTGAACCAGAATTTGTACCTTCAAGCTTGTCTTCACAGCTCAGACCCAAATCTGAAGGTGTTTGTGGACACGTGTGTGGCATCGCCTGATCCTTATGATTTTAACACCCTGACCTATGACATAGTCAGGCATGGGTAAGAGCTGTCTTCAAGTTGTTAGAAACATACCTGTAATCTGCATTTAATTAAAATAAGAGCCAATCTGAATTGGGTTAGATCTCATTATCAACAGACTGTTAAAGAAGTCTTTGATTTTTTATTTTAACAGTATGAGCTTGGAGATAAGAAATTACATTTAGAACTTACTAGCATTTCATCTCGCTAACTTCATCTTTGCCCTATAAGCAAAATTCAAAGTAGTGGGAGCAAGGCAGATGAGAAAGTGAAAACTGGTAGCAGGAATCTATAATCCTAGGATTAAATATTTTAGTAAGTCAGGTCAAGACTAAATTTTATGCCTTGTGTAGCACAGATGCTAGTAAGAGTCTATTCTTCCCTCTTCACTTCTCCTCTTGTGAAAAGAATTGTCAGTGCTCTACCTGCTTCAGAGGATTTAAATAAGTCTATTTTTTAAAATCTGTACTATGCTATGCAAGTTGCATTTTTATCCCTTCGTGTTCTTAGTACCTGGCTATGATATAATTTAGTTTCAATCGATTGTATTTTTGCAGGAATGTGTATGTGTGCATCCACGAAGACTTCGCTTCACTTTTTTTGTTCCTTTCTAGGTGTCGCAGCGATCCTTCCTATGTCACATACTTCTCCCCTAAGAGCCATTTGGCTCGTTTCAAATTCAATGCCTTTGAGTTCATCAGCCGCCACCCCTCCGTGTACCTGAAGTGTGAGCTGATGGTCTGCAGGCGTGGGGACTACTCCTCCCACTGCTACCAGGGCTGCAGCAGCAGGTTCAAGAGAGATACGAGCCCTGTCGAGGAAAAAGTGAACGTGGTTGTCGGACCAATTCGGCGTCGGGAAGGGGCTGCTCAGAGTGAGAACGCTGCCGAAGACAAATAAATTTCTCTCATAGTTATTCTAAGATGACTTCAGGCTTCAAGAAAAGCCATAGCTCTGCATTTCTGACATCCGTCACTGAAATCTGCTTTTGCCAACTTCGCCGTGAAAAGGAAGGGATCAACTCCTTGCAAGCCACTGTTTTCACCCACATGTTTAAAAAGTATAACTGCTTTGGCTGTCCAAAAGGAGAGGCTGTCTGTAACCCATTTTAGTGCTATAACTCCTTGAATTGAACTATTTAACTCCAATCTGCTTGTTGGATTGTGAGCTTGTTGGCACTTGGGGACATGGTTTAGTGGTGGACTTGTAAGTGCTAATTTAACAATTGGACTCAATGATCCTGAAGGCCTTTTCCAATATGAATGACTCCACAATTCCATGATGATCAGATGGGAGCAAAGCCCCAACCTTCTTGACAAACATTTCATTCCCTCAGTTGTCTTCTGTTTATGAAGTTTGCTTAGTTAAGTTGTCATCCATACTAATTTAAAGCCCATCCAAATAGTTGAAATCAATGGATCTGTGGTAAGCTTGCATATTTCTGACTTTTTTCTGGGAACCACCCCTTTAATTTAGGAGCAATTTGTGCCACAGCCTTTAATATACTGAGATCAAACCCCATCAACTCTCATTCACAGGGCTAAGCTCTTCTGTGCCTCATTCCCAAGCAGTTGCCACTGCTGCTGAGAATTCCCTCACACCAGTCTTTGGTGCAGTGACCATCCTGGCAGTTGTTGCTTTTTGTTCTTGATGATTTTCTTGCTAGACCAGCACCGAAGAAACTGCTTTCACATGAGATAATGTCAGATCAAAGGTCAGCATCACCCACTAAATTACTACAGAAAAAACATCACATGTTTCAGGCCACCAAAGTGCTTCACTGATGACAGTCACTTGTGTGCCATTTGTAGGAAGCTGTGATATCTTTATCTACAAAGAATCCTAGCCTGCTACAATGCCTTGGAATAGCTTTGGAATCCTAGCATCTCTTATAGCATTAAGAAATAATTTCAACATTCACGCCACAAGTTCTTCAGTACAATCATTTTATCTCTTTTCTCCTCTTTAGTTCTCTTCTCACATCAATCTAAAACCATTTATATAATTCCTCAAAATTTTATGAGCTGGAGTGAAAATGTGAACGAGCTACCAATAAATATTTCAAGGTTTATTAAAAGGAAGGAAGATTTAATATGGAGAGAATGGATCATGTCTGGAAAGGAAATGTAAAAAGTGATCTTACCACAGGGACTGAAATTGTGGCTATGCAATATTCTAATTATTTTGAGCATTGCTTTTAAGGCTAAATTTTTTGTTTAGACAATAATGAGTCTGTGCTTATTTATAACATGCAGAGATTTCCAAGCTGAAAGTAATCTGCTATATGAACAGTGCAATTTATAATCAAAGGAAGGAGTACAAAGCAATAAATCTATTTTGTCTTTCAAATGAATGTCTCTGTGCTTAAAATACAAGTTTTACCGTGTGATCTGTTTGATTAAAATTCCAAGCAATGATTTGACCCCCTGCTTGTGAAATTCTACCCAGGGAACTTCTAAATATCATAATATAGGATTCAAAAGGAACGGGCTAGATGTTTTTCTTCGTGCACACGCAAATTTGCAGATAACATCTGGCCCTGGGAAGCCAGGCTGCTGATTCTGGATTCAGAAATGTTTTTTCTTTTGGATTCTCTTGCATTCTTCTGTGTCTCACATGGAAGCAAAATGACCCAAACCCTTCAGGGCAGTTCTAAGGACTTACCTATGTGCATTTCCCCCAGCCTTGGGATGGCTGGTTGAATCCCTGAGCATCCTCTCCCATCCTTCATCCTCTGCTGTTCCAACAGCATCACCCAAGGTGAGGACTTCAGGAGAGATGTCTGGGGCTTCCCCTGTGTGCCAGTGAGGAATAACTGTTCTCTGCAGACAGTGTGGTCCTCCATGTCATTGGAGAGAAAGCTTTCCCTCCAGGATTTGATTTTCTGCACATTGATTGTATTTTGTAACTCTTCTACATGACGTTTTGAAGAGGTGCGAGGTGCCCCTGTTTTGTGTGAGTGTTGGAGACAGCCCTGTGTGTGTGGTTGTAGCAAGGAACTTTAATGGAGTTAAACTGTAGAGGGTAGGTAAAAAAAGTCAAATAAAAATTTAGCAGCAAAAGAAATCTTCAAGCTTCATAAGCAAGTCCTTGAAAGAATCCTTTGTTCCTCACTGGTGATAGATGTATTTGCAAATCCAAGAAACAACAGAGTACAGAAGACATTGTGCCTTGAGACATCTGGAAAAAGCTCCCCAACCGTTTTAGTCCAACTGCTGTTGCTCTTTATCTCCTCATGACTCATACCTCTTGCTCCTGAGATCCCTGCTATAGCCATGGCCTCCTTCTCCCTCCACACTGCAGCCCATGAACATCACAGCTTGTGTGCCACAGAGCTGCTCAGTCCCTGCTGCTGCCTCCACCCTCTGTGCCAGCCATCCCTGTGCCACCTCCTCTTCCATCACAGGCACTGCTGCTCCACCAGAGCATCAAAAGCATCAAAAAGATGGATCTCACACTCAGCCCAACATCTTCCCAACACACATTTCCCCAACTTGCTGAGACAATCTCTTCTCCTTCTTAATAAGACTTACTACTAAAATCTGCACCACCACAGAAAAGGCTTTTCACAATATCTGCCCTGAGTTTTCACTTTCCTTTGCCAAGTCCACTAAGTTCTTCCCTTGTCTCTCCTGGCCATGGGGAGGAATTTTCTCTTCTTTCTCTTTAGGTTCACTTTTAGTCAAAGATTGATATTTTTTCCAGTAAGTTTTCATTTCTCTGGGTTGAATAAATCCAAATTCAGAAGATACTGAGCAGTTAAAGATGTTTTGGTTGCAGTAATTAAGGCTAAATCACACAAACAGGTCTAAAGCCTTTCAAATCAATTGGAAGCCTTCCCACTGACATACATCCTAAACCAGGCAAAACCATAGATCTCATCCAAGAGATCAATTCTCAGTCAGCAGACATTTCAGCTCTCACCAAAACATCATTTAAAAGTTGAAAGATATATCTTGTTGCCAGAAGGAAGAGTTTTTGTCAATTTTTAATACTTTTGGTTGCTGATCTCAAAGTTATTGGATTTTTTTTGCCTCCATGGTTGTATGCTTTGTAGTTGTGAGAATTTTGGCTTCTCAGGACTTACCCAGTCTTTCAGAATGTCTTGTGTGCATTCACAAATCAGACTGAAATATGCTGAAAATGCAAACAGCGAAACCCCACATAAACATTTATCATTGGTGCATGAAAACATGAAAAGCAAGACCTGGCATTTTTGCCTTTCATGTCCTTGTTAAAAATACAAAGAATTAAAGCCAAAATGTAAACTAAAATTGTTTATTTGGCCTTTTGTTTTGGGTTTTTTGTTTGGTTTGTGTGGGATCAGTGTTATGCCAATCTCCCACTGAAGCCTAGTGCTGCACATACAAGGATGCTGAGAAGCAGGAGCACATGAAAGACACTTCCTTTCCTCTTTTTAATTGAGCTTTCTGGGGGCTGCTTACTGTTGTCCCCCACTCCACCCTCAGAGAAGACAGACCAGCCATCACTTGGCAGCTTTTTACTTTGAATAACCATTTGATTTCAGTAGTAGATTGCCTAATTTCTTCCCAGTGTGCCTGTCATGAACTGAAATATGCTGTGTGTACTTGTTCACCCAGTAGTATGCACCCAAACAACCATCTCAGCACCAACTACACACATTATTTGAAGCATCATGAGAAAATCCCTTAAAACTGTCAACCTATTCTGGGAGAGAATAATGACTGGATCACACCACTTTCCTGGTTTGGGTTGGGGTAGAGTCAATTTTCTTCCTAGTAGCAGGTACAGTGTTGTGTCTGAATCCATAGCTTTTTGTTTTTTTCAAATGCACATGTATTTTTTAGGAAATATTTGCACAGGGTCTATGGATTCCCAATGCTATGATGTTCCCAGTGTTACCAGTCCACTTATTTGGCCAGCCAATGGGATTGAAGCAAAGCTCAGAAACACAGTCTTTGTTTGCTTGCTTGTCTGCTGAATTTCCTGTGCTTTGCTGTCCTGTTTATCTTTCTATTCTAATTTAGGAGTATGAAGCAGATAATTCAACTCTGCAGTCCTCCTTCCCAGGAACCCACTACAAAAATATTTATAATTGGGTATAAATAAACATGGTTTAGTTTCTGCATCTCAAAGTTAGCAAGTAGATTCATTTTCTAGTTGTTAATAACAAACCATCATGTAGATTAAGATTTTAATATGCTAATTAGGGTTTACAGGGTGTGGGTAAGAAACACAATTTTTCTTGCTTTCATTACTTCCTTCCCATAGAATCCCAGAGCTATTCATTGATATCAAGCTGAATTAAGCAGCTAAGCATAACCTTCTGCTCATAGTTCTGGCCAAAGGGTACTTTAATGCCTGACTCCAAATGTTTACATACAAATTTCAATTTAATAACTGAAGAAATATATTCTGGACTTCACTTGATATTTTTTTATTAACTGCATCAGACTCACCACCCAGCTTTTTTAACAGGATTGCTCTAGACTCTGCCTTGAAGGGGATATGAGGCAGACAGCGCTGCACTGGGCTGATGAATTTTCCACCATGCTACATAAATTCTGCATTTCTTGAGCGTGACCCACCACTGCCTTTTGCTTATGACAAGTTCCACATGAAAGCAACTGAAGTCCAGCATCCCTGAACCCATGCACTATTCTTTTTTCACATTTCCTGTTAAATGTCATGTACAAGGAGAATGTATTTTTCTCATTTAGTTGATTTTTGTTGTACATTACATTTTTGTGTACATTACATTTTCTCTCTCAGACTTAAGAACCACAACGTACAAATTCTATTTTAATGACCCCATCTGACTGAGGAAACTTGTCAGTGACCCAGCTGCATCACTGGCAGTGAGATTTGTTTTCATTTCCTAAAATAAAACTTGGATCACTTCTTTTGCCCTAAATTACCTGGTACCGATCCAAGCAGATTTTTCCTTCTTCTTTCTGAACTAAGTGGATTAGTCACAGCATGTAATGTAGAAATTAATTACACTGCTGCTGATCAAAAGTCTGAATGACTGTCATCTTTTTTTTTTTTGTATTTTTTTTCCCAGTTTCCAGGAACTGCATTTTCAGAGAGATGGATTCTCTCTTTCCTCCTAGTGATTGACTAGTTGAGGTGTTTCTGAAGAATCTGGCATTAGTAATCACCATCTTCCATTGCTAAGCCTGAGTTAAGGTAGGGCTTTGTTATATGAGATATGATGAAAATTGAGTTGTGTTGATGTGAGGGCTCTGTTCTCCCATACAAAGAAGTGCCAGGGAGTATGATTTAATCACAGTATAAAGGAAGGAGGTTGGAGCCAGGTGGGCATTGGTCAGTTCTCTCAAGTAACAAGCAACAGCCAAGAGGAAGCAGCCTCACGTTGTGGCAGGGGAGTTCTAGGTTGGATATTAGGGAGAATTTCTTCACAGAAAGAGTGGTCAAGCTGGAACAAACTGCCCAGGGCAGTGGTGGAGTCCCCATTCCTGAAGGGATTGAAGATGTGTAGATGTGGCACTTGGGGACATGATTTAGCGGTGCCCTTGGACTTTGGTTCGACTTGACGATCTTAGAAGGTCTTTTCCAATCTGAATGATCCTATAATTCTTTGTGGCAAAGCCAGGCCTGCTTCCAAAAACTCTGGATCCTGCCATCCCTAGCTGCAGCCTCAGAAAGCCAACTGTGCAGCCCCAGTTGCAGAATGGTGGCCAAAACCTGTTCCTTGAGTTTCTTTTTGAGTCCCTGGGAAGCGTGTGCAGCGCTCACTTGAGAGCTGCACACTGAGCATGGGGAGTAAACACTTGATGTGACCCCTGTCAGTGTGAGACAAGCCTTCTTTGTTTCAGGAGTTCACTGGATTTCACTAAGGAATGCATTGTTGAGAAAGACAAGTGCACTAGTCTCTGCCAACACTGACAGGATTCATCCAGGTGTCACATGAGGGCAGTGAAGTATGACAGCTGGGATGACACTTACAGACCAAGCTGAAAATTAACTGTTTGAAATACTGGCTAGAATTTGTGCAGTCTTGAGGGCCATTGCATTTTGAAGAGAAGAAAAAAAAACTTCTTTTTTTTTTTTCCCAGCAGATAAGGCAGTCCATATCCTTGGAAATGCTTTCTCCCTGGCGGGTTCCTCTTGGACCAAGAGGAGGATATGCCAAGGGGAGGGTGTAACAGTCTCACAGTACTATAGAAGAGAAGGACTTCAAACAGTAATTACTGAAAAATGATGCTACTAGAAATAAACTCTCAAACAACCAAACAAAAAATGACTACATGTTTTTAGAAGTTAAAAGTATCTCCATTGTATGAAATTACATTGGCTGCTCTTTCAGTTTCTTACCCACCACTAACATTTCCTCTGTACTATTCAAACATTATCAAATCCCAGTAATACTTCCCCCTGTATTACTCAAACTCTGTCAAATGGAATCCCTTGATTTTATTTTGATTTACCTTGGATTTTTATTTCAGTGACTACATTGTCTCATTTATACAACCTTTTTAGCAATAACACTTTAAAAATCTGTATTTTCCCCTACAGTCATAAAATGATGTGTTTCAAAACTGGTGTGACTCCTGTTGTAGATCTGTGTAATAGTCTCAAAACAAGATGCATTAATCTGCCTCTTACTGTTTCCATATTTTCAGCATAATGTGCAATACTCCATTTCATTGATAGATCTAATGGTTACTGCAGTGGCTGACTTTTTTCATTCAGAGCTGGCACAGGATCTGAAGCAACTTCTCACATTTGTGTAATTGCTTTTAATATCACCATGTTCTGATGAGCTTTAAGGACTGTGAAAGGAACTTGTAGTCTCCTACTAGGAGGGCACAGAGAAGGTAGAGCCAGTTTCTTCTCACAGGGGCACAGCAACAGGACAAGAGGCAAAAGGCACAAGGCAGAACTGAGAAGATTCCACCTAAATATAAAAGAAAATATTTTTTTTTACCATGAGGGAGTCAAGCCTTGGAACAGGCAGCCTGAGAAGCTGTGGGATCCCCATCCTTGGAGGTATTTAATGCTCTCATAGATATCACCCAGAACAACCTGCCTTGAACCTGCTTCAAACTGAGGTAGTACCAGAGAATTCTGGGGTCCCTTCCAACCTGCATAAACCTTTGGATCTATCTTTCCATGAACTGTCTTTTACCTTTCAAAGGAATGTCAGTGAGTGGATGGAACCAGTGTGAAGGACTTCTTGAAATATTTTTTCAGAGGAACTGGGGGACCATTTGTGATGATTTCTGGGACAAAACTGATATAGAAGTATGGATATGCTGTATCATCTTCAGAAGATGTCACCTTTACTCACAGTCCAAGAAATACCACCATGGATGATATGTAGTGCTGGAAGAATGAGATCTATCTGTGGAAGCATTCTCACATGGGGTGGTGTAGAGAGAAATGTGACAGGCACCATGATGCCAGTCTGTCTGTCTGTTGATAGCTTTGTTTGGTCAAGTAGAATTACCATGCATTTTTAATTTTGTCAAATTGAAAAATACTCTCCAAACTAGAAAATATATTTCTTAACAGCCTGATGCCTTCCTTAATGGTCAAATTGTTGCCAAATCTCTGTCCTACACAGAGAATTTCCATCTTTTTTTAATCAATATTTGACATGGCAAACTTCCATCCAACTAAGATTCAAAATGTTTTAGACCATTTTAACCAGTGTCACTCAGACACTGTAAGACTTTTTAAATACATTTAATCTCTGTTAACCAATTCTATTTGCTTACTACCAAGACTAGGGAGGAGTACCTAAAAGCAATCCTGAGGCACATTCTGCCCTTACAGAACCAACAAGCTTTCACACAGGACACTTTTCATGAACATGAGGCCCTAATCCCACAGCTCTCACCTGGACAAGGCTTCTATTGAATGCCTGCAGACCATTTATTTGAGTGAGATAATCAGAATAAACCAAATCCAAAGGTTTAGAGTCATGACTCTTTTGCAGCCCAGGGGTAGGAAGCGACCAGAAGGAGCCAGGTCTGTGTGAGATCCCTCTGAAGAAGGATATGCCCTGATCTTCTGGCCTTTCTAGGTCCTTGCTCAAATTTAACCTTGGCAAAATTTTTTTAAATGTTTTTCAGATGGTAAAAAAGTTGGAAAAAAAAAATTATCCTGTTCTCCATTGATTTTTCAAGTTGCTTGCAAGGAAATCAGCTCATAATTTCATGTGTCATCACTTTTGGCACCTTCAGAACACATGGATTGCAAAGAGTGTTGGACACTTGCTGAAACAAAGCAGGTTTTGAAAAGAAAGGTGAAGTATTACCACAGAATTGTAGAATATCTTGAGCTGGAAGTGATCCAGAAGGATTGGGTCCATCTCCCTGCTCCTCACAGGACCACCTACAAATGAAGCATATAACTAAGAGCATTGTCCAAGTGCTCCTTCATCTCTCTCAGCCTTGGTGCTGTTACAACTTCCCTGGAAAGCCTATTCCAGTGCCCCCCTTTGCCAGAACCCCCTCTAAAAATTGTAATTGCTAAAATGTGTATTTTGTCCATTCCTCCTCTCTCAGCTTCTATGGGATCTGAAATACCTGGCAATTTCAATTTCATAGTTTTTCAACCATTTCTAGCTTGAATTTCCTAGCATAAACAACTTGTTCTTTAAATGATTACTGATTTGCATGTTTAGTCACTTCAGTCGTTTATGCATGAGAAAAACTTCTTGAAATATAGTATATTTTGATCAGCATGAATGCAGTAATATTGATTTGCATTGTTTCCATGAGGCTAACTATAGACTTTTAATCTTTAATGAATAATAAAGGAAACTGAAATGTATATCTGGTTTGCCACAGTGTGGAAAGGATGGGACTTTCTGTGTGTGAAAAATTTATTCACAGGATCAGGTTGCTAAAAGTCCAAAGTATTAAAAAAGAAGAGGTGTTGCATAAAACAGTAATGTTATTTTTAATCTGTTGGACAGAGTTACCTCGCCCACAGAACAAAAAAATGTTTTTTTCCACTTCCCAATAAAATTAAAAGGTCCTTAAGTGATATTAAAGTGCAAGGAGAAAAGAAAGTTTAGTTATAAGGAGGCCATGGTCACATGGTATAGCTTTGACTTGATTAACTTCACTGCTGGGTCACCTTTGTCTCGATGAGTTGAATCTCAATTCTGCCTCTACTAATTTAAATACTTCATTACAAATATATCAATAGATAAATACTCACTAACATTTGTCTAACACTGATAATTTATTTTGTTACTACTCATTTCATAACCAGTATCCAGCTGGGAATAAATCATCATCATCACAGAATCATGAATGGAATCATGTCTCTATGATCCAGCCAGAATCATGGAATGGTTTGGCTTGGAAAGGACCTTAAAGACCATCTTGTTCCAACACCCTGCCATGGCCAGGGACACCTCCCACTAGACAGGTTGCTCAGAGCCCCATCCAACCTGGCCTTGAAAACCTGATTTAGGTGACTGTGAGCATCTGCCTGGCCCAAGAAGGGGATCTGTGGATCAAACCAATTGCCCCACAATGACACTGTAGGTCTGCTGGCACTAATCAAATTACTTCCTTCCCTGCAGAGGAAGAGCCAGGAAAGAATAAAACAGTCACTGAGATATACTGGATCAGCTCCAGGACTATTCCAGAATTTTAATTTAGTGGTTTGGCAACCTACAGAGTCTTATCTTCTTCTCAGCACTGGGAAATGCACATTTCATTCCTGGATCAAGGAACGTTTTCCTGGGTGATGTGCAGTGCCTCAGAAATGAATCCTACCTGTGCACAAGGCTCCCAATAGAGGATGCACAACACATGGGTGGGCACAGGGAAGATGTCAGTGTGCTTTTCTCAGGTACATTTGGCATGATTTTAGTTTTCTAAGTGTAAAATTTTGAATTGTCCAAATTGCAAATCTAGTAATCATCCTGAGACAAGGCTTACAGGAAGAAAGCCAGCAGGGCTGTCAGGGTGTGGCACAAGGGAAGCACAGTGAAGGCAAAGCTGAATTGAGAGCCCAGCTGCCTCTTTCTGTTCACCCCCACATGCTCCAGAGGTGGTTACTGGTGGTTACTGGTTTTACATTCTCAGGAAAGATCATGTGCCCTGGGATCTTCTGAATAATTTGCTGGTGGTGAGTCAGAAACATTGATGGGAGGGTAGAAAGGAGATACATTTACTGGTAAATACATTCTGCATTTTTTTGATAAAAAATGGAGAAAGGAAAAGACTTACTCAAATAGGATGGAAAAGTGCCATGTTATAGTCCATCAAATATTGCAGATGACTGTGGAGGACTCAAATGTTTGGAAACCACCTTGAAAAAGAGTGTAAGGTGTGCAGTTCAGAACTCATCACTGAATGAAAATCAGGCTCCCTCAGCCTGTCTCACTGCTCAGCAAATCACTGCACAAGCAGATGAAAATCTTGGACACGCTTTCAGGAATTCATCATTCAGAGGAGCATAGTGTCTGCTTAGAGCCTCTGGAAGTTGTGCCCAGGGAACAAACATAGCAATTCTTTAGGAGTTGTGCTCCTCCAAAGATTCACTGAACTTGCACAGAACAAATGTCCACTTACATTGTTGTTGGGAAAACCCAACCCCTGTACCTTGTTGTTTAATTATGGTTCAAGTACAGCGTCAGGGGTTGTGTGCCTGCTCCAAGCACTGTGTCAGGCTGCATGAATGACTCTTCTGCAGAAGAGCTTTGTCCTTTTTGCAACATACACCTGCACCTGGCGCAAGCAGAAGGTTGGAGTTGGTGTTGTAATTTGCTCCTGCTAGAAATATCTTTGTGAACTTACTTTTACACAGGGCACTGGGGAATAGTCTGCCATGATTTCTGGGATATTACGAATGCCCAGGTCACCTGCAGACAGCATGGGTGTGGGCAGCCCACCTCAGCACCAGGAGCTGCCCACTTTGGGGGAGGCTCTGGAATTTTCCTGAGTGATATGCAGTGATGAGGATATGAGCTTATGTGTGGCAATGCTGCCCCAATGCACAGTCAAGACAAAACTGTGACCACAATGAAGATGCCAATGCTGTCTGCTCAGGTATTTCCTGCTTTAATTTTTTCGTTTTAAGAATTTGCCATAAGGTGCATTTTGATAGCTGAAAAAAGCTTTAGGAGTTGAGGCTGTGATGCAAAATCATTTCTTGTTACACTTGTGTGCACTATTTGAGACCTATTTGACTATTTGCCAGCTCAACTCCTCACTTTTCTTTCTGGTTGTTCTTACAGGGTCTGCAGAATAAAGAGGAGTTAAGATGTACATTACCTTTAAACCTGGTAAACTGCTCAATTCATAAGGCTGAGTATTTTGTGGCTAAAGTTGACCTTTAGTTCAAGTGGCAGAATTCTCTTTGCTCTATAGAGTCCACTTGGATTGCTGTATCCAGCAAGAAAACTGTAAAACAAACTTTCTAATCTTGATTGACACCATTCTACAATCTGGAGTCAGAAAAGGGCAGCCAGATGTGCCCCACTGCAGAGATCTCTGGTCCACATTACATCCCTACCAGTCTTGTCTCTTGTGAGCACAGCTCCTCAGAGAAGTGCTGTTTGCATTATTACCCATCACTCCACCTGTTTTTACCTTAACTCATGTTTGTTCATGTCAAAATACTCTTTAGAAAGTAATATATTCATATAATCCATCTGACAACAAGTCCTTCTGGCAGGAATCTCACTTTGTGTGGATGCTGTAGGAAATCTGGCAGTCTTGTGCTTTAATTCTGTCCTCATCCTTGGAAACAATCAGGTATTGAAATAGGCTGAAAACAAACCTGATTCCAAGCACTTTGATTCAGGAGAAACATTTTGGTGACTATAGAGATTCAGCACAATTCACACTAATACATGGAATTAGGATGGTCAGAAATGTTTTTCATGCATACCTAAGGCACATGTGGTTATAACATATAACAAATAAGTACTAAATGCTGTAAAATGCTTAACATTGCTTAGTACTCATCCTTCTTTTTCCATTTGATGCAGCTCTGCACCCACATCGAGTGACTCCCTTATGAATCAAGACCCAGAACACTGTCACACTGATCTCCTGAGGAAAACCAGAGTGCCAGACCCACTCTCTTGGAGGTGCCACTATGGCTCATGGACAGCAGGAACCACACAAGGGCTCTGCTGAAGTCCTCTACAGGGCCCTAATATTGCACGAAAAAAATTCTTGAGTTTCATGCTGGCACAGTTCCCAGTGTTATTTCCAGAGAAACATTATCTAATCAGTTTTGTTTTCTAAGTTGAACACTACTCATGAGAAGGACAAACAGAAGGAGTGAGTCAATTAATCAAAATCAGTGGAAACATTGGCTCAGGGTTCTCTGTCTCCTCGACTGTGATTTGAGCTTTGATAACTTTAATTTGGGAGTTGATTGTCTTGGACATTTATGTGCCAGTTTATGTGCTGTCTCTGTGCAGTTTTTCATTGATAATGCATTGATTATTCTTATGTAGAGATACCTTTGAATCAAAATCCTGGAAATTTGTTATGGTCTCCTCAAATTCTCCAGAGAAAAAGCTTGAAATAGAGATGTAGCTTTCATAGATCAGTATTGTTTTTTGAAGGAATCAGTCTTAGACAGAGTTAGTTAAACTGTGCACTTCAGTCTATGTGTCTTATTGCATTGATTTTACTACGAAAATCTATTTAAATGCAAAGGCACTATTAGTGACACCTCACTCCCTGGCACCCCCAAGGCACTAGAAGGAAAATTCCATGCTTTTAATGACAAATGTTTAAAGGATGTTGCAGAAAACACCAGTGCTGGTGGTACTCTGTGTGACTGTGCCCGTGGTACCTGCTGAGGTCAAAGGGATTTTCTAGAAGCTGAGAAAGCCTCTTCATTAAGACCATTGTCCACAAGAAGGTGAAAAGCAGGAAAAGCTGCAAGAAGGCAGCACATGCCAAGATAAGCAACGTGTGTTGACACAAAGCCTTAGCTGGGTAACAGGACGAGATGATCTGTCCTACCACGTGCGGAGCCAAGGCCACCTAACCCATCCACTTTGGCACAGCCTGCACCTCTGACAAAGGCTGTCCCTCACAGAGGTGGGCTGGGGCTTCCAGAGGCTGGATGGTGATGTCCTTATCCCAAGGCAACCCTCTTCTGGCACCAGGAAGCCAGACTCAGCACTCAACACCCAGTTTTGTCCAAAGAAGATGGTTTCAGAAGGAAGTTTCCACTTTATCAATAAATTCATCATAAATACGGGGAACCTATTTCCAGGTTATGTTATCACAGATGTGATTTATTTCACCCGGGATTTGCTCTTCATTCTAATCATTCTGAGTGCAAAATTACCTTTCACTTCAGAAATTATTGGATTTAGTGGAATGGCTGGCAGAGAGAAAACATGGGCTGTATCAGCTGTGACCAGCAGGACCAGGGCAGAGACTGTCCCTCTGTGCTGGGGGGTGAGGGCACACCTCAAATTCTGGGGTCAGTTTTTGGGTCTCTCACAACAAGAAAATCATCGAGGGGCTGGAATGTGTCCAGAGAAGGGAACGTTGCTGGGGAAGGCTCTGTGTGACACTGTGAACACCTCCACTGAGACAGGGCACTGACATGGTCAGCACCAGATGGTTGGGAACACAGCACAGCAAAAAAATGGAATTTACTGCATAAGAAATATTCTCAAAAGTGCAGAAAGTATATTTAAACGAATAAAAAAATATTAATATGGCATGGGGAAAAAAAACCCCCACCATATTGTGAGGTGACACACATTAGTGATTTCTGTGTTTCAGGGAAGAGGAAACACAAATAAGCATTTGTATGAGAAATACATGTACAGAAGAAAGGCAGTCAGCCCTAATTTAATCCTTCAAAAGCACTTCAGTGGAATTCTTTACAAATATCAGACATGAGAGCTTCCAGGTGTCATGGCTTATAACATCTGTAAGGGACAATGAGCAAAGAGCTGCAAGGGAAGGTGAAACAGTTGGATGTCTCAGATGAGCCAGAGCTTCTCCTGATCTCCACCTCTGCAGAGATATATCCTCCAACTTCGGCAGGAGAAATAGGGAATAGAAACAACTGACCTGCTGTTTGAAGCTGTCACTTTTGCGTATGTTTTTGTTCACCTCTGCTTACTTTTAAAAGTAATTGCGGAAGCAGAGGTCTCTTTATGGGCTCCACAAAAGCACTGTGGTGTTGGAGCATCTTTCCCAGCTCCCAGCACAAGGACAGTGTCTCGCTGCCCTCCAGTGGCAGCAGCCTCAAGAACAGCTTCACATTTTCCTTTTGCTTTCAGCCCCTTACCTTAAGACCCAGATCCTTCTGGAATTTATAACACTAATTTTCCAAGAAAATCAGACATTTGAGCTTTTGGTGAGCTCACTTTGGTTTGCAAATGCTGGAGGAGTTGCCTGGTCAGAGGTGCAGAGCAGGATGACTTTGTAGAGGACTTTTCCCTTAGCACAAGATGCCCCATTGAGAGCACATCCCATGTACAAAATCTGTCCATGTGTGCACACACATCTCTCACACTTTATGCATGCTGATACTCAAATGCTGGGATTCCCAATGCAAAATACACACTGAAATTCATATGTAATCAGAAAAAGCTAAGCAACACAAACCTATTTGCAGAGAGAGGCAGTTTTGCAGGTGCAGTAAAGCTTCATGAAGAAAGATTAACATTGAAGCACCAGCATAAAGTGATTTCACTACAGACAAACACTCCTTGTTTTCTACGAGCAGATTTTGATAGATTCCTGTAAGGAGATTTCTGGGAAACAGCTTTCTTCAAAGGTCAGCCCTGCTGTCATCACTGCTGGTTCCTGCCACACAGGATTAGTCTGCTTTCTTAGCTTAGGACTGAAATCTTACCATTTCCTTTCTAATCATGGACTCATAGACTGAAAGGGCCCTTAAAGAACATTTCATTTCAACCTCCTGCCCTGGGCAGGGACACCTCCCACTATCCCAGGTTGCTCCAAGCTCCATCCAACCTGGCCTTGAACACTTCCAGGGATGGGGCACCCACAGCTTCTCTGGGCAACATGTGCCAGGACCTCTCCAACCTCAGAGGGAAGAATTCCTTCCCAATATCCCATCTAACCCTGCCCTCTGTCACTGTGAAGCCATTTCTCCTTGCCCTGTCATTCCAGGTCTTTGTCCAAAGTGCCTCTCCATCTCTCTTGGAGCCCCTTTAGGCACTGGAGGGGGCTCTAGGCTCTCTCTGAGCCTTCTCTTCTTCAGGCTGATCAACTCCAAATCAGCTCTGTCTCCCTGAGCACCTTTGTGGCCCCCTCTGGACTCACTCCAGCAGTTCCACATCTATCTGATGTTGGGGGCTCCAGAGCTGGAGGCAGCACTGCAGGTGGGGTCTCGACCAGAGCAGAGTAGAGAGGAAGAATCATCCCCCTTGACTGACCACAGTGTTTTTGGTGCTGGAGTTTGTCATCCTGTGACACTTGTCACCACACATCTGCTGTACAAATCTTCTGCCCCTGTTAGCATTTGTATCTATCAGCATTACTTATTTATAGAGCATAAAGCAGCCTAAGGTGAGATACAGCCTCATGGCAAGAGCTGGGTGGTGGAGTCCTCAGCCCTCTGCACGTTCATTGGCACTAATGACTTCTTTGGGACCTGTTTCATAGAAGAGACTGAGGAATGCTGAAAAAGCAATTCCTGATGCTGTTTCTTATTCAAGATATTTGCATTCAGCCCCGTTCCCCATACCTTCTGTTCCTATATCCAAATGGAGTCGCACTGAAATGCCACTGACTAAGAGCTTAGTTTATGAATAGATTAGCTGATGACAGCTAATGTGAATTATGTCCCTACTTTCCATTAACATCCATGCTGCTACTGCATTGGGTTTTTTGGACAAGTAACTCATGCTGAGCACACTGTTTGCCTGTGTCAGCAGACAGACACAACTGTTCCCACAGGAAATATCTTCCTAGGGAGAATATTATCGAAAGAAAATTGGTACATACCATACTGTTCAGGCCCAGCTTAGAACTCCATCAAAAGAAACATATTGATAAGGATCTACCATAAACCAACTGAGTCACTTCAGGAATTGATGCTGAATTCAAGTAATACACACCAAAAGAAGCTGGAGTTTAAATACTTGGCATGATTGGGCTTGCTCAAGAAGGTACTGAGAAGGTAAGAACATGGATACCTAGATAGATAAAACACATCACAATGTGCTATGAAAATAAGAAAAGCAATCATGGATAGAAATAATTGATGTTAATTTTTAATATAGATTTGCTTTTACTCTTTCTAACTGAGGCTCACCTCCTCCTGGGCAGTACAGAGTGAGGCAGAGCTTGGAGGCATCCTCCAGATTATCAGAGGCCATGGTGGTGTTGTCACCTTGTGCCAGGGAGAAGACTGTGTGGCTGGAGTGACCCCGATGGATTTGATAGAGACCAATCTTATTCATTTAAATGGGATGGTCTTTCTGGATGAGATTCTCTTTTTTCATTCAAATCACTGCATCTGAAAAAATACCATGAAAACAGGTGGCAAAGTATATGCAGCATGACCTGTTGTGTATTTCCTCTCCATGATGACTTTATTCCATGGTTTCTCCTAGTCCTTTATTAACTTGGATTTATAATGGCACTACAATATCTTCTACCTTTCCTCCTTTGATCACATGTCCTTTTACAGTAGCATCAAAACCTGTCAGTATTTCCTACCCTTCATATGAAAAATATGTTGATGGCACTTTCTGGCCCTATCTTGCTGCATTTCCTTGGTGGCTGTAGTCCTTCTTACCCAATCTTAGCTTGCCAACATCTCTTACAGCTGTTTTATTGCTCTGGGGTCTGCAAGTGAAAGAGAACTGCAAATCTGAAGTACTTTGGAGGGATTCACTCTCAGGCTAAAGAGGAGTCAGGAAAAGCACAGAAACTTCTTCGTACAGGAGTAATTTGTGGCAGATAAAGAGAATTTGTTGGAGGCTTTCCTGAAATTTTTAGGGTGCTAATCTTTTGGCACAGTTCTTACACCAATTTAATCTGGTTTAGTGTGGTTGTAAACTGGAAACTGTCTTAATGGGTAGTATGAGAATCCTTTCCAAACAGCCTAATCTCCAAAAGTAAATCACAGCTTCCTGGAACAACCACATCATCAATACAGGGCCCACAGAGGTGCCTGGGGAGTGTTTGGGAAGATCCCAGGAGCCAGTCCGGAACAGCTCTGGGCCCTGGATCTCCTCATCCGGGTGTCTGGATGTACCTTGTGAAACAAAAATACTCAGTAAATCACTTCCTTGGCATTGGTCTGGAAGTTCAGGAAGAGAGATCAAGTTACACAGCACACAACTTGGATGTGAAGCAGAACCCATTCAGTATAAATTCTGAAGCTGTGTTGGGTTAGATCAGACCACCACAATGAAAATGGACCTTTGGGTGCGTCTCACCTGGCTGCTTCTGCTAAGCACCACCCTTCTCTCTGAAACAGGTACTGCCTTTACAATTTTTGCATGCTTGCCTGGGAGTGTTACAGATAGAATTTAATTACAGATACAGACTGGCTTGCTGGGAAGTGTGGTAAAGATTCTCCTAAATTATTTCGGATGAGCTTTGTGCCATAGAATCGATGGTTTATTTTGTCTTCTAATTCAAAGATTCAGTCCAAATCCACAGGTTATGTTTTAAATATATGTATTTCAAAATACATAATATAATACATATGTAATATATATTATAAGTAATATATGGTATGTAAGATGTATTATATTAAGATACTATATTTCAAAATATAACCTATGAAGGTTATGGACTGAAGAACGCTGAAGAATATTTCTTTGTTTTTCTTCTGTGAGGGGAATATTTTGCAGATTTTTTTTCTCTAAATGTTCTTCTAATATTCTGGTTTTAGTTAAAATTCTTCTATACTATTTTCATATGTAGAGAAAGAGAGAAAAAGAAACCCAGAGCATTCTGCCAGACTTAGGTAGACATATGCAATGGCATGTTCCTTCCAACTTCAAACTATAACCCCAAACCCTCCTTATAATCTTGCTAGTTTGATTGAGATAATTTGAACTTCAATTATCAGCATGGGCACCATGAAAAAGGTCTTGCAATCCCTTACAAAAAGAGGTAATTTCACAGAGTGTAGATTAAGGTTGGCTATTAAATTATTTACAAGAGAAGAGGAAAGACAGCCCACAGGGAAGTTCAGCATCAGAGAGTACAAAGCTGCATTTCAAGAAGGGGGTCAAACCCCAGCACTTCAGCAATGATACAACCTTGGCCCTTATTCCATAGGTTCAGTTTTGTCTTTGATTCCACCTGATGTAAACTGGACTAGTTTTGACTGGAAAAATCCCTTAGGATCCTGTCTTGCAAACCTAGCCCTTAGTATCACTAAAGTAAAAGTCTGTGAAAGTGAAGATCAAATACCAATTTGGGAAAGCAGTAAAAAAATCTCCAAGTGAAATTTCCCCTGATTTTGGTAGTTGAATCGGGCACAACTCTTCAGAGCATGCCAATTCTAAAAGAGCAAGTATATTATTTTTAAAAGGTGTTATTTGAAGACATTGCTCTGACTCCTGGCAGAGGGGTCATGAAAAATGAAAAATCATTTTTCCTTTCACAGATACAAGTAGATTTTCTAAGGTATTTATGTGACTAAAACTACAGATTATCAAATCCATATGATCAAACCACAGGTTTGTATCCTGTTCTGGAAGACTACTTCATCCCCTGAGATCTGAACCATCATGCCATGGTCTGGGTCAATCAAATATCCATTTTGTTCTATAACATACTTTGTTATATAGTATATTCTTCACTGTAGAATTAGATAAATTTGGGCTTCCCATGCAGCCCTGAGCAGGCATTTGCAGAGATTTAAGCTGTACTGTGTTGCCAGCCAAAACAACTGTCACGTCCTGCACAGACAATGGTGGTGGGGTCCCCATTTCCCCATCCCTGGAGGTGTTCAGGGAACAACTGGATGTGGCACTGAGTGCTCTGGCTTGGTTGACAAGGCAGGGATTGGCCACAGGTTGGACTCAGTGATATTAGAGGTTCTTTCCAAGTGACATGATTCTGTAAGTGTCTATGAACACATAGCAGGTACCATCTCACAGCAAAACATAAAACACACCTCGAATCGTGGAGTATTACTTCAATGCTAACATGTTTTCTTGTCTGCTACAGCAAGTGGTACATGGTGGCACAAACCACCTGAAGATCACAAGTCACCATGGGACAAATTATCCGATTGGCTTGAAGACAAATTCAACCCCAAAGGTAAGAGGGCGAAATGTGCTCCTGAGTGTGAATGTACCAGGCAGTTACCTGGGTGAGCTGGTCACCTCAGCAGCACAGCCAGCAACAACCTACTGTGGTAGAGAGCTCTGGGGAGGCAGGCTCAGACACAGGAATCACCAGACATGAACAAGCAAATTGATATTTACCTGTCAATCTTTGCTTTAGTTCCACAACAGCCACAACTGCGACTGGAATCCGGAGGGGACCGATGCGCCGGGAGGGTGGAAGTTTTCTATGGTGGAAAATGGGGCACAGTCTGTGATGATTATTTCAATATGAGGAGTGCCAACGTTGTGTGCAGACAGCTTAACTGTGGGCAGGCTGTCTCTGTCTTGGGACTGTCTTACTTTGGCCCCAGTGGAAAAGACATCCAGCTGGACGACGTGCGGTGCGGAGGGATGGAATCCCACCTGTGGGGCTGCTGGCACGCTAGGTGGGGCAGGCATAACTGTGGGCACAATGAGGAAGTTGGTGTCATCTGCTCAGGTAAAAAAATAAGATATGCACTCATAGAAATAACTCTGAACTTTCTTGTTGACCATAAATGCAAGAAACACCAGAGTAGAGGTTGGAAACCAGAGCAGGGCTGAAATATC
This sequence comes from Serilophus lunatus, assembly GCA_013399895.1. NCBI lineage: Eukaryota > Metazoa > Chordata > Aves > Passeriformes > Eurylaimidae > Serilophus > Serilophus lunatus. The sequence goes on along the minus strand of VXBA01000861.1, from coordinate 3,809,856 downwards.
TGTGTGGAGGATCCTTGGGTGGTCAAGGAGCAAAAGGATGTCCTGGATAAAACACAAGGATTGGTAGCAGCAAACACTGAGTATGAAAATGCTGGAAAGCAGGTAGTTCAGGACCATTTTAGTCAACATTTGATTACAGCCCATTCCCAAGACAAGAAAGGCAAGGAGTTAAGAGAAGGTAGAGGAACACCCAGAGGTGAACCAGCCATGTCTGATTGGAGATGAAATAATTCTTGTCACAAACGCAACTGAAATCAAAGACTGCACAACTAGAATCAGCTAATTTTGAAGCAATATAAATAACTGCACAACAAAGTAAATTTTTCCTTTTTTTTGGTGTTCACAGGTTCAATACACTCCACGGTTGCACCATCAGGTAAGGCAAAGCTTTTGAGACATAAGTCCATTAGCTCTTCACAGAGACTAATTTTTAACTTAAAAAATCATGTGATTACAGATCCTTAGAAGGCACATTCTCTGAATTACTAATTATTGCTCCAAACTACAATTTATTCATCCATTGCAAGGTTACTCCTGGTTTTTGCATTGGTAATACAAACTCTATTTACCACTTATCTACCAATAATTAGGGAAAACAAAGCAAGTCTTAGCACTCCAGGTTTCAGTCTCTGACTTGTTTTTTTGTTGTTGTTGTTTTTTTCTTTTTTTTTTTACTATTAAAGTAAAAACAAGACTCTACTCATGTTTCCTGGGGGGTTTAAGTATTGAGTTAATTATGCTTTTCATAGCACAGAGCCATAGAGGAGCAGGCACTAAAATCCAGTTTTCTATCATAAAGAATCATAGAATGATGATTATATGTTTTATTATGTTATATGCAACACAGAAATGAAAACTTGGTATCCTTAAGGCTTTAACCCACAAAAAACCACTGTAGTAACATTGTAGTAACATTGAGCATATTTTGCATATTTTTCACAGCTATTTCTGCCCTGATGGCATCACTGGCAAATACCTCCATAGCTCATTTAGAACTCAATTAATTGAGATAAATCTCATGTTAGCAGAAGTGAAGGTCTGGTGCATTAACCCAGTGCTGCACAAAACCTGATGGTTAAATTATTTCACCAATATATGTCTTAGCTCTCATGTCCATTGTTTTAGCTCTGTTTTATTCCCTCCAAGTTCCAGCATCCTCAACGAATGCCAAAACTTCCGCTTCTGCATCAACACTTCCCACAGAGAGCACTGAAGTTCCAGCATCCTCAACGAATGCCAAAACTTCCGCTTCTGCATCAACACTTCCCACAGAGAGCACTGAAGTTCCAGCATCCTCAACGAATGCCAAAACTTCCGCTTCTGCATCAACACTTCCCACAGAGAGCACTGAAGTTCCAGCATCCTCAACGAATGCCAAAACTTCCGCTTCTGCATCAACACTTCCCATAGAGAGCACTGTTGTCACATCTACCACAGAACCCCAAACTTCTGCTGCTGAAGGTAAGGTTAAAAAAAATCCTGCAAATCTCACGTGTGGATATTTTGAGTTTTATATGCAATTTGTTTAGAGCAGACAGGAGGAATGAACTGGGAATGCAACAAAAATATTTAATGACACTGCATGGAATTTGCCATGGAAGAACCAATGGCCAACATCATTTTTGCATCTTTCCAAATTATTATTGCAATTCTAGAAGGGAAAAAATGCAGTCAGAAACAACACAGGTCTGGACTGTGTTTATTATTAAATATTAAATGAAAGTGAAAGTCATATGTGCAATGACTCACTGTCCTGCAGAGCCCAACTCTGCTTACCTTCATCAAGACTTCCATTCACATGTTCACTTCTAATTTCTTCCAATCTTTTCTCTTTTTTGTATTTCCTCAACTGGCCTCAGTTGTGTCTTCTGCATCCACTGTTGTCACTGAGGAAGTTGCCACATCTGCTCCTGAAATTCCAACCACTGCTCATGAAGCATTTTACAAGAGCTATTTAAACCAAATATTCTGTTAATTTGGGTTTTCAGATGAATTAAGATGTGACCATGTAAATCTGTAAATATTCATGGCAGACAACTACAAATAAAACATCTTTGTGAAGGAACAACTCCTTTGTAATACCTTCACTTGAAAAATATCAGCCTGACAGAATATAGAGGAATATATGCTCTTACTGATTTGTATCTCTGAGCTTCTAGATATAAATAATACATTTACAAATTTGCAAGCAAGTGTCCAGATCATTGTGATTTTGTGTGTCCAAGATTCATAAAAACTCCAGAGACACTAAAGAGCACAGCAAGGCATTTGCTCACCTGGGAGATGATTTATTTAGCAGACTGATAATCATGGAATGGTTTGGTTTGGGAGGGACCTTCAAGATCAATTAGTTCCAACACCCAGCCATGAGCAGGGATGTCACTCACTAGATCAGCTTTTTATCAAGCCTGAGACCTAAAGCAAGTAATATGTCCTTCAAATCACTCTTGCACTTTTAATTGCTGCCTGCAGCCCCTTAATTTCTCCTCCCTACAGCCTCCCCTGGTAGCACAACTGCCTCCCTTCCTTCATCTGCCACCACAGAGGAAAGCAAGACATCAGAAGTCCCGACTACACTGCAGAAAGGTAATGGGCATTTGCAGAAAAATGTGGTTCTAAGTTTTGGCTAGGAGGGGACATCAGTGGAGATGCCATGGGGCAGAATCAGCATCTCTCAGTGCAGGTGATGTTTGTCTATGAACTCTCTGGATTTCTGGCAGTGTGGGCAGGCTGTCACTATCCCAGCTGGGAGCTGTGAGTGCTGCATGCAGAGCCTGCTCAGATGGAAACTGGATGGTGCAATTCGAACCACGGAACCTGAAGGAAATCATTATTTTTATTTCTTTATGAAACATGGCTCAGGGAAAAAGCCACCCAGTCTACATTGCTCAGTATTTGTAACATTACCTGTCTGTATTGTAAACAAATAATAAGCCTTCAGACTTGAGTTTCCTTATGAAATCCCTTCTTGAGGATTTCTCAGCCCAGATTCAGCCTCTCCCAGCCTGTGGCTGCAGGCTCAGCTCAGTGAGCTGAGGATGAGAGACCTGTCTCTCCCTCTGCTTTGGCAAGGCTCACATCTGCTCATGGTAACGCTCCACGGGGCAAGGAGATCCAGGAGAACTGCAGGAAAAACAGATGCTGTATTTCAGTATCAGTCCTGATGGCCTCTCTCTCTTTTGTCCAATGATTGCTGTAACACTAGGAGAAAGATTTTCAGTCAGATAAGCCAATGATAGCTGTAATAAACATTTTCCTCTATAGTACCAGAATGTCCTTTCTTAATTTTTGAACTTAATGAAGTTGACAAACATGGCCCATTTGCAGTGTTGGGACACTACACACCAACGTTGCTGCCAAACAAAAACACTCATTTCTATTTTTCCTTCTGACTCTACTTTTGCTTTTCTCACCCTTGGTGAAAGAAGTCTGAAACTTTTTTGATGCTTGTAATGCAAGGCACTGACATGAACATCTATTTCTGAACCGTGTTAGTGGATGTGGAAGACAATTAAGGCTTCCTTATTTAGAAAGCCTGAAGGCAATTTTACTCATCAAGAGCTGATTTCAGTATTTCAGCCTTACCTGAATGCTCTTTCCATCTTGTTTCTATGTTTCCTCCTTTTTCTCACAGCCTCTGAAAATACTTCAGAATCAAACTCTTCACCCACCCCACCTACAAATGGCAGCACCTCAGCTCCAGAAATCCTTTACACAGTTGCTGGAGGTAAGATACAGACACTGTGCCATAAAATCTAATAACAACAGTGCTTCAGTTTGTTCAAAATAGATTATATTGTTAGGATGACAATAACTGTATAAAGATTAACTACTAATTCATTTGCTCAATGAAGAAAAATTCAGCTACTAACAAAATATAACCTGACCTGAGTAATTATTTACTAGAAGTCTTGATTCAAATTACCAGATTTTAGATGCTACAATCGCTTCTCTTTGAAGGACATAATCAAAATCGTATCAGCAATTGTCAGTTCCTGTCATTGATTGATGTTTTTCACCAGTAATGTGTTTCCTCAATACTTTCACAGTCTCTTCAACACCCCTGGATACATCCTTTGCATCCACTTCAGTGGCAGTATCTACACCAGGAGTCCAAAACACAACATCTGAAGGCAAAGTTAGAGCTGCAAGATCTGTTTCGAGCCAAAGTAAGCTAAGGCAAAGTATGGACTATTATGCAAGGAAGTTTAATAAAGAGGGCTAAGAACACATTGCTTCATTCTCCAGTAACTAAGAAGCCTAAAAATCCAACTTTCAAATATTTATTTGTTGTGGTGTTATGTGACAATAGACACTTCACGCTTAACTGGATTTTTCATTTTGCTAGAAACTTTAATCAAAATTTAATTCTGGTTCATATCCATGCTGGTCATTAGGGTTCATTGTCTCTACTGTTTTTTTAACAACTTCCACAAAATTTTCTGTCACAGGAATAGAGGAATTGATCGCATCTGCCCGAGCCAGAAGAACTGCAGCACCAACATCTACAGTGACTGAAGGTAAGAAGCATCCAGGTGCAACCTGTGTGCTTTAGCAGCAAAAATGTCTCTGTCCTGCATCACTGTGCAAGGCACCACTTGGGGCTCAGAAAGACCTGGCTTGTGCCAAAGAGACAATCCTGGATGCACCTTACATGCTTATCTAGTTCACATAGTCCTCCTCAGCACCTCTTAGTGGTCCCTATTGGGAAGAAAATCAACTTGGGTTGGGAAAATCCAAAGCTTGGGTCCAGCCCTTCCTCAGTGCTGATCATGTTGCCATGTCCCACCTTTCCCCACTCTCTTTGTTAGGGCAACTCTTACTCTGGCATCTATTTCATACTACACTCTGAAAGTTTTTAATGAATGAGCTGCTTTAATGAATTTATGAAATAATTTCTTAGGTATTAAAAAATCTTAAAATCAGAATTTCACCAGACAAGGCCATTTTGCATTGGTCATTAACTGAGCTGGGACCTTCTTATCCATCACATCCTGTCCTACCTCCTATTCTAATGAAGCAGAAATTGGTAGCATTAGTTCCTTTAAACCCCTTTGGAAACCTCCCCCAGGGAGATGACTCTGTACTTTGCCTCTGAACTTGAATGATATTTTTAGAACACAAAAGAAAATGCATTGGACATTATATTGAATGTTCTTTTATTGATAGACATTTTCTGCAGTGCCTACAGTAGTTGCTCTTTTGGCTCTCAAGGAGGCAGAGAAACTGGTGGCCATGGTCTTCAGACCCCTCTTCAGAACAGTAACAGACACTTCACCTATAAACTGAATTAAATTCTTTGAAGTTTCCCCTTTTTTCAACCCTTTTATATTCTTGCATACCCCATCCAAGCTGTCTCCATTACCTCTGCCTTTCTTAAATGTGCAATCTCTGATGAAGCAGCTGAGATTTCTTTAGCACCAAGGAGAAAAAGCAACTCCATGTATTCCTCTGAGAGCAGAGGGACTGGGACTGCACTGCCTGAGTGCAGTGTAACATTATCCCTCTTCAGGTTTTCCATGGCCCTTTTGTGCCTGCTGGAAGGATGATGTCATTGTACATCAGTTTTCTCTCTACAATGAGCTGCCTGTTCCACCTGTCTTTATTGACTTTTATCTTGCTGATTTTTGACCTTTTTTTCAGTCTATGAAAACAATTTGGAATTCTCACCTTGTCCTCCAGAGAGTGCACAGATCTTGCCTTTCCTTCTGCCATTCTCTCTGCGCTCTTCCAGTTTCAGTGGCATGATTTGAGGATCTCATCATGGTCTGGGAGCTGTGGCTGGTTGTTTAACATCCAAACCATCTGCTACTCCAAGATGCTGCACAACATGATAAACAATTACCGAGGCAACTAATAGTTCCTCTCTTTAAACCTTTTTTTTAACACTCCTTGTCTTCTACAGCCTTATCTCTCCTGTCAGAAGTTTGGAGCTGTGACTCATTGCCAGTAACTAGAAAGTTTAATACAGATTTACTCACTGCTCCATCTATAAACCTTATTTCAAGCAGTATTTTCAAGTTCCATGTCTATGAATCTATGCATCCTAATTTCTGCAAATATTGTCTTACATATTAACAGGCAAAACTCCAGCACAGCAAAGAAATATCAGTCTCTCTTCTTCTACCTTTTTCCTTCCAGTCATTTCCCTTTCAAAAGGATAGAAACAAAAACTTTCCTCCTCAAAGGCTATTTTACAGAGCTCTGATCAGATTTTGCTGCTTGCCTTGCTTATTCAGACTGGATTCTGCTCCAGCTGAATGAAAGAAGTTTGCACTTCTTTGCACACACCATTGAAACTGAGAAATGAATGTGGACTCTCAAGATTTACTTTTATTTGCTTGGTATTCAGAAGTTGAAAGTGAATTTCTAAAAGGAGTGATCTGTTCACTATTGTTAATGCTTAAGGAAACTAATGCCTGGTGTATTTGTGGTTTCATAGGAATTACTGTGGGACTCTGTGCTTGCAACTATTAAGGTTTTTGCCTACATCTGCTTAACCAAGTGTTTGAGTAAACAATTCAGTCTTACATATGCACACTGTGAGTAACAGGAATGTTGTTCAATGGCTAAAGGGAAAAAAGGTTCCTCTATAGCTCCAATTAATAACCTCATTAATTTGTACATATTGCATGTAAATTGTGTTAAGGTCTAGGAAAAAATCAAGTGATCGTTAATTCCTTTGATTAAATTCTACACTTAACTAAGGACAAAGAATTGACTTTGAAGAGATACAAATATCAACTATTTCTGTATCAATTTGTTGAAATTGAAAAGTTCTGATCAGCTGCCAGTAGACACCCCACAAGGACATACTAAACATTCTTGAGACTGTTACTTAATCAGGCCCTTATTTTCTGAAAAAGTGCCCCTGAAAATTTCAGATGGATGATCATATTTCAGACTAATGAAACAGTTCCTTTGCTTAGAAACTTTAGTAGAAAAAGTAATTTTTAATAACAGTTGAATAGCAACAAATTAATTTATGCCTGTAATTCAAGTAAAGATCTGGATTTGAATAGAGATTTTTTAATCTGCCTCCTTCTCCCTATTTTCACCTGGATTTAGATAGCAAATTTAGCCTTAAAATAGTCTTAAACTTTCTATTTAGCACCTTTCACCATCTTTTCAAATACTCAAATCAACAGTTAATTAGTATTTGTTTCAATTATCTGTTTTTCTCCCTGAACTTGTATTTGGCAGACTCGAGGAAGTTTAGACCTAGATCTTGGGAAACGAGCCAAGCCCATTGCTGCTGGCAGTTCTTCACAGCCAACTTCTGCAGAAGTAAATGCTTGGCATGGTACTCAGACAGAAAGGGCTTTGATCATGGTCAGTAAAAAGGAATTAAGGACAAAGAGTCCCAGGAAACATGGCCCTCATCCAGAATGGATGTGCATTAGTTGGTTGCAAATGGCTGCTAGGTGACAGCAAAACGTCCCCAAATGAAAACCTCGTAATTACTGCCCCACCAAGGAGTAAGACAGGTGTGTATACTTGGTGCAGTTTATGATGGCCACAAACTAGGAGGAACTCAATTATGTTGTTGGCGGTGTCTCTGATTTCTTTCTCTGAAAGAAAAATACACTCCAGGCCCATAAAACTAATTTGGAACTTCAGATCTCTAAAAGCTTTTCTCTCTGAAAGGGAGATAAATGTGTGGAGTATTCTCTAAGTACTCAGCTCTCAGAAATGAGCCTGGACTGAAGAAATAGCTCTGCCACTGTTCTGGGGAAATGGTGCTGTGCCAACCATCTGTTATGCCAGAGGGTCAGCAAGGGCAGGGAAAGAGGCTGAAGCAGGCATTATTCAAAGGATGGGAAAAAACCAAACTCAAACAATATCCTTTCGATTGCAAGGTATCCTGGGAAAAGGTTGGCTCACTGTATTTGTATGTGTCCTTTAGGCAGCACTGTGGTATACATGATGGTAAAGAAAAGGTGCAAAATCTTCTCTTTAGTGCTCACAGTGGGGAAAGGTGGTGGCTGGCTGCATGGGGGAGGATCATTTTCCCCAGAGATCAGCACACTGGAAGAGAACCATGACCATGCCCACTGGGTATTGTGTGTGGAAAGATGAGTTTGAGAATTTCTAATAACCATCCTAGAGCAGCACTGAAATTCTGGGGAGAATGCTAATCCAGCACAGACTCTGGTGTGGGTTGTCTGCCCCTGCCTCCACTGGGGTGACCCCCAGCCTGACACCAGCTATGCCACTACCTTGGGAAAACGCTACTGACACAAGACATGGCCTCTTTCTCCACAACAGTTCCAACAGTTCCCTCTTCTCTACCCGTGAGACTGGCAGATGGCGACTCATGCGCCGGGCGCGTGGAACTCTATTACAACGGCAGCTGGGGAACAGTCTGTGACAATTCCTGGAACCTGGAAGATGCCCAGGTGGTGTGCAGGAGCCTGGGGTGTGGAGAAGCCTTGCTAGCTCTGTCTGAAGCCCAGTTTGGTCCAGGCTCTGGGAGCATCCTCCTCGATGATGTGCAGTGCACAGGGGATGAAGAGAACCTGCTGGAGTGCTCCCACAAAGGGATTGCTGTCCATGACTGCCAGCACACACAGGATGCCAGTGTCATTTGTGCAGGTATGCTGGCATTTCTAAGTGAGGTATCAGGAAAAGGTTCTTCCCCCAGAGGGTGGCTGGGCACTGAACAGGCTCCCCAGGGTTTGGTCACAACCCCAAGGCTGAGAGAGCTCCAGGAGCATTTGGACAACGCTCTCAGCACGTGGTGGGATTGTTGGGGTGTGCTGTGCAGGGTCAGCAGTTGGACTTCAATCATCCTTGTGGGTCCTTTCCAACTCAGAATATTCTGTTGATTCTGTGATCTCTCATAAGCTTTTGCCTCCTGAGCAATGCAAGTGTGCACACTGCTAAGATTTTGATGCACAGTCTGTTTCCATCAGTGAAATTGTTTGAGGCACAAAACCGAGACCTGTGGGAATTGTTGTGATTTGCCACTTTTTTTTATTTTGTTGACTCATGCAGTTTTGTGTTTTAATTCTCAGATCCTTTGGCTACCTGACATATCATTGTTAATCTTACCTGATGCCATTTCCTACTCTGTTACCTGTCTGCTTTATGCATTACTATTCAATTCACAATTTTACATTGTGACTATTATATCTCTGTCCTCCTAGCCCTGATTTCCCATAAATTATGATCTATGACTATATAATCAAATTGCCCTTTGTTGTATTTAGTGGAAATTATTTTTAGTAACTTCCTTTAGGGTTTTTCCGAACAATTCCCAGTTTTCCAGCAATTCTGGGAACACGTATGCAGCTGGAGAATCCAAGGCAGCACAGCCTCTGTGTGGTCAGTATCATGGCCAGTGGTGGCCCATGCACACAGGTCATGGATATGGCAGGCACTCCACAGGCCTGGAATGACTGAGGTGTGACACAACAGGCTGAAAGGGGCTGTGCATGAGAGCTGCCCCCCCAAAAATCCTGCTTTACACCTCATCCTGGGGAAAAGAATCAAAGCAAATTTTTAGGCATTGTCTGTCGTAACACTAAAAATTCACTTTTCTGTTTCCTTTCCCAGAGCCAGTTACTCCCACCCCGCCCACAACGGGTCCTACTCCACCTGGTGAGTGCTCCCAAAGTCGGTCTTGCAAAGCTTTCACAGTTGATATATTTTATAAAGTAACTTAAGCACAGGACAAGGTGTTGTGCAGAGGGAACAAGTCCTCCCTGGGGCAGTGCTCTCACAGAGGGCTGGGAACACATGATTGCTACGACAAAAAAAGAGACTGGTGTTATCACACTTGCAAAAAATATCTAATTTCACCTTTTCTTTCTAAAAGCAAGTCTCACCTAGTGCTGCACCAGCAGACACTACTGCTTGTAAATACTGCAGTACTGTCTTACGTGTCTGAATGCAAAATCATACACTTAAACCATAGACAATATTTAATTTAATCCTTTCCTTCTCACAGTCTCTACTACAGCTGAAGCATCAACTGTTACCCCTGGTAAGTCAAACAGCTTTATTGTGCCTACATGCTATGAGTCCCAGGGGAAAATATACATTTAATATGCACATGAAATTTAATTTCACCTTTTCTTTCTAGCAGCAACAGTCTCTCCTAGTGCTGCACCAGCAGACACTACTGCTTGTAAATACTGCAGTACTGTCTTACGTGTCTGAATGCAAAATCATACACTTAAACCATAGACAATATTTAATTTAATCCTTTCCTTCTCACAGTCTCTACTACAGCTGAAGCATCAACTGTTACAACTGGTAAGTCAAACAGCTTTATTGTGCCTACATGCTATGAGTCCCAGGGGAAAATATACATTTAATATGCACATGAAATTCAATTTCACCTTTTCTTTCTCCAAGCAACAGTCTCTCCTAGTGCTGCACCAGCAGATGCTTCTGCTTATAAATACTACAGTGTTACTCTGACTTACAAGCTACCAGTCTCAGAGCAAAAGTATTCTTTAAAACACAGACAATATTTAATTTAATCTTTTCCTTCTCACAGTCTCTACTACAGCTGAAGCATCAACTGTTACAACTGGTAAGTCAAACAGCTTTATTGTGCCTGCATGCTATGAGTCTCAGGAGAAAATATGCATTTAATATGCACATGAAATTTAATTTCACCTTTTCTTTCTCCAAGCAACAGTCTCTCCTAGTGCTGCACCAGCAGACACTACCACTTGTAAGTAATCATTGTCACTCTGCCTGACATATCTGGTTGTCTGCCCATGCTCTGATCTTGTATTGACTGGCTCCTTGTCTCCACTGTGTGTACAATCTCATGGATTTTACCATTAGAACTGGAGATAATCCCAATTGCCTCTCCCTTTGCTTCCATACACAACAAAAGAGGGAAAGGAGGAATATTGACACTGATGAAATCACTGGGAAAGGGGAAACCACTGGGGCAGACACACTACACCAGTATAAACTCAGATTTGCACTTGATCATCCCCCTCCAAGAGCATGACTTCCCAGAGCTACATCTCAGTCGCTGCACCAACCAGGCTGTGCTTCCCTTGGGAATGGGCAGGTTCAGTGCCCACCGAGGGGCCAGCAGAGCACTGCTGTGGCCACTGTGGGTTAGAAATGTCACCTCATTAAACCCCCAGCAAACAAACTGCTGTTTACTACATATCCCAGGCTTCCAGGGCCATCTGCATGGCAGGTCAGAGCCTGGCACGGGGCACACCAGAGGCAGCCTGCCCATGGATGTGTTCCCCTCCCCCTGTGGCTGCTCTCACTCCGGGCACTTTGTGAATGCCTGCCCTGGGCAGTGGCAGCACTGTCCTGCAGGTCTCCCATGGTTTGGGTATCTCTCACCTTCCCCGTGCTGGGAAAACAGTTTTTAACCTGCAGGTTTGTTTTTTCTCATGTCTCCAATCAGCCCCTGCAGAAAACACGACCCCCGAAGCAGCAGGTGTGTATGACTTCAGTATGTTGGTCAGAAATGCAGGATCAAGCACTAGTTTGATCCTGGGAGTAAACTCCTGCTTCCCTCCACACTGACAGTCCTTGCTTTGCCCACACAATACTGCAGCAGTTACTAAAGTGTGGCTTTTTTTTTCCTCTTTGACAGTTACGACTGAGCCTTCGACAGCTGAAAGGCCAGGTATTTATTTCGGGTCATTTCTTTGACTGTGGTGAGCAGTTACTATTTTTCATGTGAATCATTGAAGTATTTAGAACACAGACAAAATATTTAACTTTATATTTTCTCTTCTCACAGTAACAAGCTCAGCTGCACCAGTTCAGCAGTCCAGTTCAAGCTCAGTCTCTCCAGTTCCAGAAACAACCACAGCCATTACCACCAGTAAGTAATGCAGACTTACCCTGGTTTATATCCCTAGCTCCCTGCTGAAGTTGTGATCTGATGGTGCCCTGTCTCTGCTGTGCACATCATCTCGTGGATCTGGTATTACCTTTGGGAAGAATTCCTTTGGCTTCCATTCAAATCAAGGGATGGAAAGTACTGTTGGTAATGATACAGGAAAAATACTTGTTCTGATGAACTTATCAAGGAAGGGGAATTCACTGGGGCAGACACACTACACCCACATAAATTCAGATTTGCTCTAGATTATCTCCCTCCTAGAAAATCAGCCTCTCTGCACTTTCAAAGTTGATCCCCTTTGGAAGTTGAGTCAGTGGGAATCCTCCTGATATATCCAGTGGTATTTGGTTTGAACCTTAGTTTTCTACAATGAGCTTTATCTTTTGAAAAAACTTGAATTGCATATTATGGCTACTAATTGATAAAATTCTGTCTCAGATGCTTAGAGAGCACACTAAGGGTTTCTTTACGAGTCTGGCTCTATCAGCTGCTCCTTGGTAAAGGGCACTCAGCTGCCTCAGTAAAACCTGAGCTGACAACATACAGGAAACTGAACTTCACAAGCAAAGCATACATTTGAGTGTGGGACTTTCTCCCTACACAGAGGAATAAACAGAATTAAATCTTGTTCCCATTAATGCCAGTAATATGTCATTTAAATATTAACCCCCCCATACTTTTCTTAATACAAACGCTTTGCCCCACAACATCTCTCTTCCTCAGAACTGTTGCTGCTAACATTTCCTAGTTCTGATGCATTCAGATGATTACAATGTATATTGATTGCATAAAAGCAAATATTTTCCTCAATCAGCTCACTTATTTTCCTTTCCTTTCTTTTTCTTTTTTTTTTTCATTAAAAGCCCGTGGAAATACAAATGCAGCAACTACAAATGCAGCAATTACAACCTCAGGTAAGGTATTTTGATTCTTTCTTCTTTTTAAGGACATCCTGAGGGCAGAATACACTGGATAACAGATGTGAGCTGGGAAAAGCTGGCAGTTTAATGGCAGAGTACCTGAGTGCATGGAAAGGGGGAAGCTGGAGAGGTCAGGTATAGGCAGGTAGCTTGGGAATGCCATGGCTTACCCAAGGACCACTGGCACACAGGCTGGCAGCCAAACCATCCTTGATGGTGAGTGACAAGGGGATGAGCTGGCGTATGTCTGCATCACTTATGGACAAAAGACATTTAAAATGTTCATCATAGCCTGCCAGGCTGCTGCCCAGCCAGTGCCTGTGTGTTCTGCAGGGCTCACAGGCAAAGAAACAGCTCATGATCCTGGGGAGTTCACCCTCCTCCCTGGAGAGAGCAGCAGTGACATGTAACCATGGGGTTAGTTGTAGGAGGGCACAAGATTTTAATGATTTACTATCAAGAGAGAAAAATTAATTTCCCCTCCACTCATCTGCTATTTCCAGGTGTGGCAGCAAGGTCCACATTTAAACTTGCAAGCCATGCTAACATTTAATAATATCTGTTGCATTTTGCTCTGTGCTAACCTATGGTTTATTGACGTGAAATTTCTTCCTCTCCAGAAAACTTCATTGACTTGCCCCTCAACGTGAGGCTGTTGTTGCTAAGCTACTTCAGTGCCCTGTGTGACCCAAGGAGACCTGGGATGCCAAGTATAAGAATAGAAGGGTAAATATTTAATCATGCACGGGAGGTGTCCCAGCCAAGCGGGGGTACCCCAAATGTGGTGTTACATCGTGTTCTTACACACTTCAAACGTCCAGGTACAGCTCAAATTGACTTGTCAGTCATACCCACACTACCAAACACGGATTATACTAAACCTTTGCAAAACAACACTATTTCTGCAGCTTTGTGGCTGGCTGGCTGTTGGTCCAGTCTTGCTGGAGTTGCTATCTACACCCAGATGATGCTGGCAGGGTTTCAAAGGCATGTCAGAGGGCCTGGGACACTTGTGTTATCTTGGCTGTCCAGAGGAATCCTTCATGGATATCTCTATGCTTCCATGAAGCAAAGTCCTTCTTTCCAGAGCTGGAAAGAAGTACTTTTGGTTTTAATTAATCATGAACTATAGCAGAGTCACCAGTAAAATGATACTACCTCATTACATTACAGTTTATAATGTGAACTAATATATGATAACAATGTTAATACATTTTCATCCTCTAAAGACTCATTGGGATAAGACTTAGGGAGAGAATTTGTGTCACAGTGACCACACAGACCCTACACCAATGCCAGAGGCTACTGTGCAGGGAACACACTCCTGAGCAGCCCTCAATACAGGCCTGGGACTGACTCCTGTGCCATGTTTCACATCTCATACAAGGATGTGCCACAAGAAGGCTTGTAGAAACAGATGGGTTTGAAATTATAGCGTGCCAAGATGTTATCAAGACTATTTATGAACAACCACGAATATATACACCAAAGACACACAGCCCTGTGTGAATATACAGGCAAGGAGCAGCAGGATTTTAAATGACACAGCTATTATGGTTCATTTGCTGGCTTTATATGCTTAATTCTCCCTAATATTCTGCTAGGGAAGAACTGATATAGTCTCAGCAGGCATATCACAAAGTATACAGAAAATTTAGAGAAGGATGAAGCATATGATTGAAAGTGTTTTGGTGGATTTGGGATATGGAATTGTTTCTTCATAGGCCTTAAGACATTCTAATGTTTAAAGAAAAAAAGAATAACTTTGGAAAGATAACTGGCCTATAGAATAATACTTTCTCACATATTTAAATTCCATCAGGTTCTTAACATTTACACATTTACATGTGTGATATTTATATATGTCGTGATTGTGATACATATTGTACCAACAGATACTCAAATCCCCTGTAGTCTCATCAGTGTTCAGGAGTTCTGTGCTGTCACTTGTGACCAGCAGCACAGCTGGCTATTTGCGAAGGAATGTTTCTTGTAACCAAGGAAACAAACGGGCTTTGCGAGCATGTCACAAGTTTTATGTTACAATTTATATGGGTTTTTTTTCTTTTTTCCTTTCTCAGGTGTGTAAGAGACCCAACCTGCGGGAGTGACTCAGGCCAGACACCACTCCAGTTCCGTTTTAGAGGTCCTTTCTCCCCAGGCGTTTGCCTGCGGTGCAAAGTATCAAACTGCCACTTAAACACTGACCGTCCCAACAAACCCCCCGGACACGGATTCCATCCTCCTCCCCACCACCCCCAAGGACACGGATTCCATCCTCCTCCCCCCCCCCCCCAAGGACACGGATTCCATCCTCCTCCCCGCCACCCCCAAGGACACGGATTCCCTCCTCCTCCCCAGCGCTTCTCAAGACAAGCTTTCTTTCCTCTTCCCCATCCCTTCTCAAAAAACCTGGGGGATCGTCCTACTCCCTCACTCAAAGTAGACGATATATTCCCTCTTCATCTTCCCCCAATCATCTCAGGCTCTAGGACAAGAGACAAAAGAAGCACCAGTGACAGCGTCGTTTTTGTTATTGCTCCCCAATAACAGTAACCCCAATAATGCTTCTTCTGACCACATGTTGATCACTTCTTTATGTGATCACTGATCTGCTACTGATTTCTAGAATCACAATATACTAGGGGGTGTAAATCTAAAGGTATTTCATCTTTACTGTCCTCTCGTTCCTTAATTTCCGATCTTTTGGATCTACATTGCAGATTTGTAAGACTCTAAACTTCAGTAAATACTCCAAAAAGAATAATTGGATCGGCTGGTGTTTTTTATCATCAAGACTTTGTTTCCCTCTCAAAGTTCTTCCAGTTCTCCCCTTTGTACCAAACAGTTCAAATTTAAGGAAGATTAACCTGCCTTAAAGGGGCACACACCACAGTTCTGCTTTCTGAGCTCCCAAAGAGACATAAACCCAAGGAAGAGCATCCTTTGCAACCAGCAGTGCCTGAGCACTACCCAACCAGGAACTTGAATATATTTGGCAAAAATATTGCACATGAACCAAGGTATAATCTCTGCAATACATACAACCCACATTAAACTTTCCATGGGTCAGGTTTTATTAGTGGAAATCAGAACTATAAAAAAAATGTACATCTAAATTCACTTCATTATCAGCATTTGCTTCATTCTTTTTCTTTCAATATGTGTTCAGATTTTATCACTTTGAGCCAAGAAAGTGTTTTTGCACTTTAATATTAAATTGTCCTACTTGGAAAGACTTGTTGGGAAAAAAAAGGGGCTAGAGTCATTCTGGAACTTGGGTTCTCCATAAACAACTCAGCCAGTTCTCAAATTACCAAATCCCACAAGTCTCCCACGAAGGCTCCAGGTCAAATCTCTTACCTGATGGTTAAACCGTGGTATTGGTTGAGCAGATTCACTGCCAAAGTCCTCATCTTGCAGGATCCTCATCCTGAGCCAGAGTATTTCCTGATCACACTCAGTTCCTCCTTGTAAAAAGCTCCATCACATTCATAACCTGCTGCTCTGCTTCTCACAGGTAATGATTTAAAGTGCTTGAAATAACATTTTCCCTGCTGTTGCATTGCTGGGTGCAGGCAGTGAGAAAAAGTGCCTGTAAATTCCTTGTTCCTTTGAACTAAAATGCACACTAATTTCTTCTGAGGAGCTGCTATTGTAAACCATCTTCCCAACAGTCATTTTCTTCTCATCTTAAGGGTTCTTATGAAGACTTGCTGGCCCTCTTCTTTTGAGGTGGGAGACAAAATTCAAAGTGAGCCATTAATACTTCAGCATCACCTGATACCTGAACACACCACAAAGCCTGAACATGGGCTTAAAACACAAGATTTGAAAACATTTTGAGCACTCAGATTTGTAGAGTGACATGACTCTGGCTGGACATCAGGCATCCACCAAAACCACTCTATCACTCCCCTCCTCAGCTGCATGGGGGAGTGAAAATAGAACAAATGGCTCATGGGTTGAGATAAGGACAGGGAGAGATCCCTCAGCAGTTACTGGCACAGGCAAAACAGGCTCAGATTGGGGGAAAAATTTATTTATCACCAATCAAATCAGAGTAAGATAACAAGAAATAAAAAATAAATCTAAAAACATCTTTCCCCCATCCCTTCCTTCTTCCTAGACTTCATTTCTGATTTCTCTACCTCCTGCCCTCCAACAGCAGGAGGATGGAGAATAGGGGCTGCAATCAGCCCATCATACAATGTCCCAGCCTCTCCCTCCTCCTCAGGGAGGGCTCCTCACACTCTCTCCCTGCTCCAACGTGAGGTCCCTCCCATAGGAGACAGTCCTCCATGAACTTCTCCAGCTAAAGAAGTCCAACAGCCTGCAGCTCTTCATGAACTGCCCCAGTGTGGGTCCCTCCCATGGGGTGCAGTCCTTCAGGAACAGGCTGCTCCAGTGTGGATCTCTTTCCACAGGGTAAGTCCTTCAGGAAAAGGCTGCTCCAAAGTGGGTCCTCTACGAGGTCACAAGTCCTGCCAGCCAAACCTGCTCCAGCATAGGATCCTCTCTCCACAGGACCCTTCTCCAGTGAGGGTTTCCCATAGGGACACAACCTTCTCTCAAACGCATCCCCCTGCTCCAGCGTGGGCTCCTCCCCAGGCTGCAGGGGGGTCTCTGCTCCCATCTGGACCTCCATGGGTGCAAGGGAACCTCAGCTCCAGCACGTGGAGCACCTCCTGCACTGGCCTGGGGCTCTGCACAGCTGTTTATCTCACACGTTCTCACTCTGCTCTTCCCTGGCCACAATTACTTCTGCACAATTACTTTTTTCCCTTCTTAAATATGTTATCCCAGAGGTGTTACTGCAGTTGCCGATGGGCTCAGCCTTGCCTCTGATGGACACAATATTGGTTGGCAGGGTTCCACACCCCAGCTCACAAGTTCACTGCATATAAAATGGATGTTAGCATTTGAAAATTCCTTGCAAGTATGTGTGTGGGTCTAAGAAATGAAGGGTTATACAGTGCAAATGCAAATTTAGCATTTTGAGAAGCTAAAGGGAATTCAAATGCTATGCAACATCTTTATTCATTTTTCAATGCCCCATGCTTAAAGGAAAGTGTAAGCACCTTGTCATGATGAAGAAACATTGCATTCAAAATGCTTAAAGTGAGTTAAAAATCAGAGAGAATTGTTTTAAAGAAGGCACAGGTCTGAGATTAGAAATACAGTATCATTACAGATCCATCATATTTCAGCTGGCTTGTAAAACAAAATAATTTTATACAGAAAAACCTGGATGTGTTTCAAGAAGATCTGCCTTGTAATTTGACCTCTTTAGGAAACTTGAAAGCCCCCATGTTTGCACAGCTGTGGGATATGTGCTTTCCACACAGGCAGTGTGGGGACCCAGGCTGCTCACACACCACAGGTACCCCACTGGCCCAAGGTCAGGTAACAGCACATCTGTGGCACTGGCACCTCTAGAAGCTTTAAAGACTGGGAATCCACTGCTGCAGTGGGAAACACTCTGGATCTCAAGAGCTTTGGTCCTTATGCAAAGGTGGACAAAGCAGGGTAAATATATTGGAACAGGTAATCATTAGAGTTGTGCTAAAAGGATTTAAGGCTCTTGGGACTGTGCTTGTTTAATTACCTTGGGAGGCAAATGCTGATTCCCTTGGGTCTTTTGTAGCTTCTAGTGTGGGACTAAGAAAGTTCTGTCTGCAACGTGGTTGCAGTACAATTTTCTTCTTTTAATCTGTGGGGAACCCTGTTATGGGAGTTGTACTTTAGAACCTGAGGAATCCTCAAGGACAGGGAATGATTTGCCCAGTGTAACCTAAAGGGGTAGGTGTGAAAATGAAGGTGGGGAAACCAAGCTCCTGCTGACCAGTGCTAAGAGCAAACTGCAAATGTCCCTGCCAAGGGAGTCTGTTGGTGCCTTCCATAACATTCCTGCTCATGTCAATATACCCAAACACACACTCCATGAAATCAACTGAAAAATGTGCTTTGAACTCACAAGAGCTGACAAAAGCACAGTTAAATTTGCTCCATGCAGTGCCTAGTTAAAAAACGGGCACACCTGTTACTTTCTCATTTATATCTGTTAACAAGAAACAGTAACTGAGAGATTAAGCTCTCCCTCCGGGATACCATGTACTACCAGATGATTATGAAATAGTAGGAGGTATAAAAGTAAGGAAAGCTAAAGCCTACCCTCCCCAACTGCCCTCAAAATGCAGGTGCTCAGACAGTTCCTCCTCCTGCCTCTCTTCACTGCTCTGGCTCTCACTGAAGGCAGCTCCATAGGACACACAGGTATGGAAATCTAGTCTTTTGTCCATCTGTGAAATTTTATTGATATTTTGCACAGTAGGTATTTCATAGGTAACTGAAAGTGTTAAACATATCTCCAAAAGTGCATCTTATTTTAATGTGCTGATGCACAACAGTAACACCTAAATGTGACAGCAAGTGTTAAAGTGGTAAATAATTTAAAAAAAAAATTAATATGTAACTCCCTATGGCAAATTTTTAATTTAAGTACTTAATTTTGAAGAGATTTCACTCTGGAATGGAAATTTACTTTTATAAATTAATCCTGTATTGGAGTAACAGGAATCAGGGAACTTATTGGGAGATGGTTGCTTTTTAAAAGGGATTTGTTAATTTTTCCTCTGTTCAATCAGAAGCAATAGAGAGTTGTTTGTTGCTCGATTTGGGATCACCATTCTGTGCTCAGATCAGCAATTTACCTGATTAAAGGTGGGTAGCTACTGTAGGATAATGAAGTATTGCTGCAGAGCTGCTCCAGTGGTGTTTGCCTACAGAGCCCCAGAAGATAGAACTGACCTTGTCATGCTCTTACACTTGAGAGGTGTCACATGTGATGATAAAAATCTTTCCCAAACCTTTCTTTTCCCACTGGGGTCCATCAGAAAGCCTGACCTTTTTATCTGAGACTGCATACACTGTGTGGAAAATTCTTCTGGATCTTTTAGACTATTTTTTTTAGATTATTACTAAAGTAGAAAGGAAATCTTAATATCAAACAGGATTATAAAGTGTCTTCAAAGTTTCCTATACAATGGTATAGGAAATTGCAGAATTACTGCAACTACTTCATAACCTCTTACTTGGTGTCAGTGATGTCAGACATAGTTGGGTTATGGTTTTTTCGTAAGAGAACTAGGTTAAGTCCAAGAAGCCCCACATCCTGAACCCAGAAACAGTCAAGAGAGGATGCTCAGTCAAGAATATGGTACAAGCCTGCATAATGCTTCTCTGGAATACTCTCCTAGGCACCACTAGTCCTGTGTTTCAGGACTTCTGAAGCAGAGGAAATGTAATCTCTGTGTTTAATAGTTAACAATGGCTTTTTCTTTCCTAGATTTGATATGGTTTATGTTTTACTTTTACCTTCCACATCACTCTGCACCAAAGATTCACGTGCAAAGAGAATGTTCCTTTTGTTTGTTTCAAAACCATAACTTACTGGTTTCATTCCAGACCGCTAAGCTACTGTATTGGAAGAGAATCTCATTATAACCCTCTCCATGAATTTATAGACCTTCTTTTTGCCCTAGATCTGATCTGAGATGCTTCAGTCCATTTACTTATTTCTTCTCTGGCAGCTGTTCCAAACTTTTGACCATTTCCCTTGTCATTCTCTGAAGCTTTCCTTGTTTAGCAGTGCTCTTTCAGAGATGGAGGATCAGGATTGTATGGAGCAGAAAATATACAATAACTCTATGCAGAGTCCTTTAGAAACTCAAATATGAAAAGACCTTTCAACTGCTCAGGTGTAGTTTCCAAAATTCTTTTAAATCGCGTGCTGAACCTCAGAACTGGATCTTTAGGAACCCAGTGTAGGGGGAAAATCAGAGACCTGAAGTACTTGTGGTGACAAACCTTGCTGAAGAGAGTTGCTGAGGTGTCCTGCATCACTTGGCATTTCCAGTTTTGCTGTTGGCTTGATCTGTGTGTTCCCCTAACTCTCCATTTCTCTGCTACTAGGAAATGAGGATAAAACGTATTTTCTAGTATTCTTTTACCATTTGAGTCATCAGGTTTCATAAACTGCATTAATATAAATAAAATTAGGAAAAACAGCACAACATTTTTCCTATCTGTTCCATGATGAACTGTCCCGGTGTCTTTGCATAATGGAGGATGAAACATTATTGCAAGAGAACACCTGAGAGATACCCTTAAAATCTGTTTCTTGTGCTTGCTGTTCTTCAGCAGGTGCACCTCGCTGTGGGGCTTCATTCCATGAGCTCAACAAAGCATTAAGGATTGAACTAAATGCAAATGCAAGCTGCATCTGGCAAATTCAGAGGAATGAAAACCAATCAATTAGGCTCATTTTCTCCTATTTCAAGTAAGTATTTCCTATGGATGCTTTTGTACTGTTTCATGTCCCTAGAATATAGCACAGAAATACATTGCTTCCAAATATTTCTCTGTATTGAATCTGTGTTGTATCCTCCAATGAATCACAGAGTGATTTGGCCTGAAGGGAACTTAAAGCCCATCTCCTTCCACCCCCTGCCATGGGCAGGGACACCTCCCACTATCCCAGGTTGCTCCAAGCTCCATCCAACCTGGCCTTGGACACTTCCAGGGATGGAGCAGCCACAGCTTCTCTGGGCAACTGTGCCAGGGCCTCCCCACCCTCACAGGGAAGAATTCTTTCCCAATATTCCATCTATCCCTGCCCTCTGGCAGTGGGAAGCCCTTCCCCCTTGTCCTGTCACTTCAGGCCCTTATCCCAAGTCCCTCTCCAGCTCTATTGCAGCCCCTTTAGGCACTGGAAGGGGGTCTCAGATCTCCCTGAATCCTTCTTTTCTCCAGGCTGAACATCCCCAACCTTCCCAGCTTGGCTCCAGAGCAGAGGGGCTCCAGCTCTTGGAGCATCTTGGTGGCCTCCTCTGGAATTGTTCCAACAGGTCCACATCCTTCTTGTGTTGGGGCCCTAGAGCTGGGCCCAGTACTCCAGGTGGGATCCTCTAAGACCTGAGTAAAAAGGGGAGAATCATCTCCCTTAAGCTGCCTCCTTTTGAGGCCACCCAAAACCATTCAATTTTCTGGGCTGCACATGCACTTGGTCGAGTCATGTTGAGTTTCTCATCCATCAGTATCTCCAAGTCCTTCTCCTCAGGGGTGCTCTCAATCCATTCCGCACCCAGCCTGTATCTGTGGGATTGCCCCAACCCACATGCACATATTTTTGTATCTACCAGTGACTTCAAGTGATTCTCAATGTGTTTTTTCCCATAGATTTGCTCCTTCTTCAAGCTGTGAATCAGAAAGCATTAAAGTGTATGATGGTCCCTCAACTCATTCACCTCTTCTTGGACATGTGTGTAATGACACTGATGCAGTCCCAGTACTTGAATCATCTTCAGACAGTTTAACTTTTCTCATAACAACAAACTCCATGGATTTCACACGAAACTTCTTTGTCTTCTACTACTTCTTTTCACCAGAATCAAGTAAGTCACGAAATACTGTTCAAACTGCACCATTAAAAGAAACTCTCTCATTAAGGGAAAGTTTAGGACTGCAATTAGAGACTATTAAAAGAATCTTTAATTGGTCTTACTCAGGTCTTAAGGCCTTAGAGAACGGTGTGGGAGAAAAAAAAACATCAGTGCAAGAGGCAGAAAACAATAATGCACTTGCTAAGATCCTAAAAAGCTCAATTTTACTTAGAAAAATTACAGTAAAGGCAGCATTATGGGACTTTATTTACAGACTTCTACTAAATTACTTGGTTTGCAAATATTACATGGTTTAACCAGAAAATTTTACCAACTCAGAATTCCTGCTGAGTACAGGTCACAGAAATCAGTGGGTGTTGTCTTTCAACAAGCTCCTTACTTTTTTCCCTGAGAAGATAAGAACAGCTTGGACAAAATCAACGTTAGCTTGTGACCAGTCCCTTTGCTTGTGCTGACTTGGTGGCCTGGTATTAAGCTCTTAAAATCTTCAGTTTTACAGAGTAGTACATCCCAGCTCATGCTGCTCAAGTTTTTAGCTTTGCTGTTAAAAAATTGTGCCCTATTTCTAGTCTGCATTTGTCTTTCTGATGTTTCCACTGATTTGATTTTTTTTAAACCTTTGTCTATCAAGTAAAATCCCTCAAACTTGAAGATTTTGCATTCCCATACATATTATGACAAAGGCTTTACAGATTTCTACAGTATAAGGTCTCCCAGGGTTTCTTCTGGTTGGTGTAGCATCTTCAGAATCAGTTTTTCAAGAAGAAAACTAATATCTCCAAAATGTAGATATAAATAAGTTGCTAAGGCTACCAAAGCCTATTCACCTACAGCCATCTCATCACACTGTGCCTCACAGAAACAGAATAGTGACAATTGGCTCCACTTTGTAACAACCGACCCGAAATTCCCTATAGAAGTTCCAAAGGAATAGAATCCTAAAGAAGCAATCCTTTAGTTACATAACTTTAGATCTTTTTTTTTTTATAGCTCGTTATATGATCTATTCTATACCAATATATATACTCTTCTTTCCAGAAACTGAAAATTGTGGGGGACAATTAACTGGTCCCAATGGGACCTTTAGCAGCCCCAACTACCCAGCACCTTACTCTGAATTTACCTTCTGTGTCTGGCACATACAAACGCCAAAAAACTCGAAGATAAACTTACAGTTCCAGGACTTTTTGTGAGTAAATGCCCTAATGCTCTATTACCTTATATTTGTTCTGTTTAAAGGCATTACTTTTTTTTAAACACAGGAAGCAGAAGTGTTCTTAAATGTTTAGAGCATTTATATACTTTTAAAATGATTGTGCTTGGCTGACTTTTATGATACAACAGTTGCAAAGTGTCCCACACCACTGTACATTACCCTACGGATGCTTCAGTGCCAGAAATCCAGGAAACATCTCAGGTGATCAGTCATGAGGTGTAGATCCCTTTTAAGCTGGGTTGAATGATCAAAATTTAAATTCACTAGTATAAATAAAGCCTTTGTTATATAAAACCAACATTTGCACTGTAATTGCAATTCAGAACTGAAGCTCATAGAGTTAAGCAATTATTGCCATGGCATGTCTTCCTCAGTATTGCTGGACCTTGGGCAAAGAAGGTGGTACTGGCTTAAGTACTTCCAAGTAAAAATGCTAATGGATGCACTGGCACAAGAGAACACCACTGGCAGGGATTTTCCTGACCCCATAATGCTCTTTAGCAGGGTGGGTCTCCCACATGTGGGTGGGTGGCCTTTCTTGGCTGTCACTGCACACAGAGGAAAGTCTCTAAACCTAGAAAATTCAAAGGGCAGTGTCTTCAAGGACACTTCTCGAGATATTCAAACTGCAGAATTCTCTAAAATTCAGTGTGAAATGCATAGGATTCTACAGGAGATCATTTCCTTGACCTCTGCCCTCTGAGATGATGAATTCTGCACAGTGTGGGCTACATTCCCACCATTCCTGGCCAGGGTCCACCTGCTGATGTTGTTCTAGGAGTATCCTCCTTCCACAGTACAGCTGGTGCTTTTCATCAGGGGCAGCAGGCACTGAGATAAGCTCTCGTGCAGGCTGAAAGATGGCAAGAACCTTCCTCTGCTGATACACACAAGAGGTTTGATACACGAGAGGTTTGAGTTGTTTCTTTTGAGAAACAACTTTTATACGTCTTCCATGTTTTATTTGGTTCCCATAATGTTTTATTTGTGTGTTCTTCTGTTCTCCATTCTTTTACTTCAGTTGAGTGGAACTTAATGGACCCTCTACTCAGTCTGAGGAAAGTTGTCTATGCTCAGATTTTGCTGTAATAATTTTTTCCCTCTGTCTACAGCCTGGAGCTAGACCGAAACTGCCAACTGGACTTCACAGCAGTCTATGATGGCCCCAGCACCACCACTGGCTTGATAGGCAAAGTATGTGGTCGTGCTCAGCCCACGTTTGAATCTTCTTCAAATGCCATGACAGTTGTGTTGTCCACAGACCACGCCAGCTCCTACAGGGGATTTTCAGCTCAGTATTCCAGTGTCCTGCTGCCAGACCCCGTGGAGCCCAACAGTGAGTGCAGTTCCAGCATGAAGAGGATGCTGATTCTTATTTTCACATTGATTCTCCCTTTCTCAGAACCAGAAATAACTGATGGTTGATACTGAGGAGTTAAGCCTTTTTTTTGGTAGTCTTCACACACAAAACCCCCATATTAGTGTCACCTATAGAACATAGGTTGCTATCTGACCCATCTGCAAAAGAAAACCTATTCTTTCACTTTTGGGTCCTTATCCTGGCTGGCATTACTGAAAAGCTGAGTTCGCCTGTTTTGCCCAAAAGAGGGAAAGAGTTCCCATCTTAGAGATGCAAATACAAACCCCTAATGACTGGTTGGTTTAAACGTTTTTGTTCTCAGAGATACTCAGGAAAATTGCCTGCACTGCTTGGTCAAACAGGGTTTAGGTGTGACATGATTTCCTTTCCCCCAGAGCTGGAGCATTTTCCTTATTGGTTCTAGAGGTTTGCATGCCCATTAACTGAGGTGGAAAGGGGGCCTCTAAAACCTAAATAAATAATTTCCTCACCCATCATTCTGCACTAGCACGCTGATTCCTTTTCCCTTTTGTAAAGGCAGTGATTTTTAGTGTGTTACTGGGTTAAAAATTAAACTTTCAGCACGAGCTTTATGTGGATTTGCTTACATTTTTGAAGTCAGGCATGAAATTTTATTGCAACTTCTGCATGACCTCAAATGTGCATGAGCTACTAAGTGAGAAATGACCACGGAAATTTGTGTTAATATGGTTTTGTTTCTTTTTTTTTTTTTTTAATTTCTTTTCCAACGGCAGCATTTCTGACATGCTCTTCAGACAGAATGAGAATTGTCTTGAGCAAGTCTTACCTGGCTTCCCTTGGCTATAATGAGGCTCACCTACAGCTCAATGATCCATCTTGCAGCCCAGTTGTAACAGATTCGGTGATCTTTTCCTTCCCATTGGCCAGCTGTGGGACAATTAAAAAGGTAAAGGGGGGAGAAAGTTATATGAATAAGCTAGTAGCAGCTTATGAATGATAAAAGCTTGTAAAAGCAGTTGATTGACTGTCACTTAGGAAACATGCACTGGGATGAGCTGTCTTGGAGTAGAAGGAATGTTTTGCCTCTTTACAAACTTGATGCTTGATGACCCCTTTAAAGAATGCACAGGAGAATCCACACAAATTAAGCCCAAAAAGTTACCCAAGGGCTACTTCATAGCATTATTCTGGCAAGGGGGACTGAAATACAGCTTTGGTACTTTGCACACTCCATGCAGTATTTCTTTAAACTTTTTGCTGCATGGGTTGGTTGAATGTTTTTAAAAAACAGTAGGAGGTTTGATAATGGTTTTTTGGTTGCAGCATGTTTCATATTTCTAAGATATCTTGAGCCTGTGATGAGCACAGCTGGGCAGTTTTGTAGTTACAGTGCACTTGCTTTCAACTGCAGTGCTCCTGCAGTCAGAGCTGAGCACTTCCTATGGTTCCTCCCGCAGGATGAAGGTCAGAGCATCACTTACACCAACACCATCTCTCTCTCTCCCACTGGCAACATTATCACCCGTCACAAGAACATGGAGATCATTGCAAAATGCAAAATGGAAAACAATTCAACCTTGGAAGTCTTTTACATAACAAAAAACAAAGTAATTCAAAGCATAGCCGCTAGGGGAAGATACAACATCAGCATGTCCTTCTACGACTCGGATTCATTCTCCAAGCCCATACCCCACTCCCCATATTATGTAGACTTGAACCAAACTCTCTTTGCTCAAGTCAGTCTTCACTCCACAGACCCAAATCTCCTGGTGTTTGTTGATACCTGTACAGCATCTCCACAACCTGATTTTGGATCGTCAACATATGACTTAATCAGAAATGGGTAAGACTCTGAATTAATTTTAATACATTCTCCTAATATGTGAGGAAATACAATCTAAATGTCAATGGGAGTGCTTTTATTTTTTTCTCTTCTACTTATCTTCTTTAGCAGACTGCGGTTGGAAGCTGAGTTTCCAAGAAATTTAAAGGTATATAGAGCTAGCAAAAAACATGCACCACATAATGCTCAGGAAAGGAGAAAAAGCAGAAAAGTTCTATGCCCACATGTAAAAACAATGCCCCAGTGAAATGCTGTGGTTTCAGCCCACAGTACTTGGCAAGAATAATTATTGTACCTGGACTATTTTAACAGATCTGTAAATCCTATTGCAGCTGCATTAAAGATGACACTCTGGTAACCTACCCACCACTTGGACACCATGGAAGATTCAAATTTAATGCCTTCAGGTTCCTGCAGAGCTCTCCATCAGTTTATCTCCAGTGTGATGTTGTAATTTGTGACAGCAACAACACAGACTCTCGCTGTACCCAAGGCTGTATTTCCAGGCAGAAGAGAGCCATTTCTCCATACACATGGAAAACAAACACTGTAGTGGGCCCCATCCTCCTGAAAAGAGATCCCAGGTCTGCTGATCACTCAGGTAAGAAAAAATACAGACATATAAAAAAATCTAATCAAACTCTTTCATGGCGTCAATCACTTTCACTCCTCTGATGAAATAAGTGAATGACAAATTCAAAACTAACGTGGCATCAGAGCAACAGGTTCAACAAAGTTTGTGGTTTGTGAAATAACAGAAGCACTTTTCAAACTGACAGACCCAAGGGCCTCTTGTGTTAAGATGTGCTCTTGAAGCAGAAAAAGCAGCTCTCACTCCCAGGGACAGAAGGTGTGTATGCAAGATCTGTGCTCATTCTGAAAGTTAGGAACAGCAAGACAACACTAAGGTACTTTTTGATGGACACACTGGGAGCAGGGCTCATTTCTCAAGCCACAGAATACTTGAAAAGCATGTTCCAAAGCACAGCCAGGCTTTGTTATAAACCTGAGTGTCTTCTAACACTCAATTGCACCCCATTACTTGTTGGTGCTACAGATGACAAACACAGCTGGCTTACTCCAGGCCAGGTTAAATCCTCCCACCACATGCACTTCCCAGCAGAACAGGAATAAGAAAAGGAGTCTCTGGAGCAGAAATGAAAAGCACTGTGCCTCTAAATTAGAGCTGCAAATTTAAGACAGCTGGGGCACCAAAGCAAAATTTCACAATTCTCTTTGCAGCCTGGGTGGGTCAACTCTTCAGAATGAAAATACCTGAAAAAATTTCTGCTTTAATTTCCACTAAAATTATATAGGACTCTTTAAACACTTTATTCTTCTCTCTCCACAGACTTCCTCGCTAAAGCAGATGCTGAAGAAACCCCAAACCTGCAACAATACAACTTCCACACTCTTGCATTTGTGGTTTTACTTTCAAATATTCTCATTGTGGTAGCTGTGATACTGAGACATCACAAACACCAGGCAGGATACAGCTATCACAAAATCCAGAGCTCATTTTAACTACTTCAGGACATTTTGAATCTG
The DNA here is from genome assembly GCA_013399895.1 of Serilophus lunatus. Taxonomy (NCBI): domain Eukaryota; kingdom Metazoa; phylum Chordata; class Aves; order Passeriformes; family Eurylaimidae; genus Serilophus; species Serilophus lunatus. The sequence goes on along the minus strand of VXBA01000861.1, from coordinate 3,781,684 downwards.
TGCCAAGTCCTATTCAGATTTGTCTCCTGAAGAGGAAAAACAAAAATGGGGGGG
>VXBA01000861.1:3755742-3781594 GCA_013399895.1 Serilophus lunatus | reverse complement strand
GAATCAATAAATTGACAGCATTGTAACCCAACAACACTCAGAAACATATTTCAACTTCTTCTGTAAATTAAAAAAACCCAAGCAAACAACCACAAAAAAACCCCTCTCAACTCAGTATTCCATCTTAAGTCCCTGAGCTGAAAAAGAGTATTTGTCTACCTCAGGGGTTTCTCAGACAACATCTAAAAACAAACTGTACAGGTATAAAATACAAGATAATTAAGGTTCTTGTTTTCTTAAAAAAAATCCTTTTATCTTTTTGAGTGACTTTGAAACTGCACCTGGCAGGAGTTAAGCTGAAGGACAACAGCAAGGGGTCTGTAAAAAGCAGATTATCTACTCCTGGGGGTTAGAACCATCAAGATCTGACAGTCTTCAAAAGTCATCGGTTTTCCTGAAGAAGAAAATACTATGCAGAGTAAATATACTGGATTGTACATGTCTATGCTGCTGGTGGAATCAACACTTGCTTCCCCAGCAGTAACTTTTGCCAAAAGTGTGTGCTCAACTTAGAGAAGGAGTAATAAATGTCTTCAACAGGAGTGTCATTAAAATAAACCAAAAGCCCCCACAAACTCCATTCTGTTCTACTGAAGACATGTTTCATGCAAAAAATCAATACAACGAAAGTGACCCATGTAGGTAAAAAGATGTGCAGTAATTCAGTTTATTTAGAATATTCTATTGTTCAAATTGAAACTGGGGAACAGTTCGTATGGCTTTCAGCAATGTTATTTAAATAAATAAGCCACAAAGGGTGTACAAAACTCCTGTATTTAGGAAAAATCACACCTTCTTGAGATATTCCATAAAACTGACAACTGTGTACAACAGTGGGTAGAATTACAGTAACAAAATGCAAGGTAACAACACTGAGGTTCTTTAATGCTCTAACTCCATAAATACTAAGCTTTGTAAAGTGTAATTGCTGCTGAAGCATTTACATTGAGATCCCACATCTCTGTGCCATCTATCTCTCTCCATTAGAAAACCCTTCATTGGAATCATAGTGTGCTTGGGAAAGTTTGTTTGGCTTTGAGTTCTGAACCAAGTCCATCAGGAGAAGCATTTTGTTGTCTATGTGTGTCTGAAGAGCCTGGATTTGGCAATCAATATAGTCCATGAGTTTTTTCTCCATCAGATCCATGTTTTTGGAGATGATCTTTTCCAAATAGGAGCAAATAGGCTGTTGTTCTACCCTGTAAAAAGAGCAAATATAAGTGTAAGTATAACCTATTTCTTAATGAAAATGGGCATAACAGATCTGTGCACTTGAACTTCTTTTAAATATAAAATCTCATTTATTAGGCAATGAACTTTGGAAGGCATTTTTAGCATGAGTAAAACACCCTTTCTGCCACATTTTAAATCTCAATTTTTTTTCCCCAACATGCTGTGGTACACATCCATCTTTCAACCTTATTTTTCAAAGGCTCAGTTTTACATTAGAGAGCTTAGTTACACAAAACAAAAGCCACACAACTCAGCAGTACAAGACAGTTCAAATTCTGTCAGCATGGCAGACTGCCCTTCTCAGCAAGAGTTATTCCAACTATGTAACTCTTGGGTTTTGCATCTCCATTTTTTAAAAACACTGCATTCTTCCAGGAGCTGGAAATATTTGTTCTGTATTAGAACCCTGATTCCTACACAACATTCCTACATATCAGAGTTTCCTGTTGTTCCTTCGGAATCAAACTGAGAGCACTCTGAAGTCTACTCTGTAAATGCCAACAGCAAAAAGATTGTGTCACATTGTATGAGGGAAGGAAGACTTGAGAATTTGGGAAGTAAAAGCAGTCAAAATGAAAATGTAGTAGTTAACAGATGAGAAGGAAACTAAATGTCTAAGAAAACACAGAAATATATCTTTTAAAAATAAGAGGAGAAATGGAGGTACAATACAAACAGTTTAGGAACAGCAAATGATGTGATTTCTGAAAAAACTTGTACTTTCAAGCATCTGATCTGAAAAATTAATTGTAACCACGTTCAACTTGTTCACAGCCTTCACCACCACGTATTCTAAGACTCACTACTGCTGTCAATGAGAATAAAACACATCTTGCATTTTGTTTAAACCTGTCAATAAATACAGCAAAGCTACAACTCCCAGCAGTATGACAAGCTTCACTCACCCCACACACTGAACACTTTCCTCTTTAGCCACTGCACCTCTCCCAGGAGGCCTCTCTCCATCCTTCAGCCGGAGGTGATTCACCTGGCTACACAAGTTTTGGAGAAAAGGCAGAAGCACCTGTGGGTTGGGGACATTTGGGGTTTCACTTGTGTGTTCCTGAAAAAGCACAGATCCCACGACCTTCAAATCATTCCTGAGGTCAACTGCATTTTCCTGGGCATTAAATCTTCCAGAATCAGGAGTATTCCCTCTTTCAGGTACCTCTGTGTTCAGATCACGATTTATTTTTAAGTCTTTATACACTGTTTCACTTGTTAAGTGATTTTTAACAGGCAAAGGTTCCCTGGCTGATTGACTTAGTGATGACTGAAGAGCTGCACTGTGCAATCCATCCACTGCATGGTCACCTCCCAGGTCAGAATTTTTCCCCAGGATCCAATTCAGTTTGTCTCCAAGAGGTAAACTGTTCTGATGGGAATAAAATTAATATGATTAAGTATTAAAATATACAGGAAATTGTACAGTAGTAACAATAGGTATAACTAGGCATTCTGCTAGTGTGAGATTAAAATTTTAGATATAGTTCTATTTCTAGGGAAAACACAAGAAAATATTTTCCCTATATATTTTCCCTATGTGTCTCCAAGTAGAAAACAGCTTTACTGACTTCACTTTTTCCTCACCACATCCCCAAGACTGAAGGTGACTAAACATCAGATGGAGTCAGGATTGTGTTGAAACAGTTCACTCTACAGGATTAGGATTTAGATCAAGTAAAGGCTCTGTAAGAGCACGTTCCCTTCAGCTGCATGTGATGTGCTTATAATGGCCATAAAGGGCAATACCAGCTCATCCACCTACATCCCAAACATTCCAGGGGATATCCCACCATCCTTGACAAGCAGTGACAGAGGAAAGGAACACAAGGAGAGCAGGGTGGCAGTGAAGTTTAAAACTACAATAATGCAGAGTTCTGTGCACAGTGATTCCTGGAGTACACAAACCTTACTGCACTCATTTCAGTGGCAACAGCTAAACCAGGATTAAAGTGGTAGAAAGGGTGGGTTACACCAAAACATAAGATCTTTTTCACTGTTTCAACTGGGCACATTCTGAATTGGTGAGGTCCCAGCTCAGCACTACCCATGTTTCTGGAAAAGCACCAGGACTTACCTTCTGCTGACAACGGACCATGTCCATGAGCTGCCGAGCACCTGGAGACAACTTGGATCCCATGGATTCCATCATAGTTTGCACTCTGTCTAGATCTATGCTCGAGCCTAGTGAAGGAAAATCAGTTGCTATTTTTGCAGACATTGCTTTCACTTCTATAGTTATTTTACTGATGAGTACTCTCTGTTTCTCACCAAAGGAGAGCAGCTATTGTAAGAAGGAGAAAAAATACTTTGGTTAGGAAAAAAAAGAAATTTTATCTTTTCTTTGTATGTAGGGGACAGTACATTTTCCTTGACTCTTGGGAAAAACTATGCTGAACTCTTCTTCCAGGGAAGTTAAGCCTATTTCTCCTTGCTGTTATTCCCCAGAAAATCCTGACTGGAATGCACACCCCAAAGATAAATCAGGCCTGGATCTTCTAAGCATTTAAAAGGAGTGATGGTTTTGTTTCTTAGAGCTTATTTAATCACACCAGAGTTCACAGTTCTAATAACAGATCTGGTTTATGAATTTTTCTCTAAGACTAAATTATCTGTATCATATAAAGCCTTCATGAAAAGAAAAACTATGCAAATTTAAAAGAACTCTCTTTTCACAACAAAGTACCAGCTAACAGATTTTTAAGTGATTATATGAAGTGATGAAGGGTAATAATTTGACCAAGAGCAATGTAATTTAATCAAGTGATTAAAAAGACAAAGAGGAAAACAAAAGCAAACCAATTCTCTTCAGCTCCTTACCTTAATTCTACAGGAGGCTGCAGGGCACTCAAACTTAAAGAACTTGTGGTATAAAGTAACCTCTTCAGTGTCACTAGAAAAATAAAATAAATCAGGCAGGACATCAACACACAAAGCAGACTTTTATTTGTAGAAATAAACTATACTGGTAAATATTTAGGTAAGAAACAAGACTGACAGAAATGTATTTCTAATGCAGCTTTAGTTTCTAGTTCTCAGCAGTTTTTCAGTCTCTAATGGCAGTTTCAATGCTTAGATGCAACTTGCAATATGTACCTAAGAAAATTACAAGTCTGTGTACATACTCTACGGACTAGAGAAGCTTTTGAGGTTCAGTAGTTATTCATACATCCTCCCCGAGGCTGTGGCTGGTTCCTATTTAGCCAATTAATCAGTAGATGTGCCATGTAATGACTTGAAAACAAAACTGAAACATTGGTTATTTCCCCCCAGCAAAGCCACGGAAGGAAATACTGAAAGGGAAAACAAAACGTTCTCTTTTTTATTTTCTCCCTTGCTCTTTGAATTGAGAGATGATGACTTAGGAAAGAGACAAGAGATTTTTTTATATAATCCCAGAATAGGTTGGATTGGAAGGGACCTCAAATTCCAATGGGAAGGGACACCTCCCACTATCCCAGGTTGCTCCAACTTGGCCTTGGACACTTCCAGGGATGGGGCAGCCACAGTTCCTCTGAGCAACCTGTGCCAGGGCCTCCCCACCCCCATAGGGAAGGATTTTTCCCTGGAATCACCTCTAAAGCTACTCTGTGTCAGTGTGAAGCCATTCCCCCTTCTCCTATCACTACACGCCCTGGTAAATTGTACCTCCCCATCTTTCTTCAGGCCCAACCAGGCCGTCCCGGAGCCTTCCCGTTTCCAGGCCGAGCGACCCCGATTCCCTCAGGAGCCCCCCCCCCGGCCTCCCGTGCCCCGCCCTCCCCCCGGGCCGGGGCGGGCCGTGCCCCGGCTCTGTCCGCGGCCGGTCCCGCAGTACTCCTCGCCCACGTACAGCTCCATGTTCCGGGCCTGGCTCAGGATGCCCACGGACACCATGGCGGCCCCGGCCCGGCACTGCAGCCGCAGCTCGCAGGGCTCCTGCGCCGCCCTCCGCTCCGCCACCACGGCCTCGCTGCTGAGAGGGGGGGGAAGCGACACGGACGCGTTGTCCCGCCAGCCCCGCTCGCTCCCTCCTGCCCGGCCCGGCCCGGCCCCTCACACCGCCCGCCGCCCTCACCCGGGCTCGCTGTCCCCCGAGCCCCGGCGCAGGCACAGCGCCCGCGACAGCCCGCCCGGCGGGGCGCAGGGCCACGAACACCGCGCCGACACCGAGCGCGGATCCCGGGCTCCTTCCTCCTCATCCTCCTCGGCCGGCGCGGCCCCGCTGGACATGGCCGGGACAGCGGGAGGGGACGGCGGGAGGGGACAGCGGGGCGGCACCGACCCGCCCTCAGCGGGGCCGGGACGCGCCTGCGCGGGGCGGGAGGGGCTGAGGGGGAGCGGGGTCAAGGAGGGGTCACGGAGTTAACAAGGTAGGAAAAGTACATTGAGGTCGTGGAGTCCGACCTGACACCATGCCGTCATCTAAGTCATGGCACTAAGTAGCTCCTCCAGTCTCTCCTTAGAGACATGAAGGGTTGGTGGCTCCACCACTTCCCAGGGCAGCCCATTCCATTGGGAGATCACTCTGTGAAAAAGTTTTTCCTAATATCCAACCTAACCCTGCCCCGCTGCAGCCTAAGGCTGTGTCCTCTCGTTCTGTCACTGGGGGCCTGAGAGAAGAGACCAACACCCACCTGGCTACAACCTCCTGTCAGGGGGTTGTAGAGGACAACGAGGTCTCCCCTGAGCTCCTCTTCTCCAGGCCGAGCAACCCCAGCTCCCTCAGCCGCTCCTCATGGATATCAAACCCAACCTGTGACCCAACGCTGCCCTGTCAGCCACACACTGGCACTGAGGGCCACGTCCAGCCCACCCTGAAATGCCTCCAGGGAGGGTGACCCCACCACCTCCCTGGGCAGCCCGTTCCAATGTCTAATCCCTCCTTCTGTGAAGAAATTCCTCCTGATGTCCAACCTAAACTTCCCCTCGGCGCAGGTCAAGACGATGTCCTCTCGTCCTGTCACTGGTTACCTGGGAGAAGAGGCCGGCCCTGGAGTTGTTGTCAGGCAGGGTTAGGTTGGATATGAGGAAAAGGTTCTTCTTTCCCCAGAGGGTGGTTGGGCACCAAAAAGGCTCCCCAGGGAATGGGCACATTCCAAAGGCTGCCAGAGCTCCAGGACGGTTTGGACAACACTCAGGGGCAGGGTGGGATTGTTGGGGTGTCTGTGCAGGGCCAGAGGTTGGACTCGATGATTCTTTTGGGTTGTTCACTCAGAATATTTTGTGATCCTGTGACCCCCACCTGGCTACAACCTCCCTTTGTCCTCCTGCCTGCGGTCTGCAGAGCGGGTGCCACGGTCTGGTTGACAGGGTGGTGTTGGGTCATAGGTTGGACACAATGATCTCTTTCTTCCAACTTCTTTTCCAACCTAATTCAACCTGTGAACCTGTGAAATGTGGCAATACGGCAAAATTCAGAGCAACAATATTCTCTCTGACGAGTCGTGTGCTGATAGCACACCACACAGGAGGGACGCTGTGAATAAAAGAGCCTATAAATAAAAGATGGGGGTTCATTTAATTTTCAATAGGATCCTGACTTCTGGAGTCAGAGGAAGCTGCTCCCGAGGCTGTGGCACAGACACAGACCCAGGGACAGTGGGTATCGAGTTCTGCTTCCACTCGGTGCAGGAACAGTCCCTGGGTCTGTGACCATCGGGAGATGGACCTGCACAGGTTTTGCACAAGCTAATATTGCAAATACAGCCAGCATCTCTGCTTTGAGTCACCCAGGCCATTGTTTTATGGGATTTGCCAGCAATGGAAAAATGGGTTTGCTCTCTTTTAATTAAAAAGTTAATTAAAATTAATTAATGTACCATCTCAGTCTACTTTTCTGCATTTCTAAATGTGCTTGATCCTTCTGAAATGCCTTGCAAATCCATCCGGTTTTAGAAGTATTTATTTCCTGCTTTTGGTGACAATGTGGATGCATGGAAGATTATTCTGATCCTGGGAGAGTGATCTGCAACAATTACAGACTTTTGGTGAGGATAATTGCATTTAATACAGGAGGGACTGGGTAAAATCCCTGTTTGAGGGATTTCCAAGTGTTTGTGGGATTTCCACGTGTTCGTATGCATTGTATATTAGATATTGTTAAAGTAAAGATGAATAAATGGAAACCAACAAGCTGAAATCTCGAAGAGTAGATTTTTTTTTTTTTTTCACACTAGAGCCTTTTGCTGAGCTGGAGTAGCCAGGATAAACATCGTAAACACTGTGTTTGTCCAGAGCAATACTTCATGTTTCTAATCTCATCTGATCTCGGCGTGGTATGAAAGTCCTTCAGAACAAACCAGCTGGATCCCGGCACGGGCCGGTGCTCCTTCTCCAATCAGCATTTAAGAATGTGCTGCTTTTTATTTGCATTAAGTTGTCTGACCAGTTTTGTTGCGAGCCCCGTGGATTAGATTTTACTTCCCCTTCCCTTAGCAGAGATGCAGTGTCAGGGTGCTTTTTCTGTCCTTTGCCTTGGGAGCAGGCGGCTCCTGTTGTTCTAGTTCTGGGCAGAGCAGCCAGAGCCAGGTACACTCTGTCTGCTGGGATCCTGGAGTCTAGTCATGTTAAAGCATTGCCTATTTCTGCTCACTTTTGGACTAACTTTAACTGGAAAACCTTTTTGGATAAAAGGTAAGCTTTTCTCTTTTTTTACATATTCAGAAAGTTTCTCCAAGACTTCTTGTATATTCTCGGGTCCTTGTTGTGATGATGCTCCTCTTTCCCACCTGCTCATTGAGAAAATCTTATTCAAGAAGAAGGTGTTTGCAAAAGATTATAGGTTGAAGCTTTTTATTGTTGGGCTCTTTGTGGGTTTTTTATTCCTCCAAGGTGTAGTAGGTCTGTAAATACAACATCTTGCATACAGGACACTGGTTGTGGCAACTGCAGTTACTGTCACTCTCATCAAGAGTGTAGAAAAAGATTTCTTCAGTAATGTGAGGGAAAATCCTACATTTTCATTACAGTTCCTCATCAACTCATTTCCATTTATGATTTGGCTTCACATTTTAGATTTAACTGTAACCTGAAATATTTATTAAAAAGTGATATTTTTATGACACACTTTAAAGGTGGTTTTCTGCTTCCAGGAGTCAAAATTTAAATTGTTAAAAGAGCATCTCCGTTGTTGGTTCAACACACACTTAACTCACAAAACAGAATGGATTTTGTGATTTAGACAAAAAAATATTGAAGACTAAGAGCAAAGTCAGAAATAAATATTGAGTGCTGATATTCTTTTCAGACCTGTTTGCTAAGAGCAACTTCCACATTTTGCTTGCAATGGCAGCCTGTTAAATGTACATTAAATATATGTTACCTGCCCCCAGCTTTTAAAAATCCTGATGTTATGTAAGAGATAAGAGATCATGATTACACTGAAAAAATCATCCCCCTCGCTTTGAATGGGTGGTTATGTGGCTTCTTTGCAATTATGGATTCCTTCCACAGAAATGTGGGAGGCTGAGGAGAGACTTTGTGAAGAAATCTCTCTGTTTCCTTATGAAAGAACAATTTAAGAAGGAAGAAACCACTTTCATTGTTAAAGCCCATGTTGTTCATCCTGTTACCTGTTCCAAAGCAATGGTTGTGTCTCTGTCAATCACAATCTGTGCAGACAGGAAAAAGGAAGAAGAATTTGAGTTCACACGATTTTAAATAAAGTTACAGGAGATTGTGTTTGTCTTTATCCATTTACCTGAAACCAGATGCAGGCTTCTTATCTTTACCTTCCTGCATTAGCATGTTGTTCTGGAGATAATTCTGGTACCACGTAAGAGCGACAAACCTTCTGCAAAGGTCTGACTGTTGGGAGAACAAACAAAATGCAGTGATAGGCAATGACAGGAGCCAAGATTATACACACAGGAGGGAGAAGAAATATATCCAGAGAAAAACTAAGTGTTCCTCATTCATGGCAACAGAGAAAGGAATATGAGTAAAGGGATTTAAATGGAAAGAGAAGGCTAAAAGAGGAGTTGACTTAATCAAGGAAAGGACAGGAGGAAGTAAAGAGATGAACAAGAGGAAGAAGATGAGCAAGTGCAGGACCCAACAATAGTTAGAAGGCCATACTACAGCAAATGGCTCTGTAATGAGTGAAAAACAGTCCCCAGTGTATTTCAGGACTGAATTTATTCCTCTGGAGATACAATATTCTCCAGTTCTATGTCTAACAAGCTCTGAAACGTTCTGGCAAAGTTGGATCCACCACTCAAAAACTTGTAATGTACATCCATCAGCCCCTCCTGGCCAGCCCAGCTGTAGATTTGTGGATCAGCACAACTCTTCCTGGCACTGACAAGGTGATTTCCCAAAGCTCCAAGGCACTTAGTTCCATCTGAGCTCTTACCATCCCTTGCACAGTTGATTTTAACTGACCAGCTACCTCAAAAAGCACTGTGAAGGGACAGACAGGTGGACAGAGAAGGTGGCTGCATCACATTAAAAGCATAGGTCATGGAAGAAAAAAAAATGATTCAAAAATGACAGGCAAAGTTACAAAGTTAGCAATCCAGAATATGGGAGAATTAAGGTTCTGTTTAAATAATTTTATAATTTTTCTTTATTTGCTCCAGAAGACACCAGTTTTAATCCGAAGTAACTTTTTTTGAAACCAGTTTGACCATTCCTGAACAATTTCTTCATCACTATCCAAGTATACACTGAAAGGATTTTTTTTTTAATTTTTTTTTCCTTGAGATTCTCTGTTATGTTACTCTCATATGGCCTGAGAGACTTTTTTTATCCAAACAATAATAAATTTGGGTTGGCATTGCCTATATAAAGGAGTAAGAAAAATTTGAGCTATTATCACAGTATATAATGTAAGTAACTGAACCCAGAAGTTAAAGCCAAGACTACTAGCCAGTTTTGGCCACCCTGTTTAAGAAAACTTTGGCCTGATTTTGCAGATTTTAGCACTTTACATCAGTTGTGTTTGGAGTGGTGTAGTCATTACCCTTGAACACAATCAAAAGACCATTTCTGCAGAGAACAAGGCCTCATATAAGTATTTTAAACACTCAGAAATTAAGAGTTAATTTGGCCATGAATGAAAATGTTCATTTCTTCAATTTGCCAGCATGATCCAAGATCTCTGGCACAGACAGAAGAGACCAAAGTGAGCATGGCCAGTCAGATCCTGGAGTGGTGAAATCACACTTTCTCCATTTCTGGCTGGATCAGAATGATCTCTTGGCATCCATCACTGTCCAGCATCTAATCCTTTACCAATTGCAAACTTTATTTTTAGGTGTATCTTCTGAACAGGCATCCAGATTTTCTACATTAGAAATAATCATTCCTCGAAGTCTGACAGGCAGAGAGAAACATCGTCCATTTTTTCATGAGGTTTGTCATTCTATCTGATTTTTTTCTTCTGATGCTATTTTTCACAATGCTGTCCTGTATTTACACACATGCAATGTATAGTATATAGAGATTATTTATGTAAAAAAATGTTCCCCAGGCTATCTCTTCAGATTCTTAGTGTTTTCAACTAGTTTTGAGTAAAATTGTTCCCAGAAAGGCCTGTGATTGCACTCTAAGTTGGCACCTTCCACACTTCTACTTTTGTTAGAAAGACAGAAATGAGAAGGAACTTGAATAGTTCCATTTCCTCTGGGTGAGATCAGGTGTTGAACTTTCACTAATGTCCATGCTGTCCATGTTCTGGTCCTTGGATAACCAGAGGATTTTAACCATAATTTTCTTTTTAATACAGTTTTTTTTTAAATATAAATTAGATTTTTTATCTAAAGGGTAAAAATGGTCCTAGAGACTCCCACAGGTTAAAAGAATTAGTTAAAAGAAAATCATCTGAGCCTTAATTCTTCAGTTCTGAGGTAACTTACCTGTGTGCCAGATACTGGGTTCAATTACTGGAATAACTGTTAATGGAATAGCATTAGTCATCTTTGTGCAAACCAGTTAAGGAATAAAAGACTCTGTGAGTCATTTATCTGATTTACATAAGGAGGGTCACAAAAATGATGTGGTGCTTAGCAAAGAGTGCATACATGGGCTGTGCCCTCCTGCCCTGGGATTGAAAATGTATAGGTCAATAGAAATTAAACTTTACACAGGAAAGAATGTACAGTGCACTGTAGAGAGACTTTGAAATATGGAAGGCCCGAGGGTTTGCAATCTGTTGTGGCACATACTTAACATTTACACAATATTTGGACCTCTCCTGTCAAACAAAACATGGAACTGACAGAACCAAGTAGAAAATCACCTAATTAAATGTTATCTTTCATCTGTTTTCAGGAGCATTCAGATGACAATCTTTCTTACTCAGTTAAAACCAGAAATGGAACATATCTCCTAAAACTGAAGAAAAATAAGTATGTGACAGTGTTGTAAGGAATCGTACCATCTCGGGGTTAGTTACAAACAGACAAGCATTTTTATACTGAAATAATTCAAAAGAAACCGTTTAAGTGACAGATTGTAGTAATTACAAAATGACTATTTTAAATAGTGTTAAATACAGTGTCTCTGTTTTGGTACTATCTTGCAAATAGAAGGGAGTAATAGTTTTTTAGTTGTGAAGAATTTTATTTTAATTATTTAATTTTTTTTTTAGCAATGCAAGATTGTACATTTCAGAAAGTCCTTAGGGAATTAGCAGGGGGGAGGGTTGTTACCTGTGTTGCATTTGAAGAAATTTCTGTTTCTGTTTTTCCTCATTCCTGGGCCTGGAATAGTCCAGACCCTTATGCAACTGAGCCTGCTTAGATTCTTCTTGGTGGATATTTTAGTTAAAATGTTTTAAAACAACTTATTTTCCAAAGACTCCAGCTTGTTTTAAGGTATTTTGTTTCATGTGCCTGGATTTTAGTGATAATTTACAATGAGAGTGCTGCTAACAGAATGTAGCACTTACCAGGATTCTTGACTTGTTTCTTGCTTTCTAGACCTTTAAAAGAGCAGTAGTTTATTTTTGTTTCCAGAAAGCTTCTTAGCGAAGACTTTATGCTGTATACATATGGGGAAAATGGGAAACTGGAGGCCACACAATCCAAAAATGAGGTATTGTATATAAGATCCCCCACTTTGTGTCAGAATTTCCTCAAACCAGGGAAGCCAAGTAAAAAGATATTTGCTGAGAAGGAGGCTCTTGTGAGTTTTCACACTTGCAGCATTTCTATTCAGTGACAATAAACATAAGGTTCATGAGAGAGTGGGCTGTTCATGGGGCTACAGCATCCCTATTTCCCAAGATGTGAAAGGAGATGCCAGGAAATTATGCCAAGACTGAATATGAGCCACCTGATTAGGTCACATTTGCATAGTAGGCAATTAAGGGTACAATGGCAGCATCAAAGCTCTATAATTTTCAGGTCCTGTATCAAACAAGCCTTATAAATACTGCTAAATTTAATTTCAACTTTAAACTGCATGTGAGCTGACTGAGACATAATTGGGTGGTTTGTGCATGGGAGATCTTCTGAGATCAGCCTTTGAGAGGACTCTAAGGACAGGATGAGCAATGTAGATGAAAAGATTTTTCTAAAGATGATGATGGGTTAAACAATCCCAGCATGTCAAGTGTATTTTACTCCAAGGAGGTTGGGATTATTTTCGAAATAGGGAACCCTGTAACAGCCAGCCTTAATGTCATGCAAATAATATGGTTAGTTAGAAAATAAGTTTGCAGTTGAAGGCAGCCACCTTGTTTTTGTCTCTAATTATGTGGGTTTGTTGCCTTTCAGACACACTGTTATTATCATGGCTCTGTTGAAGGAATTCCTGACTCGACACTTGCTCTTAGCACCTGTGATGGCCTGAGGTATTTATTGCTCTTGCTTCTTACTCCAGAATAACCCCTTGTGCAGTACCAACACGAAAACAACAAAATATTCATTATACAGCTGGGGAAAAAACACCATCCTGTCTTGCAAATATATTTTTTTTTAATTTCATCTTCTGATGAAGCTGAAACTCTTTACAGATTTTACGGTTTCCCTCAACTCCCACCTTTTACCCCCTTTTCCAAAATTCCTTCAAAGAAAAAAACATAACTTGAGAGAAACTCTAATCTAAATATAGGGAGAATTTGGGCATGAACTAAGCCTCCAGCACCTGATATGAGTGTCTTGACCAGAGACACTTTTGTAGATGAAATCTTACCTGAGGAAGCTTTTGTTGAACCTCCTGCAAAAGAGTTCTGTCTTATGAGTGGGCAAAAGACAAACCATTTCCATAAAAAAATTTTTAACCAAATTTGAAACAATTTTCTGTGTTTCAAATACAATAAAACTACAAAGAGGATAAAATTCACCCACGTATCTGTCATGTATCGTGACATGTCATTCACATCAATCATGACATATCCTGGCATTCCTTTAAAAGAAGGCTAAAAGATCAACATTCTGGTATTTCAGGTAAAGCTGGATCTCTCTGTACAGATCATATATTGCTTTATGGCTGTTCTGCAGACTTAGACTCAAATCCTTTGGTCACCTTGTACTCACTTTTTTGAGTTCCTTCTTTCACAATATATAAACTGGAGAAATCTTGCTCTAAATATAATTTTTTGACTGGAGAACAAGATAACAGCTTCTGAAAGATTCTTGTACAGCAAATGGGCATTTACCAGGGGTTTCTGAGCCACAGACCAATGCAAAATCCTTGTACTTAGCTGCACTCAGCAGTGAAACAGTGCTGCTGCCCTCATAAACACCCTGGTGATTGCTTTTAGCCTCCTTTTCTGTCTCAGAATATATCTTTTTCTAAAATACTATATTGCTTTAGCTGCATGGGGCTGAGAGTGACACTAGAGATAAGGACTAAAAAAGACCCTCTGCATCAGCCCTTTGCCCACAATCCAGACACATTTAGTAACAACAAAAAAAAGAGGAGCCAAATTGTTTTGTTTTTCTAACTGACTCAAGGAGCCCACACTTGCATACAATTGAGTATTTTAAGTAAGATCTGCTTTGTCCCTTGTTGGGCATTTGAACTTACCCCCCATATTGAAGTAATTTAAGGTAATAATTTATTTCAGCATCATGGTGTGAACAGTTCTAGTTTTTAAGTATCCAGCTGTCATTCATTCATCTAATCATAACCATGAGGGAAAATTTATGGAGTAACTTCTCATTCTCTAATGATTACTAGGGGGATTCTCTACATTGGTGGCAAATGGTATGGAATGGAGCCTCTCAACACATCCAGGACATTTGAACATGTGCTCTATGAATTAGAAGACACTCAGGATATCCCCTTCCACTGTGGAGTGCTGCATGGCAGCCTTCAGCATGAGATGTTTGTGAAGCAGTCTGTGAAATACACATTTTCATCAAACACTACCTCTAGCAGGGAGAAGCTTTTGAGGGTAAATATATTTCTGTTTCTCTCTTGGGCTGCAGTCCAAGGCCAACTCCTCAGCCTGTTCCAGCAGCCACGGGCCCCCAGGGCTCCTGCTCTGGCACAGTATCACTGCAGCTATTGGACATGGCAGGCCTTTAGTTTCATGGACACCAAACTAGTGGGAATACTGCTAAGGAAATCCTGAAAGAGAAGAGCAGCTCAATGGGAATCTGGCATAGCTTGAAGCAATCCTGCAGTGGAAGAGCCCAAGACATTCATGGGGAGGAGAGGAAAGGCAAGAGCTGCCTTTCAGCTTATCCACCCCAGTGTCTGACCTGGTGTGAATTACTGACACACAGGTGTTGGAAATCTAAGGCCACCTTAGCAAATGCAGTTAGAACATTGCTTTATAAATGCATGAAATAAAAATAATGAGAAACATAAGTAAAACACCTTGAGATTGTTATGCTAACTTACTGTGCTTTGTAATTTGCAGGAGAAGCGAGCTGTCCTGCCCCAGAAAAGCTATGTAGAATTATTTGTGGTTGTGGACAACAAGAGGGTAATTATATCATCCAATGCTGAATGCATCTTATTATTTTGTTAATTTTATTTCTCTGACATTCTCATATGTTATTTTACAGTTTTTGCTGAAGAATTCTGATCCCACTGCGGTGCAAAAGGAAACAGTT
Source organism: Serilophus lunatus (assembly GCA_013399895.1). Lineage (NCBI taxonomy): Eukaryota > Metazoa > Chordata > Aves > Passeriformes > Eurylaimidae > Serilophus > Serilophus lunatus. The sequence goes on along the minus strand of VXBA01000861.1, from coordinate 3,766,364 downwards.
GAGCTGATTAATTATGTTGATGGGGTAGGTCAGATATGTTGCCTGGATTCAGTAGCTTCCACATTATCTTAGTTTTCAAAAGAACAGCTAATGCAGTTTTGAAGCAGTGTTTGGAAGTTATACAACAATCTGTAAACACAGTTGAGGCACGTCACAAATCTGTGCACAACTCCTGCAGAGATGCAAGCAGGGGGAGAGATACAAGATATTTTCAAACCACTTCTGTGTGCCTCCAAACTTTGACTGCTCCAGGAACACAGTCTCCAGTTTGTTTTGCTTTTCTAAGAAGATATTTCTCATGTTTATAGGTTTTTTATTAAGAAAACTGTCAGCACTGTGAACAATTCCATAAGCTCTCTGATCACCTGTTCCCAGTTTCTCCTCAAGACAATTAGCCAGGGAAATGAATGAACATGGTCTTTCCAACTTCTCCAACTGAAAGATATGTTTAGGTACCTTTAGGTACCTTAGATTGTCTTTGGTTATATTTAACATTCTAAATAATTTAATTTACTTTCTATTCTAGAAATATTTTACATTTCAATTTATAAATACAAATTTATATCTAGTTTCAAAGAAACTGAAGTTATGTCTCGGTCGCTATGTTCAGCTTTTTGTAGTAGTGAAGTCATCTTTCAGAGTTTCATCAACACAGACTGATGGACATTAATCATCATTTTTTTCAGATGTATAGAGCTTTAAACATCCAGATTGTTTTGGTTGGATTAGAGATTTGGACAGATACAAACCACATATCTGTAATGGATGGTTCAGCTGGGGATGTGCTGGGTAGATTTGTTTCTTGGAGACGGAAAAATCTTCTTAAGCGATCAAGAAATGATGTCAGTCATCTCATAATGTAAGTTTTCTGTCAGTGGGACAACTAGCCATGCTGTCAGTGCTAATGTATGTGATTTGGGAGTTGTATATGAATAAAAATATAGCTGGAGTAAAATTCACTGCACTTCCAAACTGTTTTAACCTGAAAAAATGACAAGAAACTCTAATGAATTGCTAAGAGTTAATCAACTCTAGGGCAGGGGTTTGGACCAGGTGGCCTCCAGAGGTGCTTTCCAACCTCAACCATTTTGTCATTCAGTGGACTCAGAAGCACTGACTTTTTTTTCAAGCTGTTATTCAGATGCTCACTATTAATTACAGTGAAATGCTGATGTGGGGATAAATTTCTTCTGGACTTCAGGATGACCAAATCTTGCCTTGCACTATTTCTTTCAAACTCATCAGTGGCTTTTAGTAGAGATCATGAACTTTCAACCCATCTTTCAACACCACTTTCAAACTGTTTTTGTTGCAGAGGGAGAAGCTCTTACAAGGGATCCATTGGAATGGCTTTTGTGGGTACTGTCTGCTCCCAAGTGCAGGGGGGGTCAATCAGCACTGTAAGTACATCCCATTGTGGGTAAAAGTCACCCTGGGCTTGGAGACTAAACTCGGAGTTGTATGGTTTCTTTTATGGGGTTTCTTATTTAAAGACCTGTGCATATTTTCACCTTTTTTTTTTCTTTTTTTTTTAAAGTACTTCCCAATTTCTCTCCTTGTCAAATTCCAGCCCACTTGGCTGATTTAATCTTCAACTAATTCTTCTGTTAACCTTTGTAATTAATCTAACTCAATGTTGTGTAAGAAAAGCCCTTCCTCATACCATTGAAGTTCATAAGCAGTGGTTTTGGCATGGGAATGCAGCACAAAATAATGCATGGTCTTTTTAAATAAGTAGAAAGTGAACATAATGCACCATATTCTCAAGTGTCTGGAATTCCCCACAATAAAGCTGTAAACGGGCAAAAATTTTAAATACGGGAAAATCAGTAAAAACCAATTTTTCTCCACCCTTGGGGCAGAACCAGAGGTTCCTGTCCTTCAAATAGGGATTCCACAACATCGTGGACAATCTTGGAAGCATATTTTGTTCTTTAGCTGTGCATTTGTCCATTGAAATCAGTGTCGTAAGTGATTAACTGTGTTAGAATAGAACAGAATAAAATAGAATAATTTCAGCTGGGAGGGACCTGCAATGATCCTCTACTTCCAGCTTCCATATGTTATTATTCAGAATATGATCCTCATGGAAGCAAGAGAAGGAGTGGCAGAATCTGGCCCTACCTGAAAATAAAGTGACAAATTGTCTGGGTTTGCTGCTTTTGCCTTGCAATAGAATTTAGTATTCTGGCTTCATAGTCTCTGAGAGCTGTGTGGTGGGAATAAAACACGAGGTACAAACAGTATTTTGCTTTTTTTTTTAACACTGATTCTCTCTATTAGTTGAATCATAACAATATGTTACGTCACGCTACAGTAGTTGCACATGAATTGGGGCATAATCTTGGAATGAAACATGATGATAAAAGATGTCCTGCATCCTATATAATGCACAGCACAGATAAGTAAGATTTCAAGTTATTCTATTTTAATAATTCATTCTAAATGCAGTGCCTATGCCTTAAAAGCTGTGAAACTGCCATGAACTTGAAGAACTTTTGTGAATGGGGAGTTGTTTGAAAAATTTAATCTGAAAGATGGATTCACTGATTTAGGATTTGACATAATTTTAATGTATTTGAAATGTTATCTGTTTTCTGACCCAATAGTTGTATCATTCCTAAAAACTTATATGGGTTTTATTATTTTATTTTTTAATAACAGTGTGTGTTACTGAGTTTTTTTCGCCCTGCTGAGAATGCTTTACAAATTCTCACTTGGTTTGTGCAAATATGCAACAGATTCTTATTCAATAGTTAATTTAAACAAAACCCCTTGACTTACGTTTCTTTCACTTCATTTGTTCTTTTGCTTCCCCTTTAAGGGAAAAAGATCATAATGTTTTATTTATCCACATTTGTATTAATAAATGAGTGTGGTTGAACACTGGGCAAAACTACTAAAAGAAGGTGCATTCCTGAGTTTTTAGGGTTAAGGAGAATACCTTTCTGAGAGTATTTTCTAATCAAATATTTTTTAGACTCAGTATAGACAAGATATTTGTAAAGTCTGTTTTTACAGGACACCAGAACTGATAATCTGGTGGTCTCTCACTTCTATGTGTATTTATATTATAACAGTATTTTTAACTTCAAGTACTGCACTTTAATTCACAATAAAGCAAAAATTAATTATCTCATGATCTCACAGCATTCTGAAATACAGCATTTATAGAGTGTCAATATTTTAAAGGATGACACTGTATTTTTTCCTATGAGCAAAATATTTATCATAAAATATTATACTTTCCAGTGGATCCAGGAATTTCAGCACCTGCAGTGCTGATGACTTTGAGACCCTTATTCTAAATGGAGGAGGAAACTGCCTTAGAAACCCTCCACAAACAAGTAATGTGTACAAGGAGCCTGTCTGTGGTAATAATGTGGTCGATAACAATGAAGAATGTGACTGTGGCAAACCACAGGTAATGGATGAAATTCAACTGGAGACTTGTGGTATACAGTATTACATATTATATTATTACATATTTTGGTATAACTGATTACAGTAGTAGCTTAGGTGTTTTCCTTCTAATTTTGCATTTTTGCATGAAATATGAAGATAAATTTTAGTAAAAGCTTAAAATCCTACTTTGCTTTTGATGTAGATTTAGTTAAGGGCTGTTGGTCTTCACAGAGCATTGAGGCAACTGCTGAGAAAAAAAAAATGCATTTCAGTGCAGAGTATGTGGAAACACCTCTGGGGTTTGTGCTGGTTTTGACATCCTGGATATTTCTGTTCATGACAGAGAACTCCTTATCTATAGAGCATGTACACGTTTCTTAACTTTAACCCTTAAACTTTGCCCACACAAGGTTACTTTTGTGAGTCACATTTGCATTGTCAAAATGTCCCTCAAAGACTGGCTGTATTGGCTTGTTCTTCAGAGGACAAAAGTGTCTCAGAAAGGACATCAATAAATCAAAAGGTTGTCAGCAAACCCCAGTTCCATAGTATAGACATTCTTCTAAGTCATTAAAAGAGACCAGCAGTTCTCTACATCAAACTGCTGCTGTAGTGGGAAAATAAGGAGGGGGAAAGGATGATAAGAAGTGTTATTTAAAAACCAGTGTGTTCTGCTTCTTTTAGTGTGTAAATCTATCCTGTTGGTTTACACATGTTTACACTCCATGCCATAACACACACAAACCAGGGGGTTTTCTGATGTCTGGAACTAAAAGCACAGACACGCTGTCCACTGGTTCCTGTTAGAGCAGGGGGGTGTCAGAACATGACAGAGACAGGGATTTAAAGTCTGGCTTGCCCATGCATTTGGATTGATGATGTACTTTCCTAGCTATATAAGGAGATAAAAGCAGTGTCCCCTTGTCTGTGGCTGTTCCTCAGGAATGCTCCAACCCCTGCTGTGATGCTGCAACCTGCAAACTCACACCTGGATCCCAATGTGCTCAAGGACTGTGCTGCAAAAATTGCAAGGTAGGTGATGCTTTATTAAGCTAAATTGATACTATTCACTGGGATCTTTTAATGTTTGAAAAGAGCTCTCCTGCTCCTCTTGACATATTTTCACACTCTCAAACTACATTCACCAGTAGAGAGCATAGAAGAAGAGAATTTGTCTTCCCTAAGATCATTAAATGTTCCCAGTTACTGTTTCATGCCAGAACTTCCACTGTTGCAAGCTGAAAGTAGCATTCCTCTCTGCTTCTAGTTTAGAATGGCAGGAGCAGAGTGCAGAGCAAAAAGGGATTTTTGTGATCTCCCTGAATACTGCAATGGAAGCAATGCCTACTGTCCAGAGGACGTTTACATCATGAATGGTCACCCATGCAGCAACAGCAAGGCCTATTGCTACTATGGGGTGTGTCAGAGCTTTGATTCACAGTGTGAATCTATCTATGGGAAAGGTATGTTTATTATTTGATGTAAACCCATTGGTAGTCCCCTGTTAGACTTTTCCAATTTTTCTTTCTTGTATTTTTAAGAGAGCTTACCAAGATTCATTTTATTTTTTTTTTTATTTTTACAGGGGCACGAAAAGCACCTGACATATGCTTTGAGAAAGCAAATATTAAAGGAGATAGGTTTGGAAACTGTGGAATGAAAGGTGGAGTGTACAAGAAATGTCCTGTTCAGTAAGTCACCAGCAAATAAAAGCTAACCTTAAAATGTTCAATGTAAAAAATGTATTCTGCTGCAAACCCTTAAAGCATGAGATCAAAAAGAATATTTCCTAGAACTGCAAGCTAAAAAGCTTAACTGGGCGGTGTATTTGCACTGATACTGCTTTTTTTTTTCTGTTCCCTCTGTCTCTGAGTGTCCTTCATTCCATGCAGGCACAGTCTGTGTGGCAAACTCCAGTGCACCTCTGTCAGTCTTCACAACCTTCCTGCCTGGAGTGTTGTCAATAATGCATCCGGGGTTTTGTGCTGGTCTTCTGACTTTGACTTGGGATCAGATATCCCTGATCCTGCTCAAGTTCATGATGGGACAGCCTGTGGAGAAAACAAGGTAAGAGGCGTCACAGTAGCATGATGGAATATATTCCTCCAAGTGGAAAGCTCTTGGCTTTCAAAAGCATTACGTAGCTCTCGTTTGTGTGCCACAATGTGATAAAAAACCTGCTTTTTGAGATCCACACATGCAAACAATTAATTAGATCTTCAAAAAGTGAGATGCTTCAAATCAGTCAACTACATTATCAGTTATTCAGATTACTCCCATCAAAAATGTGTGCACAGTTAAGAAAATCTGAGACAAATACAGTGAAACACTAAATGTTGTATCAGCCCTTTTTCTTGACATTTAAGTAAAAGCTGTAGACTTGGAAGCATATACATTTATATAGTATACATATAAAGGAATGAGATTTTTTTTCTAAGTTTTATGTTTGTAAGACACTGATTGCTTTTTGCAGGCCTGTGTAGGTTTTGAATGTGTTGATGCAGCATATCTGGGCTACAGCTGTGATGTAAAGCAGAAGTGTAATAATAATGGGGTGAGTAGATGGTGCTTAATGTTTCTAGAAGACTGATGCGAGTTCCCTGCATAAAAGCAACAACCAGACAGATGGCTTTGGGTTTATTTTCTGATCTGTATTAAAAGTTAAATCCACTTTTTTACCTGCAATTCCTGTTGCCAGGGCAAACCTCTAGGCATTAACATTGAAAGGCATTTCTTCAGATTTTCCCAAGGGAATTTTTTAATATTACTGAGCTGTTGAGCTGCTAAAGGAAAATATTCCTTTGAGGAACATGATCTAGTAATTCCCGATTTATATATCTCTGTGAAAAGCCAAAATGGAGACCAAAGGTTGTAAAACTGAGAAGTTCTTTGGACTGTAATTTATTGCAGGCAAAAAACACCACAAATATTCGTTTCTACAGAGAATTCACTCGTGGCATCAGCATCACTTAGGGGTTTGGGATGCTATGGAGGGGGAGAGCTTATTCCCAGTGAACACTTCACGCATTTCTATGCAATACTACTCAGTATTTCTTGTTTCCACCTGCAATTCCTTACGTGGAACTCCAAATCCAAGTTGCAAGTGGCTGCTCTCAGAGAGGTTTTGTTTGACAAATCCCTGTGGAAGGGCTGTCGGTGTGTGACCATGGGAACTGCCACTGCCTGACTCTTGAATGGCTCTGTGTGTGCTGTAGGTGTGTAACAACAACGGGAACTGCCACTGCAGCCGGGGATGGGCCCCTCCTTTCTGTAACCACTCTGGCTACGGGGGCAGCATCGACAGTGGTCCAGCTCACAGAGGTAGGAGGACACTGAAACTGCCCTTCATTCTGCCCCATAAAATAAACCAGGGGGGTGTTTTCAGTCTTTTTCCAACTGCTTGAGACACTTAATCATGGGCTGACTAGAAGAACAAACATTATTATCTGATAATGAAGTGGCCTTTACACTTTACATGCAAAACGTTTTCTCCTCTCTTTGTTTAAAAGAAAAGCTCGTAATCAGATTTTTTTGAGGGAAGAGACAATTCACATTTTATCAAATTTTACCAGATTCGTGGTTTGGGAAAGGTAAAAGAAATTATTTCCATTTATTAAAAGTTTAGGTAGGCAAAGAAGATGTGCAGAACAATTGTGGGTAAGCAAATACAAAATCATGAAGTCACAGAATAGTCTGAGTTGGAAGGGCCCCACAAGGATCATCGAGTTTGTTGAAGAAATATAGGGAAAAGGAAACACTTTGTGCATCACAGAACATAGGGTGGGCAAGGCAGAAAGAACTTGTAATAACATAAAGCCAAATCCTGTAGAAATTTCAGTGAAGTTACTGTTCTTAATTTATAATTTGAAGATTGTGGGTTTTACGACAGAAAAATAAAAAAAAAAAGCCTTGATATTTTAAATGTCATGACTACAATTCTTTTTTTTTTTTCTCTAGACACATCACTCAGGGATGGGCTGCTTATCTTCTTCCTCCTGGTGCTGCCAGTGGTCAGTGTTGCTGCATTAGCAATAATTAAGCGTGATGCCATGAGGAGAAAATTCTGCAGGAAAAGTAGAAGACAACACAGGTATTTCCCTTCTGACAGGTGCTATTCCAGCATGTTCCAGGTTAATTTAGCAATCCAAGTAGATGCTTTACCTACACAAAGGATCCCACCCCTTCTAAAAGAGGAGCCTTCCCTGCTGACAGTAATGGGTAGTTTAATGTTCAGTCCCCTGCAATTTGGTGGTTCAATCCAAATACTCCAGTTGTCAGTTCTCAGGCATTTTTCCCCCAAAAGCATTGCACTTCCCTAATTGTTGTTGATAACTGTATTGCATGGTCACAGTGACAGAGCACATTGAACTTGCTTGTCAAGTCCAGAGAGGGGTGGACTCACAAGCAGAATCCAGATCTCTGAGCTGTAGCTTTGTGCTTTGAAAATGCTGCATCCCTGAAGGAATTTCCTGGTCACTTGGTTTCTGTTTCAGGGAAAACAATGTGCAGGAAGCAAAGCAAGAAAACAAACCAAGTCCTGGCACAAGAAATAATCAGGTGAGAGAGATGCATACTTGCATTGTTTCATGCTTAGTAATCCCAGCTCTACAGTGCCTGTTCTCTGACACAGTTACTTATGACTGCGTGGCTTTTTGACACATTGAAAGCACCTGTATTTCCAAGTATTTAATCTCATTTATAATGTGTCAAAGAGGATTTTTGTGTGGGTAAGTGGGAGCTTTACTGCCTGCCCTGCCAGCACAGGCTGTGAATAGTGTGGGGTGGGAAAGGCTGTGACTCACCAGAGCAGCCAAAGACTGAGCAAAGAATTTTGCAGCCACACACCGGAGATGATGCTTGGCCAGGCTGTGGGTCTACTTCTGATAAAACTGAATAGAAGTTATCAAAACAAGATGTTGCAAGAGAACATCAAGAATGCCCCCCCAAAAAGGAAAACTAGTTCTTGAATGCCATTGTTTTAATACTGAACAATTACCTACACTTTGTGTTCTCTGATTTTCTGTGATGTCTTTTCCAGCCTCCCACATCACCTCCTGAGATTTTTAGTGTACTTCATTTTCCTGGCACAAGGTTTGTAGTGTTTAAAACCTTTTTCACTTCACATTTGCAGTGTTCACATTGCTGTGTCCCTGTAAGTGAAGCTCCTGATGTCTCATGTCCTGCTTAGGAGGATTTTTCCTGCAGCACCAGGAGCTGTAATAGATTAAATGCTTTAGGGAGAAATGCTGTTGACTGCTTGGTTAGCAAACAGCATAGGCAGAGGTAAATGCTACCAAGGAGAGGAAGGGGCAGAGAGAGTTAAGTACATGTATAAATGCTAGAAACTGTTTAAAAAATGGTAAAGAACCAGTCAAGAAATACCAGGTGTCTCAAGTCTTGAAATACTAAAATGTGTTTTGCACATTTCAGGCACCCAGTACAGACCCAGATTCCTGCAGTTCCCTCAGGACCTCACCGACCCCCCATCCCACCCAGACCAACTGTCTGAGATGTTTCTTGGGAACCCTCAACCAGTTCTGGCCTGAAAAAAACCCCAAACAAATCACAAGATTGCAACCCTCCAGCCCTGTCCTTGTGCAGCCAAAACACCTTTGGGAAGAAAGCACCTCTGGGAAGGACTGGATGCCAAGAGGCACCGAGCACAGATTTGGGAACACCCCCATGTCTTGCTGCTTGTGCCTCCTCTACCTCACTTGTCATTTCCTAAATCAGAAGCCTGAAGTTCCCCTCTCACAGGATGGCACTGGGACAGTGTGTAACCCCTGCAGGCCAGAGAGGCCCAGCAGCTCTGTCCCATTCCATTTCAGGGAGTTTATAAAAGGAACCTCAAGGAGAACATTCCTGAGTCTGGAGGAAGCCATCTGTTGCTGTAGGAAATGTGGGATATTGGGAAATACACTGCACAGCTCTTCAGTGCTTACTGGTTATTCCACTGCAAAAGCAACAGATTTGAGCTCTGCCATCCTGAAAGGGACACTTGAGACACCAACACTGATTTGAAGTGGAATGTGTGGAGTGACAGTTTGTCCACATGGCTCCATCCAGGGGGTGGATCAAGGAAATTCAGGGAAAAAAAGACTCCATCAAAATGGAGAAGCAGCTGCTGTGCAGGGAGCAGCTCACTGGGAGGAACAAAACTGTGCACACAGGTTCATCTCCCCATCAGGGAGGGAGAAACATACTGTCTGGATTCATAGCAAGGAAAAAAAAGAGGGAATAAGTTATAGAATTGCCTCACCAAGACAGTATTTCTGCCCCCTCAGATGGCCACGTCACTGAAGAGCTGGACAAAAGAACCCAAAATGTATTGCAGGCAAAAATCTGCTCTGGCAAGGAGTGTCTTCCAAAGAACTGCCCTTTTCCTTAATTCCTCAGGACCTTAAATTATTAGTACAATTAAGTAATTTTTAAAAGATTGCTATTCTTAAATATTCTTATAATGAATAGGTGCATTACATTAATAAAATTTAAATCTCATTGTCATTTCGTGTGATGGGGCCCTGCTGTCCGACAGGATGGACACTTTGGGAATGCCCAAAATTGGGAAGCTGTGCTTGGAATTCCTGGCTCTGCTGTGCTTGTGTGCATGGGCTTTGTGACAGTACAATTTCCCGAGACTAAATGTTGTGAGAAAATACAAAGGGGGAGTGAAAAGCAGCTCAAAAATATCCTTGAGCTTCACATTGAATAATTGCCTGCAACCCCCTCCTCCCACAAAAACCAACTCAAAACGGGTTGCAGGCAAAAACCTGCAGAATCACAGAATTAACAAGGTTGAAAGGGCGTCTTCCAAAGAACTGTCCTCTTCCTTAAACCCTCCGGATCCTAAACTTTAAATATTCCTATCCTTCAGACCTCATTAACACGCGTACTATTACATTAATACCACAAAAGAACGCAGCGGGGGCAGCACGCTCGGTGGTATCTTTATGGCCCTGAGAGCAATACTTTTAAGTGGGTCCTCTGTTCTTGTGGGAGCAGAATTGGGCAGAATTTGCCCGACCCCGATTTGGGTAAAAACCGCCCGAATTCACCCCCGGGCCCTGAGACGCCGCCGCCGCCGCCAGGGGGCGCCCACCCCGCGCATGCGCATTGCGACGGCGGAAGCGCTGGCGGCGGGGGAGCGGCGGCGGGGGAGCGGCGGCGGCGGGGCCCGGGTGGGGCTGTGCCTGCTGTGCGGGCTCCCCGCCGCCGGC
>VXBA01000861.1:3714646-3755475 GCA_013399895.1 Serilophus lunatus | reverse complement strand
GTGGGGTGGGGTGGGGTAGGGTGAGAGGGCAGGGGCTGGGCTGGGGTCGGTGCGGTCCCCCCGCGGCCGGAGCGCTCCGCAGGGTGATCAGAGAAGCGCCGCTTTCCCTGACCCCTCCTTTCCCTCCCTCCGCAGTTTCCCGGCTGGAAGCGCAGCCGGCGGGAGCTGCTGCGGTGCCTGGAGGCGCTGCTGCGGTGGGTGCTGTGCCGGGAGCCGCTGGCGGGGCCTGCGGGGCCGGGGTGGGAGCGGTTCCTGCGCTGCTGCCGGCGGGAAGGGCTCCTGCCCCCGGCCGGGGAGGGGTGCGGAGCCACAGCCCGGCTCTGCCTCCTGCTGGATGACAACTTCTACTACCAGAGCATGCGGCACGAGCTGTACCAGCTGGCCAGGAAATGTAATTCCTCCTTGTTCCGAGGCGGGGAGTGTTCGTAGGGAATCCGGCGGGGGTTGGTCTTTGTTCTTGGATTCCTGCGGTAGAGTAAGGACTGACCGAAGTTTATTGTTGTGCTGTTGGAAATTAGTGGGTCACTTAAAACCCTTCTTACAGCATCTTTAAAGCACTTGCCAGTGCCTAAGGGAGCTCCAGGAGAGCTGGAGAGGGAGTTTGGACAAGGGGCTGAAATGGCAGGACAAGGGGGAATGGCTTCAAACTGACAGAGGGCAGGGTTAGATGGGATATGGGGAAGAAATTCTTCTCTGTGAGGGTGGGGAGGCCCTGGCACAGGTTGCCCAGAGAAGCTGTGGCTGCTCCATCCCTGGGAGTGTCCAAGGTCCACTGGATGGAGTTCTGAGCAACCTGGGACATTGGAAGTTGTCCCTGCCCATGGTGGAGGGGGTGGAACTGGATGACATTTATTGTCCCTCCCAACCCAACCCATTCCATGTTCCATTCCATGGGTGTTGATCTCAGACTTTACTTCATGAGCAGGTAAAATTGTTTGTGTTCCTTTCCAGGTTTGTCAGGCTCAGAAGTAGGGTAGAAGCACCTCACTTATGGAGAGCCTTTCCTCCTCTCAGAAGTTGTTACTTGAACTGTTCAAAGATAAAATGTCCTGGTTCTGTTCCTTTTTAGATTCCTTGGGCTTCTGCCAGTTGTTTCTGGAGTGTCCACTGGAATGCTGCCTGCAGAGGAATGGCCTCAGAAGTGATCCTGTACCTGAGCAGACAATACATTTAATGGCAAGGAAAATAGAAAGGCCAGATCCCAAGAAAAATGCTTGGGAACAGAACAGCCTCATTCTGAGAAGTTCTGAATACATCTCTGAAGACAAGTATGCTACTGCATTGATCCTAGAGTTTGTCCTAAGTGCTGTTTTCATAAATGAGTTGATAGAAGCTTCTTAATGTATCTGAACAGCGTGTAAAAAATATTCCCAGTGGTGATTTTTGGAAGCCAGTCAGTTACACACAATCCAGGCTGGTTGTTGGGAGCTCACAGCCACCATCCTTTGCAGAGTTCACCTCAAAACTCACTGCACTCCTGCCCTGACATTGAAAAAAAAAATCTGTGTAAATTGTCTGAAACATTAGAACTGGAAATAATAGAGCTGTTTTTTCACTTTGGATTATTTTTCTGATTGCATCATAAATTTAAGTGAAAACATGGGGGTTTATTTTCCCATTACAAAATGGAAGGAAAATTTCATTAGATTGTGTTTGATTGATGTGGTTTGTTCTGTTGTTTGTTTTCTCAGTGAGCAGATCATTAACTTGCTGGCCACTGCTCTGGAAAACCCAGTGAGGCCAAACGAGGAGGACACCGAGCAAAAGGTAGCACTGCTTGTCTTCAGCTCATCACTGAGTTGCTCCTGATGTGTTACTTGTTTCCAAAGTTAAATAAATCTGAAATGTTTGCTTGTTTTCTTCCTTTCTGTTGTCTCTGGCCAGGAGGCAGATCGAGCCATCTGTGCAGCCAGTGCTGTCCACCAGGCTGACCAGACATGCAGGAGAGTCGTCTCTCAGGCAATGAAGGATGCCAGAGGTGTGTGTCCTGCCTGTCCTACCTGTCCTGGCTGCTGGCTGGCACTGGAATTCCCTATGGAATTCCCTTGGGCTGAATTGTTCAGCAATCCTGTCCCAGCAGGTGGGACTGAGGCAGTGGGGCCTTCACAAGTCTGGTCAAAGTTATTTGTGGAATGCAAGGAGAAGTCTGTAGACTTAAAAACCAGTGTAATATTTATTAACTATCCACTATAGCAGCTTTAATAAATACATTTAGTGCAGACCAGAATTCTGAGGATTTTAACACTGTTTTGGGACACGTGTCAAGAAGGATAAAGGCTGTTTTGGTCACAGGATTTGTATGAGCAGCAACTCAATGTCCACAGCTAAAAGCTCAGCTCTGTGCCTGTGTTAAGGATTCTCTTCATTGTGACCAGGGCCAGGAACTCAGGGAATGGCTGGAGCTGTGCTGGAGGGAAGGTTTATGTTGGATCTCAGGCCAAGGTTCTTCTTCCCTCAGAAGGTGGTTGGGCATTGGGAAGTGGGCACAGCACCAAGGCTGCCAGAGTTGCAGGAGGGTTGGGATGATCCTCTCAGGGACTCTTGGGGATGGGTCCGTGCAGGGCCAGGAGTTGGACTGGATGGTCCCTTCCAACTCAGGACATCCTGTAGTTCTGTGATTTTGTCTTTAAGCATAAAGTTAAAAGTTCAGCTTTCATTTTCTTTTAGATAAAAATGTTCCTTCAAGTGAGATGAAGAGCCTGGCAGAGGAACTCAACAAACTGAAAGCAGGATTTTTGGAAGACTTGCGACAAGGAAAAACAGTGAAACCCCAATATTCTGACCTTGCTACGAGTGTAACTTCTTCATTCCAGCATCAGGCAGCCAATGTGGTTAATAAATATATTTTAAAATAATGACACAGAGAGTGTGGGGTGTTTAAGAGTCCAGAGTGTTTAAAGTGCAGCACTCTAAGCACTGCTGCTGAGACCCCCTCCTGTGCAGCCTTGTGCCTTCTCTGACTCCTCTCCTTATGGTATGGAAGAGAAACACTCTAAGCAGACTGTGCCTGGCTGTGGAGATCAAGCCAAGAGCAAAGAATCCTTCAGATTTAAATTTCATGGAACCACAGAAAAATTTCACCTGGGAGGAGCACTTGGAAGTCACCTGGTCCTGTTTCCTGTGTGCCACGGGACTGACCTGGAGTTGGGTCAGCTTTCCCACAGCTGAGGGTTTGAGGAGCTCTGTGCTGCTCTGCTCTGTCCAGCAGTACCTGAGCATTCCCAAAGAGAAATCTGCCTTCCTTACCCTATCTACATCACCAGCACCACCTGTGGAAGCATAGTCCATTAAGAATTAACATCAGACCTAATTAGAAAGTGTTATTTTATTCATACCTTACAAAAGCAAAGCTTCACAACATGAACTACACGAGATAGGAGTTATTTCAGAATTAACCTTGTCATCTCAGAAACATTCACTAACATTAAAATTTATTTTACAACTCTCAACAGGTTTCCTTTTTTTTTGCATAAAATAATGCTCTTTACATTGAAATACATATTATTAACAAAGTAGGTACTTTGAAGCACATACACTATGATTGCCCAATGAAAAATGCTTCAGCAGCAGAGACATTTCCTGCAGCAGAACATCCATTTTCTCTAGATTTTCGAAGAAGCTTAAAATTATTAGAAAACTTGCCAGTGAAGACTTCTAAATTGCATTGCCTTCATCAAAAAGAAACTAAAAGCAACCCCCCAAAAACATTCTGGAACAAAACAAACAGCAACAGATTATTTGGGTAGAGAACATGGCTGGAATGTGTTTCCCAGCATTGAGTTTTATATTAAAATGCCAATCAACATTTTATGTTAAAACCCTCTTCATCTAAAGTGTGAAAACCCAATATTTTTCCCTATTAGCTGCCTCACAGTTGGTTTAAGTAATTAAGATGTTCAAATATTTGCATGTTCATTGGAATATTCAGTCTCAGTAAGTCTGTATTCAGAATGCTCTAAACAGTGCATGTGAAAATGTCCACAAAGCTATAAAATTAAATTATTACAATTAAAAAAAACAACCCTTAAACTTCACGTTTTGCAACTACAGAACCTAACAGAACCCAGCTATGGAGAAATTCCATCTGCTTCCCCAACTCTGTTAATAAAAGTTAAAATGCTCTCTGCCCACCACCTTAAAATGCAAGGATTTGTTTTTTTTTTATTTTTCAAAAACAAGTTAGTGCAGTGTAACAGATGGAGAACTCAGTATGAAAAGCCCTTCCAACTCAATCCCAGAATCCTGGGCAGGGATCCCTCACTGACCCTGGGTAAGGCCTGCTTGTGCAAGGGAATCATCAGCATCAAACTCTGGAATGATTTTCCAGTCTGGAAGCCAACTCTGGTCTGTAAATTATAGTCATTAGGATGTGCAAAACTATGAAAAATAGGAAAATACACCTTCCAAAGCTCCTCAGTCTGAAGGGAGCTGTGATGTCAGGGAGCTGTTTGGGCCAACAGCATGAAGATGAAACATGGAGAGTCCTATTCCTGGGGTGGCCTCGTCTCTGTGAAGGACACGGGGATCTGGATGCAGAGCCAAGGGACAAACACTACAGCTGCTGCTGCCCAAGAACCCCCTGTAGGGAGGAGTTTGCTCCAGGAAACAGGGAAAAGTGTTTCTATCATTGTTCAGCTCTTTGTGGATGTCCAAGCCAATCTCTTCCTCGGGAATTCTGAAGCAGAAACCACCGTATCCAGGCAGCAGCATTACAAACAACAATTTGCAAGGTTTGGGGTTAGATTATTTTTCACACTGAGTTCTGTTATTAAGAACACACATTCCTCACAACTGAGGATCTATTGAAAAGGCAAAGAAAACCACTTCTAGAAAGTACCAATTGTAAAGGTCTTCAACATCTAGTTCTCTTATCCTAATGCTGTATTTTAGCCCAATTTAGAAATTTTAGGATCTGCCAGCTTTTGATCCAAAGAGAGCCACCATTTCTGCCTTCTTTGGTAGGAGCTGGCATGTTACAAAACCTGTTCAGGAGCAGTAACTTCCAGCTGGATTCCAGGTCAGTCAGCTCTCAGTCCTTAAAATAAAGGACTCTATCCACACAGAGTTGCAGCTTTACTTATAATTTTTAGAAGTATAAAGCAACAAAGAGATACTTTGTAATTATAAGGAGTGTCATGATGAAAAATGAGAATTGCATTGTTTTACAAATCCACCAGAATGCATTTTGAACCAGGCCTGAAACCAATTCTTTTTACAAGTGACAGTGTGTTATTGTTCATCTTCACTAGGCTGCAGCCACTCCAGGGGCAGATTTCTGACCTCATTACTACAGGACTATGCACAGCCAATAATCCAGAGCCTTCAGCTGGTTATTTAAACACAGAAATTCAACAGTAGGTAAGTTCAGGTAGAGGAAAACACGTCTGGTGTCCAAATTTCTATTTAATCCAAGTCAAAATTACTTCTAAAGCTAAAACTCTCAGGCAGGTGGTTATTCCTGCATTGATCTTACACTGAAGTCACTGTTAAGTTTTCCAATTGCCTTCAGCAAGTTTTAGCTCCCATAAGAATGTAAATTTGAATAAGCCAAACATTTGCTATTCAGACTCCAACCTCTGACTTGTGGAACATACTAAGATCTTCTTGATTTTAATAAAACATTTGCTGACAGGAAAAGGGGAATAAGTAAGGGAAGCTTTAATTTGTCTCGAGACAAACCATGGTAAAAGTGCATTTCTAAACAGGGGAAAAGTAACAGTTCCTCCTTATTTTTTTAATGTCTCAAATTCCTATCTAACACATTAAGAGTTATTACTAATTTTGCTCAGATGTTTTATTGAGGTTTAAAGTGCCTGTCCTTTTAGCCTGAGGGCTTCTACAGCAAAATGTACAGTATAGAACAAAATAAACATCTTCAGTTACCATTTGCCACCTACAATTCCTCACCACAGTGACTTCAGTGTAGTTCCTTTGCCTCCTACATGGACAGCTCAGAAAAGCCAGAGGCCCTTCCCCTTATTTTCAGCACATCCAAAGGACATTAAATCTGGGACAGGGGACAAAACAGGCCTCCAATGCAGCTCATTTACAATAAACTAGATTATACAAGTCTCAAACATGCAGGCAAACCTCTCAGTTGTAGCCTGGCCCAGCATAAAACTGAATAAATGAGTTTTAATTTGTAAACTTCTTATTTGTTTCTATTAGAACTCCTATCAGCAAGACAGAAGTCTAATTGTGCAAATCTTAAATATCTGTACAAACTAGTTTAAGGCAGTTAGAAGTCTCATGGAATATATATTATTTGTACATCTCTTTATTATGTCTGTTCAAAAAAAATCACCTCCTCTGAAAAAGATGTAAATTTTGGTAAGTGTAATGGAAAATAGGGTATCTTATTTAATTTTTTTGTTTCTGTAACTGATGAATCACAAGTTTTAACTCTTTTTCCTACCAGTTTCACTCACAATAACCTGTTAACCTTCTAGTTTTGTGATGAGTCTTAAAAAGTTAGTGTTTTGAGTATTAGAATGAAGAGTTTAGACTGTATTAAACAACAACTTATTATAAACCTTCATCAGATTAAAGCAACTTTTACATCAACTGGAATTTGTACGTGAAAGTTGTTTCTGTTTGCTTTCCAGTTTTAGAGTAGCCAAGTTTTTAAGGATGTCTCCAAAATAACCATATACACTCACAGAATGGATTGTCTTGGAAGGGACCTTAAAGGTAATATTTTATGGTTGACAGATCACCTTGCCTTGTAAATAATCTGGTCATTCCATCCTATGGTTCAGGACACAGGCTCTGCTCCTCCATTTGCAGAATGTTTATTGGGATTAAGTGCAAGCAACTTAAATTTAGCAACCACAGCATGTAAATGCATTCCAATCCTTACAGCACTCTTGGCTTTTAAGGAAGGCTACATATAAAATAACAACCCAATCCTACACAGAATTTCCCTGGCAAATTTTTACAAGAACACAGAAATAAATTTGCCTCCTTTGTCGAACTGATTAACGTGAAGATTCCATATGGGAATGTGCAAGCTTTCCATCAGCAAATATGAAAAATATACTGTAATATGTTAAAAAAACCTAAACAAAAGCATGTCTCAGTCAGTGTTGATTATGTTGGCCTCTTGCAAAGTGGCAAGCAAAATCGTATTTGTTTTTGCACTTACACCCACATATGTTGCACTGGAAAGGATTTTCAAATCCGTGGCATCCCATGTGGATGGTATAAAGGATATTGTCTGCAAAGTACATGTCACAGTGTGGGCAGTGATGCAGAAGCTGAGGGTCCTGAACTGGGAGGGTGGGAGCTGGAGTACTTGGCTGGCTGTTACTTATACTGGGAGTACTGGTGTGGGCACTGCGGTCACTGCTGGGACCTGCCACGGGACTATAGTTCCTCTGGTTGTGAGGAGGCCGAGGGTCTGGGCTGGTTGGAGATGAATTCTGAGGAACATTTGCTGACACAGCTGAAACTACTGCGGGGGCAGCAGGCTGCTGGATCATGAAAGGCTTCTCATCTTGGCAGGAAACCACGTCGGGAGAGGCTGGATTTTGGTTTTCAGGTGGCAAGCTGGACAACTGGCCAGCTAAGGTGGAGAGCTGGTTTAAAGGATTATCCACCATGAGGTCTTGTGGATCTCTTGGCAACCCACCGCTCTGAGTCGTTTTTGTCATGCCCTCGTAGGCCTCAGTCTGGATATTGGGGATTTCGTGAGTGAAGTCATTCAGGTAGTCTGGTTTCTGCACCACCATGGAAGGGGGACTCAAATTGATCAACGCTCTCCTGCTGTACCCCAAATTGCTGGTCTTCTTCTGCAAAACCCCCCACATTTTCTTGCTGCTGAGGGAAGACCTCGTCCCCTTGATGGGCACCATTTTGTGCTTGCGCCGGCGGTGGTGGGACAGGTTGCTCCTGTCGCTGCAGCGGAAGGAGCACAGTTCACACTTGTAGGGCTTCTCCCCCGTGTGGGAGCGCATGTGGGCTTCCAGGTGACGCTCGTAGGCCGAGGCAAAGGGGCACAGATGGCACCTGTGTGGCTTCTCACCTGCAAAATCAGAACAGAACATGCTAAAGCACCTTGGGAAAGGCTTGTAGTGGGTCGCTGTGAGCTGCTCGCCCAACTTCGGTCGCTGCCACCCTGGAGTTCAGCTGAAGAGCAGGGAGCACTGGGACACCTCTGCCTTGACCAGGTGGGGGTAAGCACAGGAAGAATCGTGAGCAGAATCAGCACAACAGGCAACTTGCCTTGGAACTGCAGCAAGGACTGAAGGCAGAGATGTTTGTGTGGGGCCCTAAACTGGATGCAGTCCATGGAGGGCACACCAACAAGGGGCCACAGGAATGTCTGCACCACCAAATTGTAATTGTTCCTCATGATAACTGAGCTTAAACACTGAAGGTATCCTGGTATCTTCCATGCATCCCTACTTTTAAACATCCTGGAACTACTGTCTAAATAACCCAAGCACACGTGCATCCACTCAGGAGCTGAGTTTTGACAAAGGATCCTGTGGCTGAAGAGTTATTAAAGAAATTAAAAGCAAGGCACTCCCTGGACAGCTGGGTGCTCTCCCAGACTTGATGGTCAGGTGTTCTCCTTTCACACAGGTAGAACTTTGCTCTTCTATTAAATGAAATATCTAGATATTCACATTAACATGTTAAAAAATACTCAGAAAACGTTTAAACATAATTACGTGCCAACACGTTGGTAACACAATGCTCTGGGGCTTTTGATTTTCCATGGATACACTGATCTTCCAGGAGTTACAGATCCGGGTCTCCAAAGTCAGAAATGCCTAAAGGATTTGATGTGTGTTCAGGTGCTGAAATGAAAGATCATCTTATCCTTTCTATCCAGAATGCCTGCTCAGTTGCTAAACCACTGTTGTGCATCCGCTTCTTCTGCCACACAGCACAACAAACTCCAAACAATGTGAGTGGATTCCTTCTCTTTTTATGAGGCATTTTCTACTATTTTAAGTACAGGCCAATACAGCTGTTTTGTGGCTTTCAAAATCCACCCAGAACAACTGTAAAAGCCAGAGGTTTGAAAGCAGTGAGGGCCAAGCTCTGCACAGGTCCTGTGAGGTGGCATGTGACAGATACAGAAATCCCACGCTGAGCATCCCACAGTTTGGAATCACAACCTGGGATTTATTTTTTTTCCCCACCCTACATCACTGGCTCTTCAAGAAAAGAGGAAATTTTTGTGCTGCCTCTGAGTACCTTGTTTGCACCAACTCAAACGATTTTTCCATGAACAGATCTGTGTATTCACATATATACACCTATATTTACATGTGTGTAAAGATCTGTGGATTAGGTACAAACAGCAGTGTGAGAAGGCTGACAGACTCCCTGCATTCACACGGAACTGGCCAATCTAAGTGGTCTGATTTCACTGATCTGGTTGCACACAGAGAAAAGATTTGCATCACATGTTGCACAGCTGTAACACATCCCAGCTGGTGAACTACCCATTATCCTGCTGTCAGACTCAGCACTGAGCTAATCCTGCAGCAGGTTGCATGATCATGCCTGGGACAGAATTCCTTTGGCAGGTGCCTTGCAGCACTTGGTGTTATCCTGGATGCATTACCTGTTGACTAGTCAGCTACTTCCCTACTTTAGTGCTGATTCATCACTCTGAGCCTCCACAGTGCATGCAATCCATCTCCTGGCTCTGTGCCATGCTTCCAAGCAAAGCAATAATCAGGTCTTGGATCAATTTTCCCTTGAGAAAAAAAAAACAAACCAAAAAAACCAACACCCAACAAAACAGGAAAACCAAACCAAAATGATCCTTTTCTTGTTCTGGAGCCCCCTGTCTGTACAAAGAAACAAACTGAGGCTTTCTGAAGAGCCACTAAGGTCATGGCAAAGTGGTGTTGCCATCAGGACATTTAATACATCAGTGCTGTATTAAAATAAGGATGGAAAAGTACTGTAACAAGGCAAAGGGGAAACTCAGGCAGAGGGGAAAAAAATAAGCTTGAGACTCTTGTCTGTCTTCTAAAACTGAACTGTCTGGTGTAGGGAAATGAACTGTGTCAGTCACTGGTATTTCACTATCAGACGTGTCTGAACCAGAAATTTGGTTACAAAGTGTTCTCTGAGTAAAGGTGTGTCCAAACTGCCAGAGCTTTTTGGTGGACAGGAAGGTGACACCCCTGGATCCCTCCCTCACACTAAAACCATGAGACACAACTCGAAATATTAGTCCAGGCACAAACCCCAAGAATTATGCTTTGCCCTAAACCCCAAATTTGTGTAACTCAAGGAGTATTTGCTTCTGGCTAATGACTGTTGGGTTAGAGATTTTTAAGGATGTTCCTCAGCATCCCAATTCTTGGTTGGAACCTTTCCTGCTTTTTTACACATTATGCTGCAACCACACTGAAATGGTCATCATTTCCCACAGGAATTGTTTTGCCACCTCAAGCCACTTGGAGAGTTCTCCTCCCTAAAGCAGCACAGGACAAGAAAGCTTTCTGAAAACACAAAAGAGAACTGATAACCACAGACCTGAGAGTAGAAGGTAGGCAACTCCCTAGAGTAAGAGAAGGAATGCTGACACTACACTGATACCCACATTTTGATAAAGAGGGGAAGATTTGACTTTTTTACTCTCTAGTTTGGCTAAAATTTATGGCATTTGATATTAAGTAACACACTCATTCTGTTTGAGAAACCGCATACTCACCAAAGTCACCAAAACCATCCCAAAAACCAGCAAGCACATAATTCCAACATCTTCTAGGAGTGATTCCTGCCTCCCACCAGTTCTAGCCATCCATCTGCTCATGCTGACATCTGGCCAGCAGGAACTGTGAGCTTGGGGATGCAAATTTTCAGACGGCAACAGCTACTGCCTACTGAAAAGATGTGATATTTTCAAGTTGATGTTACCTCTGCACCTTTAAGTGCTATTTAAAAATGAGCTGTGTGAGTCTGCAGTAGTTTCTCTCACTTCACAAGCTCAGCAATAGAATTGCACAGAGTAAAGCTGTGGAAAGAAAAATTTCTCTCATTGTCCACATCCATACAAGGCAAAAGGCAGGTGAAGCTGCACCTGCTTTGTGAAAACCCAGACAAAAACCAGCTCCAAACCCCATTGCTGAGTTGCATGAAGTCATGGCTTTAAGACTGTCAAAGGCAGGTACAGAAGCCACTACTGGTACTTTATCCACTACTGGAACTCCACAAAATTTCCACTGGGAGTCTGAAAACAACAGCTACAGGCAGCTCATGGTAGCAAAGGAGAAGAATTTACCAGATCTTCAGAGTGTGAACCTCAGAACCCTCTGATTTCTAGTTATTGCCATTTCCTGTCCCATTATGGAATGTCAAAACAAGCCAACACTGCAGGTCCAGCCCAGGGAGCACTGACTTCCCCAAAATCCACCCTGGGATGGATTTTTGTGTGGAATGTGTGATGGATATTGTGTGGAAGCAATGGTTCCCAGCAAAGTGAGACTCTAACTGTACCTAAAGAGAGCTACAGTTACATCCCAGTCACAACCATGGGTGAGCCCCAAAATGCCACCTACCCAAGACCACTGAAATGAGACACTTGAAAGTTTTGGGATGGCCCATCCCAGACTGCAAACCTGTCAAAACTTCCATTCTTTGCAGAACCTAATTTTTTCAGGTATTTGTTCCTCCTCACTACTGTTATCCATCACTTTTTCAATGATATGCCCTCATTTTTGAATACTCTACCAGCAAGACAACTTTCTTCTTTGGCTTTGTGCTTCCACATCTAGAATGTTGTGCAGAGCAGGATTATTTTCACAGCAGAACACTCCATACCTGTGTGAATCCTGATGTGTTCTATGAGCCTTGCTGTTCCCTTGCTGGCATAGTTGCAGTACCGACACTTCAGCTTTCCATCAAACGTCCTCTCAAACCCATCCACCAACATTCCTGAGTTTTCATCCAGTGAAACTTCAACAGAAGGATGATCCAGACCATTCTGATCCCCTTCTGTCCCAGCTGTGAATAACATAGCACAGATTTTGATTAAGAATCTGTGGGACACCGTCATGCTCTGAGAATATACCAAATATCTTTTGCTTCTCTATGCCCTTGGTCTTCAAACACACAGAGCTACAACAACAGGTCCTGATTAAAACAGAAGCACATACACATCTTCTGTGATGTGAGAATGACTATCAGAAATGACTCTGTACAACTGCATCACTGTATGGACTGTAAACAGTACAGTCACCCTCAAAAAAATCAGATTTATGGCACTGAAATCAGCTCACCTCCCTGGAGAGTCTCAACTTCCTTGTCACCAGTAACTGACCCAGAAATCATATTTACATGGTGAGTCTGCTGTGTAAGATACTCTTGAAAATCTTTTACAAAGTCCAGTGGTTCTGCCTTCTTCTCCCCCATACTGGCTCTTTACATTTACAACCTCTTGTGCCTAGAAGGAAAAACGTTTTCAGAACACGAGTGAATTGAATTTGAATGGATTTATAAAAACAAGTTTGGGCTTTGGGTTTTGGCTTTTAACTGAAGGATTACTTGTATCACTCAATGCAAAGATTGACAACCACAAGAACATTACTTCTAGAGCTTTTAATTCATTAAATACAATTTATGGGGAATTGCTTTGAGCAACATGTAAATGACATAATAACAAAATAACAAAATTTAAAAATAAAAATAATCAAAATCAACTTGCCTTTTTTTTTTTTAGAAAAAAATGGTTCATACCTGAACTCCAGTGCCCTGCTAAGTAGCAAACATGCTCCCAAATGTATTCTCAACACAAAAAAAACCACAGTGCACAGCTTCCCCACTTTCCCTGGAAAGAGAGAAAGGAAATGCAAGTCCATTATTCTTTCCAACCCCAGGAGTTGTAAGAAACTCACGTTCTGAGTTCAAGACCACATTTTTAAACACATCCTCCTGCATTTACAGAACTATTTACAAGCTCTTTTTTGGCATCCAGAGGAGTGTTTTTCCACATCATACCAAACTGTGCCCAACTGCTGGCACTTACCAACACCATTAAGTGAGTCTGGAACACACCTTAAAGCATCAATTTTGCCTCCCCTCTCCCAGGTGTCAGCAGCCTCCTGTAGGCTCAAGTTAATTTGTGTTCCATCTGTTGGTGTCTCCTGCAAAAAAAAAAAAGCCAAAGATATCAGGATATGAATGAAAGAGATGGAACAGAAAAACAGGGCAATGTGATGTAGAGTCCAACTTCCCAACAATTACAAAAGTGGGAAACACTCAAAATCAAACCATTCTAAAGGTTGAATGGTGCAACATGAAAAAAACACCAAAGATCTGAGTTATCAGAGAATCTCTGTGTGCCTCTGCGTGAGGCACCCAAGCTGCTTTCACAGGATCACAGAATGGTTTGGCTAAGAAGAGACCTTAAAACCCATCACATTCCAACCCCTGCCATGGGCAGGGATCTTCCTGCCAGGAGACCCTCCCACGATCCCAGGCTGCTCCAACCTGGCCTTGGACACTTCCAGGGATGGAGCAGCCACAGCTTCTCTGGGCACTCTGTGCCAGGGCCTCCCCACCCTCACTGCCAGGAATTCCTTCCCAATATCCCATCTCTCCCTGCCCTCTGGCAGTGGGAAGCCATTCCCTGTGTCCTGTCTCTTCAGGCCCTTGTCCCAAGTTTCTCTCCATCTTTTCTGTGTGGGCTCCCTTCAGGCACTGGAAGGCTGCAGTTGTATCCCCCCAAACTCTTCTCTTCTCCAGGCTGAACAATCCCAGTTCTCTCAGCCTTCATTAATTTGATTGACTGCTTTTATAACAACATTTACTTCTGAAAGAAAGTTACACAAAATTTCAGCAACAGACATTATTTTGGTGATCGGCTGCATAAAACTTTCCCTCTCTACCTTAATGTGAAAACATTCACCCTTTTCACATCAATATGGGGAAGTTGCCACAAGAGAAGCACCACCCCAAACCTCACGTTTTATGCTCAAAAGTGATGATTTTATGTGGCTTTTTTTTATAGCTCCACAGCCTCCTCAGGAGGGAACGACACACATCTGATCCTTGCTGTGCCAATCCTGCAAACTAGTACCTGGAATTCTTAATTCCCAGAAACTGAGCTGGGCCAGCTCGTGTTTCACACACAGGGATGGGCTGATCACAGCTCTGCTTCCACAACTGCACCTCCTCCAGCTCTGCACCATGAGCACAACACTCTGGGGCCTCCTTTCCCACACAGGCACAGCTGGAGGGGAGCTAAGTTGGTTGGATGTTCACTGATTTGTAAGTTTATTGTGGGTGTCGGGGTGAAAGGTTCTGCCAAAATAAAAAATAACTCTGCTAAAGAAAACAGCTCAGACAGAGCAACAGTAGTAGTTTAACACCTAGTCAGGATGAATCCTGCAGTAATTAGAAGAGAATAAAATGAGGACATGGATGGAGTAAGAGAATAAATGACTGTGAGCACATGTATTCATCCCACCTTTCAAGGAATCCAGGGGGAAAAAAGAGGAGATCCCTGTGTTCCAAATACCTCAAGGGAGGAAGGATCTCAAACTCTATCCAAGCCCTTCCTGCTCCTCCTCCAGGAGTTCTGACTGTGGGAAAGGGAAATGAGTCACAGTGTGCTCAGCCCCAGGACACTCCTGGTGGATCCTGAACCTCCTCCTGCCCATGGAAGTGGCCTGGCCCTGGGAAACCCCCCCTGAACATGGGGCTCCTGGAGAAGGTGTGGAGATGATCCAGGGGCTGGAGCACCTCTGTGCCCAGGAAAGGCTGAGGGAGCGGGGGTTGTTCATTCTTGGGAAGAGACACTGGCAGGGTTCTGATCCATGCCTGTAAATCCATGAAGGGAGGGGGCAGAGGATGCACCAGGCTCTGCTCGGGACTGCCCAGCAGTGGGCACAGAGACTGAGGCAAAGGAAGTTCCACCTGAACATGAGGAAGAACTTCTCCCCTGTGCAGAGACAGAGCACTGGGACAGATTGTGCAGAGAGGCTGGGGAGTCTCCCCACTGGGGATATTCCAGAGCCATCTGGACACAGTCCTGTGTTGGGACAGATCCACTGGGATCCTTTTATCACAGAATCACAGACTTACAGAATGTGCTGAGATGAAAAGGTCCCATGAGGATCATCCAGTCCAACTGCTGGCCCTGCACAGGACACTCCAACAATCCCACCATGTCCCGGATAACGTTGTCCAAATCCTCCTGCAGCTCTGGCAGCCTTGGGGCTGTGCCCACTGCCCTGGGGAGCCTGGGCAGTGCCCAACCACCCTCTGGGCAAAGAGCCTTGGCCTGAGATCCCCCTTGACCCTGCCCTGACCCAACTCCAGCCCATTCCCTGGGCTCCTGGCCCTGGTCCCCACAGAGCAGAGCTCAGTCCCTGCCCCTCCTCTGCCCCTGCCCAGTAGGCTGTCTCTGCAATGAGGTCTCCCCTCAGTCTCCTCCACCTGAACACACCAAGTGCCCTCAGCGGCTCCTCACACCCTTGCCATTCCCTCCTTCGGACACTCTCCACTGGCTCACTATCTTTCCTAAATCGCGATGCCCCAAACTGCCCCAATACTGCAGGAGCGGCCGCCCCAGGTGGGAGCCGAGCGGGACAATCCCCAGGACACCGATGTCCCTCCGGCCTCACGGACAACTGGACTCCAACCAGGACGCCCCGAGCCCTTTCCCAGCACCTCCCGCCCCAGCCCACACACACCGCTAACCCCCAACCCCGCGCGTTCCCGTGACCTGAGCGGTTTGAGCGATNCCCACCGCCGTCTCGCGAGACCAGTGGTGACGTCAGAGGGGCGGTGCCAAGATGGCGGCGGCAGCGGCGCTGAGGGTCTGCGGGAAGGTGGGACCTGAGGGGGGGAAAAAGGGACACGGACAAAAAAAAGGGGCCAAAGAAAAAGGGACAGGGACACGTCGGGATGGCCCCCGAGGCTCGGTGGGGAGCGGGGGATGCCCGGCCCGCCAGGGGCGGTTTGGGGAGGCGCGTTCCCGCCGGTTTGTGTGAGGGGAGGGCGGCGGCGGCGGCGGCGGCGGTGGCGGCGGTGGGAGAGTTGTGGTGAGTCCTGAGGGAAGGGCTGGTCAGGAGGCGACCCCGCCCTGCACGGCAGAGGCTTTGAGGAAAAAAATCTTCCCCCAGAGGGTAGTTGGGCAACGACCAGGTTCCCCAGGGAATGGGCACATTCCCGAGGCTGCCAGAGCTCCTGGAGGGTTTGGACAACACTCAGGGACAGGGACAACACTCAGGGACAGGGAGGGATTGTCGAGGTGTCTGTGCTGGGCCAGGGGGCGTTCCCTGATCCTCGTGGGTCCCTTCTCACTCAGAATGTTCTGTGATTATCCAAACACACCCGGAGCGGGGGACGATCACAGTAAGCAGGAAACCTGTGTTTTTCTCACTCACGCCGTGGCTGAGCGGGCTGGGGGCACACCCTGCCCTGGGAGCTTCTCGTGGGTGTGTTGTGACACCTGAAATAAACGGAAATAAATTAAAAAAACCCCGGAAAACGAGGGCAAGGCGACCTTCCCACGCTGGAGCAGCTCTGCAAGGGGACAGGAATCCGGGAATGCCGGGAATCCAGGCGGGATGGAGGCAGGAGTGGGACTCGAGGCGAGCACAGTGAGCTGAGAGATGTTTGTTGCTCTGTCTCTGTGTCCCAACGCTGCTGCCAGGTCTTGGTTTAAGTTGTGAATCAAACAGAGGGAAACCAAGAGAACTGGTCTTTCAAGAGCTGAGGTGGAGGGAGGAATTGAGATAAAAAGTGTTTTCAGGAGCCCACAAATGTGTTTTCAGTACGGGGAGCAGCTGAGCCCTGGAGCAGCACAAACCATCACCTGCAGAGAAAGAGGAGGAGGAAGAAAGGGCAGGGAAGGCATTCCCAAGGATTTGAGTAACTTACAAATACCTGGAAGCTCATAGTACTGTGTGGCTTCTGAGAATAAAGGGGTAAACAGGAGTGTGGTGCCGTGATTGTTTCTTTATTTTTCAAGTCCAAATGTTGAACTAAGACTTCCTGTCTCCCCTGTGCAATCATGACTGCTGCAGCTGTGAGGGACGGGAGGAGTCCCATCCCTTTGGGTCCATCCTGCTGGTTCTGAGGCTTTTCAGGGTGACTTTGTTGGGAGTATTCTATTTTGTTCGGAGAAGCTGTGGCTGCCCCTTCCCTGCAAGTGTCCGAGGCCATAAAAAAAGTGAAACAATGTTTTATTTCTTTATTTTGGTGAAGCCCTGCAGTGACTCCGGTTACTTAATCACCCTTGGGAAGTGTTGCAGCCATTGCTGATCATCCCAGCCTTGTGTTCAGGAGTCAGCCCCACTGATCAGGGCTTGTGTGGTGTGACAGGGGGGTTGGATCTGAAATGCTCACAGCAATGTTTCTTTTCAGCTGTTTAGGGTGGGTTTTGCTCTCAGAAATCAGTTTCCTCATCATAGCAGACTTGTGCTGCTTGTCTCTAAGAAAGATCTGCTTTCCATCAGTTCTTCAGCCAGGGAGGTGACAAGTGTTGAAAGCCAACATGAAAGAAGGTGAATCAATAGAAGGATCAAAGGAATCTTTACTTCCTGACCCCGGGGTTTGTGCTGCTTTGGGGGGAATGCTGCTCTCACCAGATGCACTGTGAGGGCACAGTCAGTCCTGCTGCCACTGGTAAGACATTCCTGTCCCCACCCTTGGGAGAAGTGACAGAAATCTGTAGCAAAGAGAGGCTGTGAAGCACAGAGGGAGCTGGGAGAGCAGAGTCCTTGCTCTGTCCTGCCTCTTGTGAGACACAGTCAGCCTGTGCTGCTCCCTTGGATCCTGCTTTTCAGGAGTTTAGTTGCCCTGTCACTCATGGCCATTGTGCCGACTGCTTGTAAAGGGCTAAGAAATTGTTCTGTGCTTGGAAAGTGGCTTTTATACCAAACTTAACTTTCTGAAGCCTGCTGGGAGCTACTTGAGTAAGTCTTTGGGCACTAAACAGTTTAATGGTCTCTGAGGGACAATACTGTGTCCACCAACCTGACAAACACTACCTGCTCCCAAAAGGCCCTGTCTGTTCTCTCCATTTTTGTGACTTTGGCCACCTGTGTTTAATCCCATTTCCCCCAGGAAAATGCCCAGAGACACCTCTGCTCTCTGGGTTGGATGTCAGTCACATTTCCTAAGCACTGGGTGCTGCTTGTATACAAATCTAACTATTTGCATGTTCTGTACTTGTTGCCAACAGCTGAAAAGGAATGTTCCAACATCCTTGGCTCCTTGGAGGTTTTCTCCATGTGTCTTCAGATCCTCCAAATCTGAACTCAAGCCAAATCTGGTCAGTGATGGCGTTGTCTGTGCTCCACTTCAGACATTCACTGAAGAAGAGGCAATGCTGAAGAGTATGGGTAACTATTTCCTGTGCACTTAAAATTCAGAAATGTTTAGCTAGAAGGGAAATTTTAGCATAAAATTTCATTTTCAGTGTTTGTTTCTAGTTAAATGTTGAGGTTGTTGTAGGAGATTGTCCTTTACACCTCGTTTCACTTTGGGGAGTCAGGGAGCACGTGCATGACCTGCCAGAAATACCAAGTTAATGTTTTATTGATCCCCAAGGAGACTGTTGGAATAATGACACGTTTTCTTTCTTCTCTTCATTGCAGTGACAAAATTTGCTCAGGAACGAGTTGCTCCTTTCGTGCAGAAAATGGATGAGAATTCGAAAATGGAAGACTCCATAGTACAGGGGTTGTTTGAGCAAGGGGTCTGCACACTTTTACTGGAGCTTTTATTCAGAAAGTAACATCATTTTAGGAATCTCTAGCTGTGCTCTTTGCACACTTTTAGATTAAAAGATCGAGGGATATAATTCAAATGAAGTAAGAAGTCATTACAAATTTTGGGTTTATCGACAGCAAGACAACTTTAATTTCTTTTCATCTTGCATTGTAAATATTTTGTCCATCCCTCCCTCCCTCCCCCATACCTCACCATTATATATCTTTAGTTCCTTGTCATCCCTCCTTTGATTTTTATTTTTTTAAATTGGATAAGCACGATTGCATAGAACGCTGGAAAGGCCATGACTCATAAGTGTTGTTGGAAAAATGTCAGGAGTCCTCTCTGCCCTACTGGGCTTCTGTTGCAGATATCCTGGATTCAGTTTTAGCCTTTCCTGCTACCAAACATAAAGCTGATCTTAATGTTCTTTTCCAACCCAGACAGTTCTGTGAAGAACTGTTGGTTTGTTAAAGGTTTGTTTGAAGGAAAACAGGTTTGGGGGGGGAGGGGGAAGGATTTGAAAATCCTCACATTTTTCTTTTAATGAGTTATTATAATGAATGTGAGATAATGAATTATCTCACATGAATTTTCTTTTAATCTCTTCATTATCAGCATGGACTAGCAGGTTATTGACAGGAACTAAGAGATTGATATATTTGCACCTTTTCCATTTCAGCTGATGAGTATTGATCTTGGGGAAGAATATGGAGGAACCGGAGCTTCATTTTTTTCAGTCATATTGGCGGTGGAAGAATTGGCCAAAGTTGATCCAGCTGTGGCTCTTGTGTGTGAACTCCACAACACACTAACAAACAGATTGTTTACCACATATGGAACAGAAGAACAAAAGAGAACCTACCTGCCCAGAGTGGCTAAAGATACAGTAAGTCAAAGTCTTACCTTATTTAACTATGAAATTATATTCTAGTTTAGCAATGTTAGTGGGGATCTTCTTTTCAGTGACTAGTGTGTGACTCCAGCTCTGGAAAATATGTGTGAACTTTGAAACTGGTTAGAGCTGAGATCTGTGGTGATGTAGATACATCCTGTCATCAGTAGCTGAGAGGTAAAAGTGGAAAGGCACTTATTAGTTTCATTAAAATTTAATTTACTGTGGAAAAGAACTGTAAAGCAGTTGACTTTGAGAGATGTGTAATTTCACAGTGTTTCTATTCTTAATCTCTGTCTGAAACTCAGTTACTTTAATGCAGTAGGTTAAAATGTTTGAATTTGAGAGACTTGTGCTTGCTTATAAACATTTTCATTGCAGGATTTGTTATTTGTAAGAACTAAACATTAATTTTTCCCTTCCCTTGGCAGCTGGGCAGTTTCTGTCTTTCGGAGGCTGGGTCTGGCAGTGATGCTTTTTCTTTGAAGACTCGAGCTGAAAAGAAAGGAGACTACTACATTATCAATGGCTCAAAGATGTGGATTAGCTTAGCAGAAGATGCAGGAGTTTTCTTTGTCATGGCAAACACTGACCCCTCCTTAGTAAGTTGCTATATTGCATCTCAGTGCCAGCTGATGATACAGGAAACTATGGGTTTTGTATTAATAATCTGATGTTTTTGTATTAATGTTCTATGCACCTTTTCCTGGCTGACAGCAAACCTTTGAAAGTACTTCCCAGCAAAACACAAGGAGTTGCTGAGCAATTGAATACATTCCTCCAGCCAGAGAAAATAAAAATATCACAATCATAACAGCCTGCATTGGTGGTGTTCTGAGTAACAGAAGGACACACTGGCACAAGTCTTTCCAGCCCTTCTGACTTAGTTAAAAGAAAAAATAGAGCTTTGGCTACATGTACTGGAAAACTAGCAAATATCCTGTAGTGAAGTATGTTCAGGTAAAAAAATACACAGCTGAAGATGCAGCTGTTAAATTCTGTCCCCAGTTTGAATGTGAGTAATAGATTGAGAAAAGTCAACTGCAGACTTTAAAATGTCCTGTACCCATACAGTGACTATGAAACACAAAACTAAATTGTTCAAAACTTTTATTTTTTCAAGCTCCTTCTAGTACTCTGTCTTAAAATTTTAATTTTAAAATAATTTCTTTTTAAAATTAAAAATTATGAGGGGTTTTCTTTGCTTGTACTGAGCAGTTGAACGCAATGTTAAACCACAATTATCACCAGACAAAGGTGCCAGTGCTTTATTTAGCAATACATTATTAAGCAGGTGTAAAATTTCAGTGCTGGAGTGAGGTGTTTAGATCAATTTTTGGTGGAACCAGTGTAAAGAGCAGTTGTTGATCTTGTTTTAGGGATACAGGGGGATTACCTGTTTCATAGTGGATCGCAACACAGAGGGCCTTCAAGTGGGGAAGAAGGAGGACAAGCTGGGAATCAGAGCATCCTCCACCTGCCCTGTAACATTTGACAACGTGAAGGTATTGTAAGTTCAGCTGTGAAGCATCATTTTTGTGTAAATGGGACTTGACCACACATAAGGGAAGGGTGTCAACTAAATTCCCAGGTTTTTTCCCCTTAGACATCCTGGATGTTTGGCATATTTTAACTTCTTCCTCCCAATTCTTTCACAGAAATCTTGAGGAAGTTTGATTTTCTAAATTTGGGTGCAGTTTTTTTGTCATCAGTTTATAGTTACGTGAATCTGGGAATGTTCTAATCAGATATTCTGGGAATCAGATGGGTGTGGTTTATATTTTATGCCTTCACTTATAAGGAACATTAAATAAAACACGTGTGCTGACTCATCTGAGACCCCTATGAGCAGTTGCAAAGCAGAGCAGAACAGGACTAATGGAGGGGTTTTATTCCTTAGGTTCCTGCAACCAATATCCTGGGACAGGTTGGACAAGGCTATAAGTATGCTGCTGAAATGCTCAACACTGGCAGGATAGGGATTGCTGCACAGGTGGGTCCTTTGGTTTGTTACTGAATGCAGCCAGTGTACAATTTGAGTTTGAATTGAAATTTATGAAATATTTAAAGTTATTAAGAATAAATGAGTTAGGAAATACCTTATTAAAAGCTCAGTTGCCACTAGATGTCACTGTTCCTGTAGCTAAATTTCAGTTAAAATAGGAACAGTCAGTGGGAAAAATTCTCCTTTGGTGACATAAGCAATAGAATTAGAAAGCATTAAATGGCAATTAGCTTGTCTTTGGTCGTTAACTTACTGCTGCTGAATTATGTCAACATTCTTATCTTCCATTAGGAAAATGTATTTTACAAAGAAAACTAGTTTTGGAAATTAGAACATGCTGGAATGGATAATATTAATGCATCCAACTGGGGTTGTTTGGGGTTTGCAAATGTGACCTTATCCTAACTGGTGCTTTCCCAACAACTTATTTTTAAAAGTGTACTTAGTTTTACAATAAATACGATTCTCTGTAGCAGAACTGTTCCAGTTTATTGTTGTGTTTGAAAGTTGCACCATATGACATCTTAGGGGACAATATTTTCTGACCTAGAAGTTATTTCTACATGTTGTATTTTGCTGCAAACTCAGCTTAAATCTCAGATTGCTGATGGTCTCCGTGGAAATCAGGTTCAGCCCTGCAATAAAATGACTTGTGATAAGTTTTTATATTTTTAATTTACTTTTGGAAGTAATCTCTTCTTTGTTTCTAATTTGTTGTCAATATGACTGTACTACCAAGCTCCTTCATCTTTTACCCTACTTTGCAGACAGACGAGAAGGAATCATCCTCATGAAATTTAGACTTCCCATATGGCAATGTACTGTGCTGATAATTGGGCTGTTTTTTCCATCATTTCTAAAGATTACCTGTGATTAAACTTTGTCTGATAGGGTATTTAAAAAGGGCTGTGGGCTCCATTGTTCCCAGAGATACAAATAATGTAGAGGCTCTGGCAGTAAAATCCGTGGATTTTGCTCTTAATTACTCCAAGTTACACCTTAATTAAAAGTTAAGGTCGTGTAGTTGTTATATCTTAGTTACTACTTTCTTGGCACCTTCAAATTGAGAGAAATGTACTTGACAGGAACAGCAGCTCTAAAGCCCTATAGTACTGAGTTTACTTTTGCAGTAGTAATAGTTTTAAAAGATAATGAAGATCTTATAAAATGTAATTGTGGCTTTGAAAAGAGTTTCAGATAGTTTTAGTACAAAGCAGCTGCATGAGTTGTTACAGGTGCTGAAGTTGATCTACTTGGTTCTTCCATAAGAGTTTATACAAGGAGGTAGAAAATCTGTTAATTGGGCTCATTAGCAGCAGAATGCAACATTTGCTTAGGTTATTTTCCTGTGTATCATGGATTTTTTGCTAAAATGTCTGAACCCAGTCATGTTTTTATCACCTTAATATGTGGATCTGTCCAAAAATGCGTGTGCACTGTTGTACATCATTAAAAGTACTTTGACTCAGCTGCTCGATGTGGCAGCTGACTGCTTTCGTCTTTGTGGAAAGACAAAATTGATCTAAATTCTTCTACAGTTGTTCTGCACAGTCGGAAGATACTGGAAGAAATGTTATCTCTCCTTCCACTCCACTAATTTTCTAACTTCTGAAGGAAATTGCTAATTCTGGCAGGCTAGTGTCCTCTAGAAAATGAGAAATTATTTTGATTATGAAATAGCTTTGACTAATCATTCACATTATTTTTCCTTTAATAGGGTAGCGTAGATCTATAGATCTTGAGTTTACAGTAATTTTCCCATGTAATTGCAAATTTTCCCAGAAACTGTATTTGTGCAACCACAGTTGACCCATAAGTTTTGTTCAAAAATTTAATAGTAGTATTTTCACAAATATTTACCAATGGCAAGAAATGGAATAGCATGGAATGGGATTGTTCCTCAAACTTTATTTTTTATCATAACTCACCTCATTGTGTCTAGTAACTCTAAAATTCTGGCTCTTGAGATATTATATGGAAATTTTATCTTTGTGCAAGTTTTAGCAATCCCTGGGGAAGAAGAAAACAGCTTTTCTCCTGAATGTTGAGCTGCCTGACCATAAAAACTCAACTCTTGCCATCTCCACTAGGTGCATCCAATTCACCAATCTTCACTGACCATATCCCTTGTTATTTCTTATAGATGTTAGGACTGGCACAGGGCTGTTTTGACCTTACAGTTCCATATACAAAGGAGAGAGTCCAGTTTGGGAAAAGCGTCTTCGAGTTCCAGGTACTTGTTAGTGGATACATGGAAATTGTCCTCCAAGGAAGGAGTAATTACCATGGCAGTCAGTGAAATGAGTAATCTGATTTGCATATTGTGCTCCACCTTGTGTCATGTTTTTCTCCCTTGATAATTGAGAACTTTTCCAAAGAATTTTGGATGAACACTCGTCCTCCACATGAAATGTGTCAGTTCAGTGCTTTGTGCCTTTGCAATTTCCATACAAATAGTTTAAAACTTAAAAAACATTGTTGACATAACTCCTTTTGCCTGATAACTTATTTGAAAATAATGCACATGGAACTCCCTTCTGATTTTAATATCACAATCTCTTGAATGTGTTCCAGGTTTTGCACCCTTTCATGAGGTGTGAGGGAAGGCCTTTTTCTGGAGCAACTTAGAAATTATAAAAAGATGAGGAAAACTGATTGAATTATTAGATTTCCTGTGTTATACAAAGACATTTAGTTTTCATTATAATATCTGTATCTTACAATGAAAATGACTCCTTGTTGCAAAAATGATGTATAGTTTAATAAGGAAGATACATAATTGTAATTACTGTAGTAATTTTCTCGTTACATCTCAGCTGAAGAGAAGGAACATTAGCACTACTCATAATTTATGCAGATTTTAGGAAGCACTCAGGGATACCTAGGAAATGATTGGAACTGCGTTTTTTGAATGGGAAATGGAATTTATAATTGCCAAATCATTTTGGTATTTTGACCTGCATATATATTTCTGCAAATCTGAGGGAACCGTGTTAATGTTCTAATAAGATGAAAGATTTCACTGTGTTTTAGACTTCTAAATGTTCATTTTCAATCATCATAACGTTTGGGTGTTCTTAAGTAAACCCATTCTTTTGTAATACCAACCATTTAGATGGGAGCTCCATCACCTTTTCCCTTCCCCCTGAATCCATTCCTCAGCCATGTCCTCTGTGCCTTTTGTGCTGCTCTTAGACCTTGGGACCTGGGAAGAAGTTGTCACCTTCCTGGTGCTCCACGTTATTCAAGAGGTGCAAGTCTTCCTTGGTTATGTTCATCAGGGAACCAGACTTGTTGTTGTGTGAATGTTCTCAATACACAGCTGCAGAATGAAAACCCAGCTCTGACCTCTCGCAGTCCCTGCACTGCTGAGGAAGATGTTCAGGTTTGGCTAAAACTTTCCTTGATGCTCATCGGTGCAAATTGGTAATGCTCCTGTCCAGCCAGTCAGGCAAGAAGTACCCCAGTCCTCCTGAATCCAAGGAAAGGGCAGGAGAAAATAGTAGTGCAGCTCCTAAAGGCACCTCAGTAGCCCAGAGGTCCTTCCCAGCCTCAGTGTCTGTAGATGCAGAGCAACATGAATCGCTGGTCCACCCGGGCTTGGTATTTTTAATTTAGAGTTGTGGGTACATTCCATGGTGAACAGAAATGGGTGTTGCTAGGAGGTGCAGTGGGGTTGTGACCCGTGTCTTGCTGTTTGCAGGGGATGCAGCACCAGATAGCCCAGGTGGCCACCCAGCTGGAGGCAGCACGGCTGCTCACCTACAACGCGGCCCGGCTGGCCGAGAGCGGCAGGACTGTGGTCAAGGAGGCCAGCATGGCCAAGTACTACACTGCTGAGGTAACCCCAGCCCCTCCAGCCCCTGCCTTCACTTCCCTGCTCTCTAAAAGTTTCTGCTGCGACCGAATGTGTGACTCGTGTTTTGCTGCAAAAGCTGCGTGTGCTTTTATCTTGATGCCCTGTCCCTGGAAGTGTTGGACGGGGCCTGGAGCAGCCTGGTGTCCCTGCCCGTGGGAGGGGGTGGAATAATAAGGTGAGATTTAAGGTCCCTTCTAGCCCAAACCAACCTGGAATTCTGAGAGTCTCAGTCCACGTACAGAATGTAAAGTAAGTGACCCTCATGGCTCTGAACAAATTTTGTACATCCAAGCAACAATATTGAAAGAGGAAAGTGAATTCATATTTTCACTTCATCTAGAGGGATTTAATTTTCTCCAAATTCTTTTTTTTTGGCATGAGAAATGACACTGTGAGAGTTTGTTTCTGACCATTTCAGCTGGTCACAACTGGCAGTCTTAAGATGACTCAGAACAGTCTTAAGATGACTTCTCCCTCTTTGTCATTGCTGTCCTGCATACCACTGCTAGTCTTTTCCATGGTGCAGCATAGGAGCCATTGCTCTAACAGTGAGTTCTTGATGTCCCCTGATTTATAAAAACGTCATTTTTATTCTCAAATGGCTTGCTGAAGATTAATACAAAAATATCAACCCTTCCTCTTCCCTCCTGTTCTAGTTACTGCTTTACTCACTGGTTTGTTTTCAGTTTGAATAACTACAAAGAATAAGATTTACTACCACTGTCATGAAGTTGAATCCTGTAAATCTGAGACTTATTTTCATAGGTTGCAACACTGACAACTAGTAAATGTATTGAATGGATGGGAGGTGTTGGATTCACAAAGAATTACCCAATAGAAAAGTATTACCGTGACTGCAAGATAGGTGAGTGACAGCTTCCTAAGTATCTCTTGTGGCATTAACATTTGAGGATGAATGATTGGCTTTTTTTCAAGGTATTTTCCCCTTAGATTGTAGGAACATGGATTCGAAGGCTGGGATATAAGAATGCAAAACTAGGTATAAATTCCTGTGTATGCCAGGCTAGTTAAAGTGTTAATTACATACCAATAAAATGTGTCCCATTCTATTAAGAAAATTGCAGTTCAAAAAAATTGAAAATACCCTGTGTGGCTTTAAGATTTGAATGTATGTGGAGTTTTATTTTCAAGACTTCCTTGTTTACCAGGATAGTCTCTGGACTCAATACTGACATTTTTAACAATATTACCCTTTGGCTTTTATAATGGTAACATTTGGAACTGCTTAATTTTTGTTGGCTATTTAGGAATTGCTTTTCAGGAAAATGTCATTATGCTGTGGCAGCAGAAGAGTGCTTTACTTGTTGCAGATAATAAAACATGAACACTTATATTTTGTACTGTTACATATATATAGTTATAATTCAGAGCTAGTACTTGCTCAGTAAAGCTTCACTTCCTAATTGTAAATGTTCTAACTGGACTGTTAGAATGATAATTTGTGGTTTCTTCATTAATTCACTCTGGGTTTGTAATCTGCTAATTTATTTTCTTCTAATTTCAGGTACAATATATGAAGGAACTTCAAATATCCAGTTGAGCACCATTGCAAAACACTTAGCACAGGAATACTGAAACCATAAGGACTTTCCTGACTGTTAAGGGAAGTGATTTCCCTGAAGACTTGTTGTGAATTACCCATTTATTTATACTTGCTAAAAGCATTAATGACATGATAAATATGAATACATCATCACAGTTGAAATCATAGGGAAAACCATGAATTCTCCATTTCAGGACTGAATAATTAATGGGAAATCATGAATTCCACATTCAAATCCAAAATTGTGTGTTAAAAGTATTTTTTTTTGCCTGAGGGACTGCCAAGCTGATGCACTGGATTTAGTTACCTTGGGTTATGCAGGCAGTGCATCTCCACTTTGAGATTTCAAAGTGAAAACACAGGAAGCCAGATCCTTGACATACCTGATGGGAAGGGTTCTGTTCAGCCACCTGGGAAAAAGGACTCTCCATGTAGGTGCTGTTTGAATGTGCTGCCCTTTATCAACGTGAGGTACAGGAGAGTCATGTGGAAAAAGAGAGAAGTGGTGGTTTCCTCTCTCCCAGGTGGAGCGATGTCTGCGGAGCTGCTGTAATTGGAGTAATTTTTACAGCAGCCCTTAGTGTGTTCTTAAGGATATCTTTGTAATTAAGCCCTTCCAGCCCCAATTTGTACTCCTGAAAGGTGGATAATATCCACCTCCCTTTGCAGCCTTCTCAGCTGTTAAGGGTTTTAATCTAAGAGGCTATTTATAGTTCTCCTTTCAGAAAAGGTTGAGTTGAAATCTTTCTGAAATGGGGTTAAAAAAGCTCTAGTAGTTCTGCAAAAAGACAGATATAAGCTGGGTAATAGGAGTGGTGTGATACCACCTCACAGTGGCCTTTCTGTGTTCAGTGCATTTTACAAACATTAATGCTCAGTTCCTTCCTGGGAGTTAGGGAGGCACTGTTAATTCACAGCCTGGAAAACTTGCTCCTGAAGATAGCATAATTTTCTCATTTTGAGAGAGAAAGAGGCAGGGGATTGGGAGGCATTTGCTTTTTTATTCCTCTCTGTTTACTTTAAAATCAGACATTTTATTTACAGCAGAAACCTCTTCAGTGCTGGAGAGCTAATTAGCTAATAATCAAGAGACAGGAAGCTTAATATACGAAAAAATCATTCTAATTGCTGTAATTGGCAATCTGTTTCAAGTGTTTTGGGGAGGGAAGGATTGGTTTTCTGGTTTTGGCTGACTTAGAAGAATCTCATTTTGAAAGCTTGTTGCTCACTGATGGTTCACTTTGAGCAGAGCTTAGAATGTTACAGGCTGAGACCCAAAGAATTTGCTGGCAAAACTGGGGCAAATGGCACTTAACAAGTGGGATTTGTAGACCAAACAGACTGCAGTGCCTTACACAAAGAAACAAGCAAGGGTGAAAAGCACTGTTAAAAAGTTCTCTGACTTTCTGTCAGCTTCAAAGGGAAGTAACTACTTTAGTGAATTAATCCCCCTTTCCCTCTTGGTAGGCAAAGAATTAATGAGGTAATTATCCTTATGCCAATGAAAAGTCCCCTCCCATATCAGTGTGATCAACAGCTTTGAGATTTTCAGAAATAGAGGAGTGGGAGGGTCAACTAGATGTTTTCTGTAGTTTTCTTATAGCATTATTATTATTATTATTATCATCAATCCATTTAAGGTTGTTTGCAGGCTTTCTTTCAGCTGAATTGTAACAGCTGGGGAAATTTAGACTAAAATTAAGACTGCAGACACCACTGCAGTTAACTACAGTTATTCTTCTCATCATGATCTGTCTGTGAGTCTGGAATGATCATAGCCGCACTCTAAAATGCTTGAGTTAACGTTGATTAATGAGCTGGGCTGTGCTAAGGGTTTAACCTGCTTTGCTCACAGGAGTGTCTACAGAGACCAGGTTTTGGTTCATAATTTTCACAAGGTCTCCTAGTTCCAGGTACTGTTTTGGGTGGCACTACTTAACTGACTTAATACAGTGCCCAAAGCAAACCCTTTATGGGGGGGAAGTGCAGGGCTCTTTGAAGGACTGTTAAAGGCTGGGTAGCCAGAGTTATGTAAAAGGACTGTCTCTTTGTGTAGAACTGTGTCAGGTGTCCATTTGAAAAAATAGTCAGGAGAAAACTGCAGTAATGTGGTTCCTTACAGTCTGAACTTGCATGTGTGAGTCCAGGAAACAGGAACATCCTCATCGGCTACTCAACAGTTCTTTTCAGAAAAGCGAGGTCAAGCCTTTAACTAATGTTACAGCTGTAAATATTTCATGTCTCAGTCATGTATGCTGTATTTTGCACACAATGTTGAAAGAAATGTCTTGTATTTGATACTTTTAACAAAATTCTGTGGAGGAAAACGCGCACAAATGAATTACAACCTCTGAGTTTCTCTTCTCGTTATAAAAGGACATGTCCCTCTGTGAAGAGCATTGGCTGTTCTGGGCAATGTTCTGGGGAGAGTTAGAGAATCACACAATGGTTTGGATGGAATGGGATCTTAAATCCCATGCATTTCCACCCCCTGCCATAGGCAGGCACACCTTCCTCTAGACCAGGTGGCTCCAAGCCCTGTCCAACCTGGCATTATTTTATCCCCTTAACTCTGATTCCATTGCTGCTGTGAGCCTTTCTGTGCTAATGGTAGGGCTCAATACTGCTTTATGTATTCAATATGTATTTATAGTAGTTAATTTTCCCTTTATATGCCCTTTGTCAGCCCAGTCTATCTAGTCTGTTGTCCTGGAACAGCATCTTCAGTATCAAACATTGCATGTGAGCTTCCTGGTTACAGGAAAAGATTTGTGTTGAGAATGTCTTTAAAAGTGCCTGAATTTTATTTCTGACTTAATACAATGCTAATCTTATTATTAGAGAACCATGACCTGATATATCTGTCATTTAAATTTTTTTATCAGATCATGCAGGTTTTGTACTGGGAAAGAATTGACTGTGTCATCTGTCAGATTTTCTCTAGTTCTGTTCTGGTGGGTGATCAAGGTCTGAGGCAGATTTCTACAGAAGGGTTTAATGACTACTTGGGAAATCCTCAAATACAACTTTTTATATCATGTTTGCTGTGCTGTTGTTCTTTCTTCTGTATTTTCTTTTCCCCGTGTAAAGATTTTGTTAGAAAAGGCTTATATGAAATACAGAGTAATTGTTCATTGGGAGCCTTTTGCTACGTAAAGACTTTTCTAATTAACGTGTTATTGCATTTCCACATGAAAATCTTTTGGTGAGAGACACATTTCAGGCTCTTCCTACCAAGCTAAGCTCAATTTGAAACCCAGTCTGCTTTGGAAGCAGCTGTCTGACTTCTCTGGACTTATACTGGATACACAAAAGCTGAAGAAATGTTTTTCCTCAGCCCCAGAAGGTATTCAGTGTACCAACATGACAGGTCCTGAGAGAGTTACCTGAAAGTGGTTACAGCTGCCACAAATACTTCATAAATATTTCCCTGTGATGTGATCTCTGTGCAAACTGGGGGTGGAGGCACAAATCA
Source organism: Serilophus lunatus (assembly GCA_013399895.1). Lineage (NCBI taxonomy): Eukaryota > Metazoa > Chordata > Aves > Passeriformes > Eurylaimidae > Serilophus > Serilophus lunatus. The sequence goes on along the minus strand of VXBA01000861.1, from coordinate 3,724,981 downwards.
AGAGATGAGTATGTATTGTACAGTTCCCAAAGAGTGTTCACACAACCTTTCCTTTTGTGTTGTGCTGAAATCCAGTCACTGCAGAGCATTTTTGCAGGGAATTGTCTTCTCTGGAATGTCACTCCTTGGTCTGTGTCCAGGTGAGGGCACAGGCTGGAATTCTGACTCCTCTGGATTGGCCCTGGGGTTTGGTGGTGTGGCTGATTTACACACAGGTGAGGGGAAGCCCACCCCAGAGACAGCCAAGCATCAGTGCAGAGTGAATCCAGAGTTCCAGGCTGACAAGTGGGATTTACAGTCATTATTTCAGTTAGATATGCCAGTTGCTGTAATTAACAAAGTCCAGATTAGTGGCACTGGGAGAGTTTCTTGTTATCTGCTGCCAGAGACATTATTAAGCTGCTTTGAAATTTTGGCATTTATTATCCTTAAAAATACTCTGTGCAGTAACTATCTAATCCGTTGGGTAACTGGAGATAACCAGTGTGTTTCCTAATAGCTTGTTTCAGAGATTCAGATGTTCATTCACATTGGTATAATAATGTTCAAAGGAACATGGGGTGTGCAATGTCAACCTTTTTTTCTGGTGAAATATTTAAAAATACCCATCAAAAATATGTACAGTCTCAATAGACAACAATAGTATGTTTATATATTTTGTTTTTCAAGGTAATTTGGATTTACATCTGTTCTCTCTCTGAAGCTGTAGAGTTTGACTTGGATATTTTTGGCCTGAATTGTTCTGTAGGAGACACTGCAAGGTTTTCTTAGGCACTAATTTGCATCCTAAATATGCAAATTAAATGCAAATTTTTCACTATAACCGGAGCAGTTTTAATATGATACTGTGTTGCTGAGTTTTTCTGCCTTTGTTAAGATGATACTCAAAGACACGATAATTACATGTTAGAAAGACATGTTAGCTTCTCTGGATATTTTTTGGTTTTCTGTAGAAGGAATTTGCTAAACTGACATAAAAATAATTGAGGTATAATTCAAAAATTAAAATTAAGGTCCTGAAAATGTAGTTAAACAGTGAAATGCTCCACAGAACTTGTTTTGTCAATGGAGACATTGAAGAGAGGGAACAAATGTGTTTTAGTGCCAAAGCTGGTGCTGTTTGTTTTAGGAAAGGAGCCATCAGACATTCTGTTCCTGCGAGGGAGGATGTTTGCACACCAAGTCCAGTATTTGCTCCAATTGTTCCCATAAGGATTGAGGCAAAGCACTTTTTTTAGCTTAGGTACTTTCTGAACTTTGAAGAGGTTGTGGGACTCTCTGTGATGCATTAGGAGATGGCTGATGTGGTAGGAAGGTTAAATGATACAGAGGCCCTATTTCTGTCCATAGCCTTGTTTTCCTCATGTTCAGTGAAAAACTCCTGATGTTCCCCTGTATGATTTTGGTGGAAATCAAACTGTTCTGCTCCCTCCTTAAATTCCTTATTATTTAGGTCTTCTCAGTGTCTGATCCAACCAAGCTTTAAAAGGAAAATCATTTTCCCAGTTTAATTGCAGCAATGCCTACATTTGATTGATAGGCCAGGCTGTTTTAACTGTTGCTTGAATAATAAAAGCTGGATTCAGCAGGATATTTGTCATAAAATATATTTGACTGCCATGCAGGATTCACAGTTTCCAAGGACCAAAGTAAGGTGCAGCAATAGATCTTCCATTTAATGCTGGAAGTATTTTAGCTCTACTGTACTTTGACTCCAGTGATCCAATTTGCAGAGATAAACAATTCTCTGGAGATAATATAGCTTGTCATTATTTAATAATTATTTAAAATGTGCCTTGCTACCCTTGTGTAAGAATCTGGGCTGCAGGAGGGTTGTGCTTGTCCTCTGATTCTTCAGGGGGCTGACACAGCACAGGGGTTAAAGCACCCAATGATCTGGTGTCTCAGACTGTTGTAATTTAATAGCAAACCTTCTCTGTCCTGCTGCTTCTATTTAGAAGTGTCCAAAATTCTTTTTTTTTTTTTTTTCCCCATTTCTTTTTTTTTTAACTGTAAAAGCCTTCTGGCACTAAATTACATCTATTTCTTGACTGAAACATATCTGCTCTATGCTAACCTCATTATCCAGGAATGATTTCTAGAAGAGGAAGTGAAGAATAATTAAATCATTCCTAACTGAAGGAAATGCTTCGCAGAACGATGCAAATTCCAATTTGGCCAAGATGCTGTGGTTTCATGTTCTATTTCTGGGAAGGGCAGAGGGAGAAACAAGTTATTTTTGGAGTTATGGACAGCCAGGTTCTGCCCTGGGTTTTTTCTCTTACCTATGGATGAGAGAGCACTGGGCCATCCCTGCTCAGGAGGGAGCACAGCTCCTGCCATCCCCTTGGTACCTGCCCTGCTCTAACAGCTTGTGATTAAACTTGCCCCCTCTGCTGCAAGTGGCCTCTTGCTGAGACCCCTGAAATGGAGAGATTTTCCTGCAAAATCAGGGCTCAGGCCTCATCTGAAGCACTGCCTTCCCTGTGGTGCTGTGCTGCCCTGGCACAGGGCAAGGCTACGAGGGCACAGACCTGCTTCCCCCACTTCTCAGCCTGTGATGCAGTGCCTGGAATAAAAGCAGGATTTTATTTTAGAGGTAAAAGATGAGATTGCTGTGTGTGCTCAGCAGCAGTGCCTGGGGGAGCCCATGGGCTTTTCTGGGGCTCATGTCTTTAGGTTTGCACATTTTTCCATCTGCAAATCTCACTCGTTCAAGGCTTTAGGCAAAAAGAAGGGAACACACACATCACCACCCCCAATTAGCTGCTTTTACATGGGAATGTTTGCAAATACATTAGTGATGTGTAATTGAATTATTAATTGGGGAAAATATAATTAGAGTGCTGGAAAAATGGCTTTTCAGTGCTGCACAACTTTGGTCTTTCAAGGAATCAAGGTTGCTGAAATGAGTTATGCAGTCAAGAAATCTACTTAGAATTAACAACACATGTCCTGATTTTCCAGCTTTTCCTTTTAAAGTTATATATTATAATAATGAAGTGTAAAGTGCAAACTTCAGTGATTTGCAGAAGGTACCAGCCTTGCTCCTTTTTTAAACTGGTTGATTTATGTGCTGTTTGCTGTTTTTGAGAACACAAAACAATTAATTTATGTGTGAAAAGAACAGTGAATTAATCCTAGAGAGCCCTGGAGCCTTTAAAGACCTGAATCATATGTTGAGCTCGTTTAAAACTTGCATAAGAAATTAATGTAGAATAAAGCCCTTTAATTTGAAAAGTGCATCTATAGTAGGTGTCCCTAGGATATCTTCTGGATCATTATTCAGAAAGGTTAAGGAGGACTTTATTTTTTCCTTTCTTTCCTTTTTTTTTTTTTTTATATTCAGTATGTATTTTCCAGTTTGCAGCTCGACGTGGTGCATTTCGACTTATAAAGAGACAGAGATTTTAAAAAGAAACAGGGAGCTTTTTATTCACCTTCCACTTAATTTCCTTGCTGCCTTGCCAGTCCCAGCTTAATGAATGTAATTGCTACCTTTGATGAAAATACTATTATCAAGATCACACATTACATTGGAAAACAGTTTTTCTTTAAACACAGCTACTGCAGTCTCTAATTATGCATGTAACAAGTGGCTCCTGAACAAAAGAGCATGTTGTCTACAATTGCTAGGAATTGGAGCAAGGCAAATTTGAACAAAGAACAGATTAGATTTGCTCCATGCTCCACAAAGCCCATTCCCCTGATTAATTTCCTGCAAAAACTAAAACAATTCTCTCTTAAAAGAAACCAACCCTCATCCCTAGAATGATCCATATGCCATTTGTGTCAATCTATATGATGATAATGGCTACAGATTTAAATTATTAACTATTAGGCGTAGTAAAATAGGAAGGCTCTTTTATAAACTTCCCTTTTCATATGTAAATAAGCAGTACAAGGACTTAAGGAACAAAAAACCTGACTTTTCTGTGGAAACCAGGAGCAAGAAAGCACCCAGTAACTGAAAGTCTGAATTGTGCATGTATAATCCAATTATTTTGTCAGTTTACTCCGTGCTCCGTGTTCTGCACAGGGGCTGCAGCAGGAGAATCAGGTCTCCTGAAGTCATGTTGGGTTTTATGAGGGTGGCACGTTTCAGGGCTGCTTTCCACGTGTGCACCTTGAGGAGAGTTCTTCAGGAAAGGATTTCATTTAGTTCTTAAAACTAACGATTTTGTGAACAGGATTTGATGAGTCAAAATCAGGGCTGTAAATGTATTTTGCTATTGCTCCGTGCCAAAGCAGGCAGATGCTGGTAAAATTTGGAATTAGTCCTTGGCCTCTGATAAAATCCTGCAGCAGGAATTGAACTGTTTTTTGTATTACTAATGTGAGAAATTAGTCACAGCAATTTAGAATACAGTGTTATTTTTCCCCTCCTGTTTGTATTGATCCAGGATCCTTAGCTGTGGCCCATTGTACAAGGTGAATATAAACCCCAATCATCTGGGTGAATGCAAAAAAAATAAAGGTGTTTACTCACTGGGTTAGGAGTGGATGTGGGCTACTATAAGCCAGTGTCTACATTCTTTTTTTAAGGAAAGTTGATGAGGAAAACCAGTGTACTGGTAAAAAAACATCCCTAGCTCTGCATCTTCTCACTTGCACTGGTGAAAACATGTTCCTGTATGTTGGATTGATCACATAAGAACTGGTCCTGCAAGGTGGTGTCCCTGCCAGGGTGAATCCTTGGTGTGAAATCCACACTGAGGCCTCAGTTCAGCTGCTTTCGTCTTTCTAGGAGGGTGTTTTGGACGGTGGCCTGGCAAGGACATGGACATTGGCTTGTGTGAACCCTTCCAGTGCCCAACACCTCCAGCACAGTCCAGAAACAGCGAAGGACTGGAAGTGCTGAGCACTGCTCTCTTAATTAACATGCAGCAAATCATAAGGAGCTTCTCTCCAAGGAGGAAAGATAATAACAGGCATGTGGTGTTTGTTGCCAGCAGTGGAGGAATTGAGCTGAGCTGGCAGAGTTATGTGTGGCAGCCTACTCTGCCCCAGTAACTTCCAGGATCTTTGTATTCTCATAAAGTCAATGCAGATATCAGGGGGCAATCCTGCCCTGTTACACCTTTATTTATCCCTTCTCAGTCCCTAAAGTTGCTTTGTTTGTAGATTGTCATAGTTCTTCCCAACTCACGTTACTTGCAGTTAGCACAAAATCTTTAGAATGTACCCTGCAGATAAGGAAAAAAGAAACCCTCATGATTCTCCATGTGGATAGAATTAATCAAGATCTAATTATGACACCAAATGACATTACTTAGAACATCATAAAATCCTTTCTCATCTCAGTGTCAGGATCTTTAAGAAACTGAATGAAAGAAAAGTCCTTTCTGTGAGAAATAAAATAATTTATGTTCCCAGACACTTTTTCATGAGTGTTTCAGATCCTGTGGATCTTATAACTGCAGAGCCTGCACTGGTGGGAAAGAAACCTGAGAACAGCAGCATGTTTTTAAGGCTTTTAGCTGCAAATATCTGTGACAAAAAGGAACTGGTCTATAATCACTACTTGGGGAAACTAGAGAACAAAACCAATATATTCAGAAAATCCAGAGTTACCTGTGGTTTAGTTCCTTGTCTTCCTTCAAACAAGTTGAAAGTAATCTCTTGAGTTTAGGGAAACACATTTGTGCACTTTCCTGAAGAAGTGTGAGGCTGTAAGTTTTTCTCCTTTTAGAAACTAACCTGCTGTTCCCTGCAGTGGGTGTTTGCCTCTTGTTTTAATGTAACATTTACTGCAGCGCACTGTAAAAAAATCTGGCTGGGGAGATGTGGCATTTGGGCAGCAGGAACATTTATCCCTTCATCCCTCCATCCCCACTGGGGTCTCACATCAGCCACATTCTGAAGTTCAGCACAATCACCAAGTGTAGCCCCCAAACCCACAACCATTCTTCCAGGTGTGATATAATAATGTGATATAATAATGTGTAGAATAAGCATTAATTGACAAACACCCTCACAGCCCCCAGGGTGGTGTCTGTGTGGGGGTGCAGGAGAGATTTCCCAGGGGTTGTGATGCACCTGATTGCTCCAGAGCTCAGCATCACTTCTTTCGCATGGGCAGATCAAGCAGAAACTGAAAAACTCAAGCCCCCAGAGCCTACAATGAATTGAATCAGCCCCACTCCCTGGGTAACCTCTTGTTTCTGTACAGAGTCCTCCTCAGTCAGAGGGAGGCGTTGTTCCATCCCTTTGCATGGGCACACAGGGTGCCTGTGGTGGTCACAAACTGGGATCTCACTGTTGTCCAGCCAGTGCTGGGGCAGGGTGGGAGGCTTGGGACATCCCTTGGAGGGAGAGGAACCTGCAAATAGTGGACCAAAGAGGATTGTACTGAAGAGAAGACATCTAGTGAACTTGGATCCATGTCGATCTCCTTCCCTTCTCCATCCAGCCCTTAAATAGCTCAGAGGAGGGGGAAGATCTTGCATCTGCATTTAAATAATCCCGGTGCAAATAATCCCTTTGCTTTTAAATAATCCCAGTGAGACTGCAAAAAGGGGAAGAGCAGTCAGTGCAAGAGGCTGCAGAGGCACAGAGAGCACTTTCCCTGCCAGACTGGTGGAGCTGAGCACGGGCCAGCTCAGTGCACCTCAGCTGTTACACACACACCCGCCGTTTGTTTCACGCTCTTCTCTATCCAGATGTATGATCCAGAAAGAAGGAAAAAGTAGTTGAGGTTTAAACTCTTATCACTAAAGTGACTCTCCCTCTACATTAAAAAACTATCCAGACATTGTAACAGGAATGGGTTCAGTTCTTGTGTCATAAATTTGTGTGTGTAGAAAAAAGACTTATTGGCGAATTTAGCAGTATTTTTCGTTGAACTGGCAGTTGCTAACCATTACACCAGTATTTATTTGATTCTTAAAGAGCACAAAAGCATGGACTACAAATAAAGAAGATGGAGTAATAGCTTTTGACTGGGCCACTAGCTTTAAACTTGAAATGAAGTGTCCAGTTTTGAGTTACTGTGTCCAAATGCCATTTGTACAGTTTGAAAAGTGGGGGCATTTTTCCAGCTTGTCACTGTTAGCTGTAGTTCATTCCAGTGAATGATATCACTGAAGGAGCAGTTGTTCTGCTATAAGTACTTCACTCATGACTGGAATGTATTAAATGTATTAATCTGTGCCTGAGAGTGTAATTTAGGGAAGCCCTACATTTGACACATTCTTGTACATCCTTATTTTATTGCCTTATCCTGCAGGTAACAATGTCTCAAAAGCAAAGAGACTGGATGAAGTTAAAATTACATGTCACCAAGTATTATATGCGCTTTTTGTTGCTCATTTTGCTGTCAGAATTACGGATTTTCAACAACATTAGTTTAAATATGTTTATGACTTGATTTACACCCCTAATGTCAAAATAAAATGCCAGGCAGGAATCCAAGGCTTCTAATGAGCTGGGAGGTGAGATGAAGCCATGAGGGGAATGTCCCCAGCCTTGCAGCTACATCTTTCATGACAAAACTCCGCCGCAAACGGCACCTGGGCCAACCAAAGATAAAACGCGGGGGTTGAGTTGTCCTGGAGAGTATTTGTCAAACCTGCTTTAAGCCAGCGGAATAAAAATGTATTTTTGTGGCAAGGTTAGACTTTATGTCAACTAAGTGAACCTGTAAAGCATTTATAGCCACCTCGTGACTATTGCCTGTCATAAATTTGAAACGCTCTTAATCCATAGGTGTGTAATTTTGAGGCACTCGAGACACTCTCACCACCTTCTATTTTCGATGTAATTATCTTCCATATCGCTGTGGGCAATTAAGGAAGGATATGATGAGCAGTAACAAGCAGCATCTTCTGAACTGTGTTATGAGCTATGCACCTGTGAAAAGAAACACGTGGCTTGCTGCCCAGACCAGGTGTGGTACCAAAGCCGTGGCTGCCGCAGGTTCCTCTGGAGGCGACTGCAGTGTTGTGGCTGTCGGCCCTCAGCCTGAGGAAATTAAAGCAGTGTAAGTAGTTGGGTTGAAAGTATAGCAGTGGTGACAATGTGCTGAAAACTAACCCACTTCTCATCCTTTCATGGACAGCACTGACCAACCGGGGCATCCCTTATTTATGCTCAACCAGTCGGAAGGGCCGAACCCCTCGGTGCCAGTGCCGGACACACCGGGCTGCTCTTCTTGCACTGACACCCGTGTCTTCCCCTGCACACGCTTCAAAATAAATATCCCCAGCTGCCCACAGCTCTTCCTGCGGGGTGGAAAAGCCTTCTCTGGGGAGTGAGGCGATTCATAAACGTGGGCTGCACCTGCAGGCGTCGTTAGCTGGCAGTGATGGGGATGATAGAGGAGATGGGACCAGTGGCTGAACTCCGACCTTATCGATCCAGCCACCTCCGCCCAGCTGAGTTGCTGTGGCCCAGTCAGCTGAAAAGGAATTTAAAGGGCAGTCGTCTTCCCTGCTCGGCCCCCCTGTCATTAATAACGTTTTCATCCATGACAGTGATAAACACACGGTACTTGAGGGGAGTTTATTAAGGTCAGTCTATAAATAAAAATTAAAATTTAAAAAAATGGGTTTACACAGATGAACAGATGGATGAATAAAGTGATTGGTAAAACAATAAATATGAAAATAGACAGATGGATGAAGTATCTGGCAGTGATTCTCTAAAAGCCCAATGCCTCAAACGCTGGCGATGTTATACCAGACCCTTCTCTCCCCTCTGATAAAAAACAGATTTAATGAAGCTGCTGCAGAACTTATAGGTTTCGGGGATCTATGGCCTGACTAATATTTTGTCATTTAATGCCTATTCTCCAGCCTGATAAAAAGGATTGCAGCCATTTCTCTATGTCAGGTATATAACTGAGTGCTACTAAAATTTAAATGTCTCATCTGTCCTTGGATCTAAATACAGATGGCCTTAAACCTCCGAGTTTTTCTTAATGCAAGATGGTATACAATACCCTGCCTGACTTCTTTTATCATTCTCAAAGAGACAGAGATTTGTATCTTGATGGAATTCAGGTTACCAGGAAGCAAATATTCTTCTTCACTTCCAAATTCTGAATATCATTCAGAGGAATAAAGCCAAAAAACCCAATAACAGTTCAGCCTCCATCAGCTGAGGAATTCTAAAATGCAACTCTACTAATTCCAAAATTTCCTTGGGAAGAACTTAATGCCTGGCTATCATGCAAGTTAAATTAGAAATTTTACCCTTAGTTTAGCACTGTCTAAAAGGCTGAGGAGCTGGCAAAGGAGAAAAGTTGATTGCAATTTCATGTGATATTTTGTGTTTGTTTCTGTGCTGGCTCTGTAGGCGGCTGAGATTGAGCAGGAGGTGGCATCATTTAGGGAAACTTCTACAATCATTAAGGGTAAACACTTGACTCAGATTCAAGAGCAAAGGCATTACATTTGCAACATCTAAAAGAACCTTAATTGTTGCCTCTGATTAAATATTTCAAACCCGTTACTTAGATCATTGCAGTTATTGATCCTTGATTAGGCCTTTGGTCCTTGATGGCCGTGCAGACATTAACTCTCACTCAGCTCAGTCACGTGCAGCATTGTTTGCTGCAAATGAAGATTTTGAGTGCGGGATGTGAACGTCGGCTCAGGACTCATCCAGCCCGAGCTGGCCATCAATTTCCATTGAAAGCAGCTGCCTAAGTGAAATGGATGGGAAGAGAAGGTGCAGGAGCCCCAGGACTCTGCATGATTTGGTCCTCAGGAAGCAATTCAGTCTTATAATGAAGAGGTGATGGGGCACAAAACCACTGTTAGTTAAATCCAGGTATGAATGGAATAAACCAAGAGTATTGCAGGTCCCTAATGAACAATCAAAAAGGTGGTTAGGATGGCACACAGCAGCTGTATTGCTTAAAAATAAGCAACAGTTAGGGGAATAATGGCTTGCAGCCAGTCGTCGTGTAGATCTGAATGGCAGATTGGAGAGGAGGCAGAGATCCTTCCATCAGCCATCCCCACCCAGCCTGGGACTGAGCTGGCCATAACCTGTGACAGGGGATCCTGGTGAAGTGGCTCTGTACCTCATGGGTTTGTCAGACCACCAGCATAACTCCTTCTGCTTAGAGAGAGCTCAAGGCAACCCGGGGGCTCAGCCACCAAATCCAGGAGCTGGAGAGTCTCCAAAGGCAGCAAGTCTCCAGATTTGCTACTAGATAGTGGGGGGGTGAGCTCCCTCCCTGACAGCAGAGAACATGATGCCATTTAACCATCCCTGGAGTTTTAAAGGAGTTTGTGTTGCTTTGATGATGGGATTCTGTTCAGCAAAGATGGAGTCAAGGCTGTGGGAATTACAATGGGTGAAAGTAAAAAGGATGCTTTTGAGTCT
>VXBA01000861.1:3697146-3709646 GCA_013399895.1 Serilophus lunatus | reverse complement strand
GAATAAGAGTGAAAAGAGAGGCTTTCATACCTGTGGCAAACAAAAAGTAGTGCTTGCTGGGCTTCCAGCTTGAGCTCATGGGATTAAATATGGGGAAATAGGCCAAATCCCACTCTGGGTCCCTTTGGGAGCACTGGGACTGCCCTGGGGTGGGATGGGTTCCCACTCACTGATGTCTGTTTGCTCCTTCAGGATGATCCATCCCTGAACTACTCTGCCCTGCCTGGTAGGATCATGATGCCAGCAGCTCGCTGGGAGAGTGGACCCTTTCCTGTGCCTTGGCCTGGCACTGGGCCATGACAGGGAGTCAGGGGGACTCCTTGGTGGGGTGCATCACTCGATGCGCCCCCACACACACCTCCTGCCTGCCTGACTGCGTCGCACCACCAGCACATTTGTACCAGCACTGCATAGGAAAGATTTGATCCACCCCAGTGTGCTCCAGGTGAGCAATAGTTACCTGTATTAAATCATCACCTTTAAAATAACTAAGCTCCTTCCTAGATTATGTGCTACAAGGCCTGGGTGCATAAACCCTCAGCACAAAAATTTCTCTTATTTTGCTAACTGCTTAAAAGTAAAACTGCAACAGAAAGAAATTGTCCCCATGACTCATATTTTTCATCATTTGGTCATTAAATAGTGATGGATATAAACCTATAAAGTACCTAAACTGAACCTTTTAACAATCCATGAGCAATACTATCATTTCTTTAATAGAACTCGCTGACCATGCCTTTCTTAGATGCCATTTGTCATTTTCAGCGTGCAATAATCAATAACTTGGCTTTGAAATAAATAATATAACAGTCACAATGTATTATCTTTCAGGCTGGCCTTATACTAACCATAAAACAAGACTTGAAATGATGAAAACTTTAGGTAAATGCCAAAAAATGAAATGCCTGAGAGTAGGAGCTAAATGAAACAGTTTTATACAGTTTCTCTTCTAAATTCATTTGTACTTCCTTCTAGGGAACTATATCTACTGGAAAAATAAAAAGAAAAATTTGGGATCATCTGATTTCAGGTTTGGGGCAAATGCCATCTCCTTGATTCTCTTGCTCTGGGGTCTGGTGCCACATTGCTCTCCCAGCACTGGGTCAGCAAGGCGTGTGAGCACCAGCATCATCAGCCTGTTGTTACCCACTGCAGCAATTAAACACATGCTAAGTTTTAAACATATGATTGTTACATTAAAATCAATGGGGCCCAAGAGCTCACCCAAACTAAACGTGTTTCTAAGCCCAGCTGCAGTTTAGAAAAGCAGTTCCATGATGAGATGGCTGAATCTCACTGAAGTTTGGGAGACTTTCCTCCAGGCCCTGTGAGAGCAGAAGGGGTTGTGGGTCATGCTGGCAGTGCTGGGTATGGTGGCACGTGCCAGCTGTCCCTGCAGAGACCTGAGGTGTCACCTGAGGAAATCCCTGTGCCATCACAGCATGTGGAGGATACATCTCGTGGGTGCTTTGGACGGAATCTCTTGCAAAATATGGACATTCTGTTGTCTCCTTCCTCTGCCACCTTATAAATCACCCATGTGAGTAGGAAGGACAGGCTGGAGCACTGTAAGGCAGGGTACACACAGGACACAAGAGCAAGCTTATTTCTGCATTTTCTCCTTTGGTCAAGTCTTGCTCAAATCCTTAGATGTCCCACAAATTAATTTCCCTCTGTCGAATTTGAGCCATGGGCAGAAAACCTTCAAGGCTGGTGGCTGATGATTTCTACCCAAAAGCAGGCCTGCAGTTTCGGTGAGAGAGAGGAAGGAGCCAGACCTTTATCAGGCTCAGGAGAACGGTCCTGAAAGCAGAAGACCCCCTGAGAGAGCGAAAACTCAGAACTGAGTTTGCATCAGAGCAAAATCTCCTGGTTCAAACCTCTGGCACAGCTGCAACATTCCATCACCAGCACTGCTGCAAGTGCCTTGCCATATCCTTCCCTCAGGAAGGGAGCACTGTACCTTGGAGTGACAGAGAGGGACACTTGGACAGCCCTGGGCTTCCTCTGCACCCGAGGCACGTGGGAGGTGCAGGGCAGGGCTGGGCAGCCGAGGCCACCGTGGTCCCCCTCTCACTCCTTGGGGCTGGATATTTTCTGATTAAGAAGAGAGGCACAGGCTCCTACCTGGAAAATTGGCTTTTAAGTGCTGTTTCAGGACTCCCCACTGAGCTTCTCGAAGGTTTACGAGTCTGAAAGAGCAAGGGAAAAGGGGAAGGCTTTGTGTAGATAAATTCTGGTGGTTCAGCTCTGAGGCAATGTTTTCTCAGCCATCAGTGTAACAGCTTCAGCTGTTCTTTCCAACTGAGGGTTCTCTTTGGAAACTCTCCCAGGCCACAGTGATGCCCATGGTAGTGCTATGCCCATCCCTGGAAAAAGATGCTTGGTGGCAGAGGGGCAGCCTTTGGAGGTCTTCCCAATAGATCCTCCCCTGTCATCCCTGGGTGCTGTTTAGTCACAAAGATTTCGATACAAACAACAGAAGTTCTTGTCCTCAGGTCTGAGCAGCCCTTGTCACTCTTATGGTTTGAAATAATGGCAACAATTAAAACCTCACGAGCTCTGTGCTAAACCTCTTACATCCCTGCTGCAGGTGGAATCGATACAGCCCCAGCACACACCATCCACATGAGCCACTTCATCTTTCCCACCTTTTGGAAGTCACTTAATCACCCTTCCTCACCTGCCCCATCTAGACTGCCAGGTCTGCAGGGCAGGAATGGCCAGAGTAGCAGTGGTTTAGTGCTTCTCACAATGAAGTCCTCAGCTCGACTCCCCAGCAGCTCTTGTAAACAGAAATAATTAATTTTACATTGTCCTTTAAAGAACAGGAAAGGGCGAGTTTGAAGGAAGTGGTTTAATTTAATTTTCTCTTTCACTTTTGAGCAGAATTGAAGGCTACAATTAGGGTGACCAAGTGGGAGAGGACAGGCAAGAAGGAAACTGTGAGACCTCTGAGGAAAGATAACTGGAGTCTGTAGAGCATAAGTAACACCAGCACATGAATCTAAAAATAGTGTCTCTGATGCTGTGTGTGTATGACTGATATTAAAAATGACTGATTTAGAAGAAAGTGCTTCACCTCTGTTGCCAACCAGCAAGGTAGGTCTCCAGTATTCTCAGACTTAAATGCTGCCAGTAATTCACGTTAGGATAGTCATAAAGTTAAAGGTTAATAGGCTGTACAAATGACAGAGTTTAAAGGGAAAAATGAAGATGGGAGGATCTCTAGCACTAAGGGAACATTTTAAAAATGAAGCTCCTCTGCCTAATTTAATTTTTCCTATATTCTGTCTCATCCTGTTGATCATTATTGAAAATATTTCTATTTGCATAAGTGATTTCTCTTTCACTGCCCGTCTCCGTTTGCTTTTTGGATCATCATTACTTCCCACAGTATTTGATGAGTCACAATCCTGCTGCCTGCCCTGAGAGTCTGCTGCTGTGGGAAGGGTGAAATTAAAGCCACAGCATCAGAGGGAGGATGGGCAGGGACACCCAGAGCATGAGGAAGGCTTTTATTTAATTGCCAGTCATTAGAATTGGCAGGTTGAGGGGAAAGGCAAACACATGTGTTGCTGGAAATGGGATTTTGTTGGAGTGTTTCAGATCAGCTCAGCAGCTGCTGTGAGTGGCAGAGGTGTATTGCTGTGTCAGCCTCGCTGCCATGGAGGGTGTGCACTGTGTTCTCAAACACTGGAGCAGCAGATTAGAGTGTAATGGTGAGATTAACACAATTAAGATAAATACTTTACACAGAAACTTCCAGTTATCACATCTGCTTTGTCACTGAGGAATTAAAAATCTCCCTGCTTTCTCTGTCGGCCTCCCAGAGCAATTGGAGAAGGTTATGCTGTGAGCATCCTTCTTATGACCTTCTGGGCCTGAAACTGCAGCAGAGCATGGCTCTTTAAAATGTACTATTTATTGGGTGACTCAAATGTTCTTCTTTCTGTCTGATCAGCTCCTGCTGATCACAATGGGATTTAGGATGAAGGACTCTACTCAAAGTGGTCCTTCTACATCTGATCCCAAGTACAATTCCTACTTCCATCACAAGAATGAACTGAACTAAGTTGTTGGCACCTTACAGCTGACATGCATTCTTACTGCTCTCTTCACTCATGTAGGCACCTGACAGTTCTCTCCAGGTACCTCTGGAGTTTGAGAGAGGCTCTCCCTGGGTGCACTGACTGGGAGGCAAATAAAAAATCTAGGCACTGCCTGGCTCTGACATCTGGTACCACACAGACCTCCACCAGTGCCCTTGGGTACGGCTTTTCTTTCTCTGTGTTCTTTATCTGGTTTCTACTTTGCTGCAAATTTTCCCTAAAAACCTTCTGGGCCTGAGAGATGCTGAAGAAATCAGATACTCCTGATTTATGGTACAAATAGGTCTGGAATAAATATGGCTGCTGAGCAAAGCCTCCTCCACTCCAGAGCTGGAATGAAATAGAGAAAGGGCCATGCTTCGGTGTTCCCTTTGATAATGAATTTTATGCCTTTGCCACAGGACCAGAGCTTTGCATCTGCACAGAAAGTTCCTGGAGTTGTAGGAGGTGATTCATGCAAAGCTGCTTTGAAAACTAGGACATCAAACTTCACATTCCTTGTGCACAAATCAGGAGAAATCCCAGAGAGTATCACAGTGTCACAGTATCAGCAAGGTTGGAAGAGACTTTAGAGATCATCTTCTCTATGGCAAATGCCTTAAGGATAATTTTTGCTCTCGGTGTCCTTGGTGGATCCATTTTATGCTATGAAAAAAATATGCACAGCACCTTTTCACAAGTTTCTATGAAATTTCCAGGCATATTGCATGGTGAGAGCACAATTTCTTCGTCCTTCTCTCAATTTTCCATATTGCAGTCCTCAGTTTCTGCCACACTAATATATCTTCCTAACACTATAAATTAATTTAGCAGAACCCAATAACATTGGAATTCTTGTTTAAAAGATGGGCTGTATTTCTTTTCCCTGTGACACTGCATTTTTAAAAGGAAAGCAGAGGTAAACCCACCATAACCTACCTGCTTGTTCTTTCCTGCAGGGACTAAAATGCTGAATAAAAGAAATTAAAGGACAGTAAACAGTAAAATGATTGAGGTGCAAACAGTTTTCTCAAGATTCCCTTCTAGAATTGACTGAAGGAAAAACTTTTGCAAGATCTCTAGTAATTAACTTGCAGAGTGTTTTCCATTTCTGAAACTATCAATCATGTAATGCCTCTGGGATTTGTTGCAGCTCCTCTCTCCACTCTCAGGACTTCTCGCTCTGCAACTGAGTTCTTGGATCCAAACAAGACCACTGAAGAAAAGAGGTATTTTTTCTGCTGAGCCTTTGTCTCTGAGGCAGCTTTGCTGGTGGAGCCCTTCATCCCTCTGCCTCAGCAGGAACTTGTGTCAGCAGGTCTGTGGAGTCCATGGAATTGCTTGTGTGAAAAGTGCTCACCTAAAAGCAAAGAGTCCTTTCTATTCGGTCCTTTGTAATTTCTGGTTCTTCATACATTTTTACAGGCAGGGGGAATGGTTATAATGTTCCAAAATAAAAGACAGTTTTCTTTTGAAAAAGGAGCCATGCCTAAAAGTTGAGTGTGGAAAATGCTGCCTGTAGGCTTTTATTAGCTTCATTCACTCCAATATATCTGCCCTGGACGCCAAGAAAAGTATAAACAAATGGCAGAGTATTGGTTTTTCAATAACATGGTTTAAACCAAGGGTATAAAAAGCATATCCTATCAGACTCTATTTATGAAACAATTAATATTGTCAATGTCTTTTCCATCTCCTCCGTGTTGCCCATGCTGCATAAACTTTGATATATCTCTGAGAAGTACAAAAAATACCAACTAGAGAATAAACAGGGACGTGTGCCAACATTATTGGAAAAGGAAAAGATTTCCATGTCTCCTTATAAAATGCTTTGATATTAAAGTAACCCAAGATGTGATTCTCCTGAATTTGGCTGCAGAGGCTCGGGGCACAGTAGACAAAGGGTCCTGGGTTTGGCTTGTGATCTCAGAGTTTAGACAGTTAATTATTTGGTTGTTCAGGAGCTTTTACAGTAGCAGCAAGGCTCTAATTCTTTTTCTTTTTTTTTCTCTCTCACGCCTCTCCACGAGCACGGAGGGGCTCTGGGGCTTCAGCCTGGTCGGAGCAGTGTCACCCTGGGATGTGTGGAGTGCCAGGGCGGGGACAGGTCCCTTCCCACCGCCCCCAAAGCCGCGGGAAGAGGCTCCGCGCCCCGCCCGCCCCGCGGCTCCCGGCGCTGGCCGTGGTGCTGAAGAGGCGTTGGACGAGCGGGGAAGCCTCAAATTCGGATGGAAAATCTATTCCCAGACAAAAGCAAAAACCTTTTGGTGAGCAGTATCACACACAGCCCAAGTTTCCCAGCTGAAGATAATCGTGGCAGCTTTGCATCCCTGTTTTATTCGCCTCCCCTGTCCTTGTTTGTCACCTGAAAATATCAGAGCTGCTTATCAATAACCCTCAGTGTGTCAGGCTGCTGCAAAGCATCCCAATCAATATATTATCATTTCAGAGCTTGATTATGAAGGTAAAGGGCGTTTTCAAGGACATCTGAAAATTCTGATCAGTGTTCTGCAATCTCTGATCAGCTTCAGTGCTTTGCAAGGATAGTGGCTGCAACAGAATAAAACCAGAGTCTCTATAACCAGAAGGAGTGCCTTATCCTCTCACTCAGAGCAGCTCCTGCTGCCAATAAACAAGCAAACAAACAAAAAGCAGAGGTGTCAATTGTAAGTTTGCCCTCAAGTCTTTTAGCATTTCCTCTATTCTTCACTCCATTGCAGCTCTCAAGCCCTGCAATAACAAACTTCTCGTGGCAGAGTGATGTGTACTGTATATGATCTTTCTGTCTGTAATATTTGAGGCAAGAGTGAGCTAAAGAAATGGAAATACATTAAAAGATTTTTAGGTTCGTTTTTTGTTTGTTTATTTGTTTTATGGCAGCGTTACATAAGCAACTTAGATCTCCTGCTCTTGGAATGACAACATATGGTAAGTATACACATCAGGCTGCTGAGGAAAAACACCTAATGTTTGCTTATGATGCTAAAAGTATTATTTTGACAATTCTATTGCTCTGCAGATACCCAACAGTATTTAAATGTGTTTCCTTTCATGGATATGCCAAGCTGAAATTGTTCCACTTTCTGTCATACACAATATTTTTATTATTATATGCCCTATGTGCCACCTTGAACAAGGTGTTCTACTGCACACAGTCCTCTTACATTGTTTGTTTGTTTTTCTGATATTATTCATGTATCCTTAGTGACAAACCAAAAATCTCCTGATGTAAAATAAGAGGAAAATGTCATCTCCTCTGTAGGAGGAGGAGTTCTGGACTCCAAGGATGAACTGGCCAGATCTCTGTGGTTAAATGCCAAAGGGAATATTCTGTTGTGCAGAAAACAGGGGTGTAACTAAGCTGACTGAGTATCAGAAGTTTTGCACAGCACTGCATTTAATCCTTCTACTGGTCTCCATCAACATTGCTTTCATCAAGTTTATTACTGATGAATTTACAGTATGTACTGCTAATGTTTAACTAAAATATATTGAAATTACTTGCAGCATAATGTTTGCCTTTCTAATAGAGCTCAAATTTTTCAGTCATGGGGGGGGGAGGGGTGCACACTGTTTTTACAAAACGTCCAAACAAAAAACCCCTTCGTAAGTGTACAGTTGTGACTCAAAGAAGGATGATCTGGAATTTATCTTTGGAGGAAAAAATTTACCCCCCTGCAGGCATTTATTGGTCCCTGTTGCTTTGCTCTTAAAATGTGGATTTGAGCACTTATATAAATATATTGAGAAATAAGAAAATTTGTTGTCTAGAATAAGGTTTTCCCTGGAATGTACAGAGGGATTAGGTGGAAAGAAACCCCAGACCATCTCTATTCTGTTTTGAAGAACTGGCAGAGTCTGTGCACCATGGGAGCCATTTGAGTACCTGAGATATCTGCATATCTGAACACATGACGTCCTGTAGATGCCCCAGTCAAAAGTGGAAGAAGGAGACTCCCGTGGTGTTTGCATCACTTTGGCTTCTTGGGATTCCTGAAACATTGAGCTTCCCTGAGGAGCAGCCTTCCCTGGGGACTGACAGGCAAGACAGAGTCATTGATAAGTGCAAAGCACACTGAGGTTTTGAGAAAGAAGCTCTTGTGAAGCACAGAATGACCCCATCACTCATTTATTTTGCAAAACCACAAGTTATTTTGGGCACCTGCTGACTCAGAACAAGCTGGTTCAGACTGTCATGCCATTTATAGTACATGTTCTAAGGGAAATTAGGGTGATCTCAAGACCTTTTCATAAAATTTGAAAAAGCTCATGTTCAGGACATATGTTCAGCACAACTGCTGTACAATTGCCAAGGATCTGTGATATGAACCAGGGAGTCTTTATAAGCAGCTGATTTTTGAGTCAATGGGCTGTAACACTTTTGAAATCAATGATTATTTAAGAACTCCTAAAACTGCACATTATCAAGCTGCCCTGCACAGAAATATTGGATCTACTCCGCTCTGTGTTGGGTCCCTGCAAACAGTTTGGAGCTGAGATCTGGGGGCTGGGTTACAACACCTCTTTCCTTTCCAGGCCAGTAAACCATTCACCATAGAGCTTTGCAGCAATTTTCTTTTTCAGTAGGAGCAGTAAACACTCAGTACTTTTCAGGTGTGGTTCCAGGATTTTTCATGAATTGCAATAAATGAGGTATTTATGGTCACCATCTGACTATGGTCACATAGTTTTGGGTTTGATTTTGGGGTGGGGTTTTTACATGATACCTCAGGGTGTACAGTTTGCCGTATCTGTCCATTGCCAATACCTGTCCATTGCTCTGGTTCTGTCCTGGCATATTTCAAAATAGGTAAGATGAGCTACAGTAAAGCTGATGTTTGGATGAGATGTTAAAGAACAGCACATGCTCTGCCTTGAAATCCTCCCATGAAACTTTTCAGAAAGGATTTCCTCCAGTATATTTAGCTGACCTCTATTCTGTGAGTTCACTTTTGGAAGTGATAAATTGTGCCCACATGACTAATATCAAGGTGATTAAACCTTCCAGAAATTAGTGGGCAAGTCAAAATGATGAAAGCAAAGGATATGTTGTATGAGTTTGTGATGACATCAGAGCATCACATCACATTATATAGATCATGTGGAGTGCTGTATGAGAAAGAGATTGCACTTAGATCACATCACCTGCCCATCAGTTCTGTCCCTGTGGATTTATTTCAAATTACATGGAATTTGCAGCAGCACCTGTTTCACAAAAACATCACAAAATAGAAATTCTTCCCTTTTCTAGTAAAAATGATATCTCTGTGAGTCAGGCACAGGACTGTGACAAGCCTCAAAAATAAAAGTCTCATAAATTGAACAACCTGCTTTCTTGAAGTGCTATAAGGTTCTAATATTTGTCAGGAATGACTCTCAGCTTGCCAGGAAGGCACTGGAAAATGGAGACTAACAAAGCCTTCCATTTAAAGGTACAAAAATGCCATTGTAAGGCATAATAAGGGAACAGCTTTAACTGTTCCAAAATACCTCTCAACACACACACGTCACATACACCCTGAAACACTCAGCCTGGTGCAACCTGAGACAGGCTACAAAGCACAAATTGATTGTGGTGTTTCCAGTCTTGAATAAAACTTCCTTATCAAATACATCATGCCAGAGACATTCCTTTTGATCAGAAAGTAGCTTCCCTTTCCTGGACACCCTCTGTTTGTTTCTAATCATGCATTTCAGAAGAAGCAATTGAAAGAATAACAGAGAAATGCTGAGTTTCCGAATAACTCAGATTTTAGGAAGGCCCGATAATATGAAAGGGTTTGCAGTAGGAAAGGGAGAACCACTGACAACAGCTCAAACTAAATGGCAGTTAATCTTTGGCATTCCCAAAACTGTGTTTATATGCCTGGACAGCATAACAGGAGCTCTAAAATCTGATGGGGGAGGAATGAATTTTGATTGCCTGGGAAAGAAGAGCTTCTGTGTGGGGCAAGTTATCAGCTGTTCTCTTCCCTTCTTTCCTCTGAGCCCCTAAACCCTCATGCAAGGAGGTGCTTCAGCACTTACTTCCCTGTGCAAAGATATTGAATGTTAGCCGTGAAATCAAGCAGTGTCTTGGTGGATTACTGCTTCCCTACAATTGCTGTAATTGGACAAACAAAGGAGCAAGGAAACTAAGCACTGCCCTTTCCTTGGCCTGGAAAAGAGGAATCTGAGCCCAAAGTGACAGATGTTTGTCACCTGTGGTTGCAGTGGGGACACTCAGGGATGGCAGCTGTAAAGATGGCACAGGAGTCTGGCTAAACACAGCCTGCAATGGGTAATTCCTGCCAGGCAAAGAGGGCTGTGAGCTCAGTGCTCTGTGAGCAGGTGCCATCAGCAGGCTGCAAGGCAGGGCTTTTGGGGTTCATGTAGGTGGAGCACCAACAGAATCACACCACACAGGTTCATGTTTCAGCCTAACATGAGTGTAGCTCTTTAGAAAAATAATGAAAAAGAAGAGGCAGTGCTGAGACAGGATAAATAAGGAGATAAATCACTTTGCAATACAATACAGTCAAAATCCGAAAATAAACAATTACTTTAAATCATATCAAGGACCTATCACAAACATCACATTTATACAATTGATCCACGTGTAAATTAGCCAATTAATTCTGAATTGGAATGCTAATGAAATAATAATTATCTGTTTACAATGGAATGGTATGAGTGCAGGTCTGGAAACAGAAATAAAGAACAACTGCAGCAAAATCCACTCAGTTGTGTCACCAGTGGGCACAGGGAGAATGGTCAATAACAGACTTTAATGTCCAGATATTGCTGGGGAGGGGGAATAAATGAAATACCTAAATATGTGAGAAATCTATACACCTTAAACCATAGCTATGTAGAAAGGCTTTTTTAAAGCATTGCATGGTTTTTGTTTGTTTGTTTGGATTCTTTGTTTAGTAATAAAGAATTTCAAAGTGGGAATTTCTTTTAACATTTCCAAGGTCTGGTTTGATTTTTCATTGTTGCTTGGCTTTCTACCACGAATTGTTTGCCCTGAGGGACTCCAAAGGGATTAGGACCTCATAATTACCAAAGCAGTGAAAGATGGATGGAAAAAGTGGGGAGTTTCAGTACAGAATTATTTTGGTGACTCATATCTAAATAAAATCTTCACTGAGATGGAGAAATGCACTGGGGTCTTCTATCAGAACTTTGCATCCTTGGCTTTTTGTGTAAGAGCTACAAGCAGATAACAGAGAGCCTTAGCCCAGAGCTTTAGCTTCAGCTTTTTCTGTACAAAACATATTTTTTTTTGTATGCTTTACCCTGAAGTTGGAGAGTGTTCTCAGAGAAACAGCATTTTTTTGAAAATTTCCTGCTGATCTCTACTTTGCCTGGTGCCTTTAAGTTGTTAACAAGAGCAGAAACAAGAAACAGTTGTTGATAAGAACAGAGTATTTCTGAAAACTAATGACTCCTGAGACCAGATCTCCAAGATATGTCAAAGGTACATGAAATACTATTTTTGTTGCAGCCAAAAACGTTACATGACTGGCCCTATAAAAATTTTCCCTGTATTTATAACCCCAAGTGTTCAGAGGGAAGCAGAACTCCTGGGGATACCTTGCAAGCATTAACATTGAGAAGTTTGATTCAGACAAAAGATGTCTTGCTTTGAGTTGCCAAGTGAGTGTCTTTAAAAGGGAATAGCAAGAGAAATCTGTCATCTTTGATCAGGGCATTAAAATGTTTGAATGTAGAGGTTGTTGCCCCTTCTGCACATGGGAACATGTTCAAGCTCACAGCTTTCCATGTGCCAGGGCAGATTTTGGCAGTACGTGCTCAGAGGTATTTCAAATGTTTAGAAGCACGGTAGAACTGGGAGACTGTTGTTTCCTTCCTTTCCCTCCCTTCCTCCTTTCCTTTCCTTCCTTCCCGCACAGCGGTTACCGCGGGCAGTTCTCGCTGTTGGAGCCGTACCGGGAGTCCCGTCCAGGGCCCGGAGCCGCCGCCCGCCGCTGTCCCGGGATGTGCGGCGCCGCGCGGGGGATGCTCCGGGCCCGCTCCCGTAGCCCAGCAGGGGGCGCCCTGTGCCCGGCCCCCGGGATGGATCCTGGGGACGGCGGGGATGAGCCGCGGGCACGGCCGGGATGGATCCCGCGAGCGGCAGAGCCGGGCAGCGCATCCCGGGCCGCTCCCTCCGCCGCAGCTTCGACGTGTCTCGCCGCCGCCGCTCCCGCGGGCCGAGGGGCACGGCGGGGATGCCCGGGGAAGGGAGGGCACCGTCGGGGCAAGTGCCCTCCCGCCGCCCATTGAACCGCAGCCGTCCGCGAAGTCCTTTCTGCGCTGCGGCGGAGCTCCGCGAAGGGATACCCCGATGCCCCGTACCCCGGCGGGGCTCGGCCCGTCCCGCCGCCCCCCCCTCGAACGCCGGCGGCTTTTGTTCCCGGCGGC
>VXBA01000861.1:3518881-3684238 GCA_013399895.1 Serilophus lunatus | reverse complement strand
GGCGGCGGCGACGACAAGGACTGAGGTGAGGCCGGGACCGGGACCGGGGATAGGGGATCAAGGATAAGGGACAAGGGACCGGGATCAGGGAGCCAACATCCAGACCAGGATCAGGATCCAGATCCCGGGCCGGGCCCCAGGCCCTGGGGACGGGCTCACCCTCCCTCCCCGGTGCGGCCTCGCCGCTCCCCCGTTCCCGGCCACTCTGCCGTTCCCTCACTCTCTCCCTTCCCGCCCGCAGCGTCTCTTCCCCCGTCCCGTCGTGTTTCTCCCGGACCGGCTGCTCGGGGCTTCCCCGGTTGCGAAGGTTTTCTTTCCCTCGGCGGTTGGCGGAGCGGCGGGAGGAGCTCGTTCAACATGAAAACGGTATGGAGTGTTTGCCGTGGGAATGTTTGCCGTGGGAATGTTTGCCGTGGGAATGTTTGCCGTGGAGTGTTTGCCGTGGGAATGTTTCCCGTGGAATGTTTTCCCGGTAAAAGCGCGGGCGGGGCTTTGTTGGAGCAGCTCTGGCCTGCATAGAATTCTGACCTGTTCAGTAAAAGTAAGTTTTGTTGTTTTTTTTTCAAAACTAAACCCCTGTAATGTCTCATTTTAAAGTTGTCTCGTGTTGTTTTCTGGCTCGAGTGGACAGAGGCAGTGGGTTTGCTCAGTGTGGTTTTCTCAGTCGTTCTGAATTCCTGCAGATTCTGTGTCCTTGTCCATCGACCTGCAGCACCCAGGGAAGCAGGTGCTGCTGGATTCCCTGAGTATTCCCATGGAAAGCTCTGTGGCAAAAATCTCAAGCCTCTCTTTTTCCAAGTATTCCCAAAGCCAAGCTAAAAAAAGGGGGCTCAGAAAGAAGCTTCTCTGTTAATAAAAATTGTTTTATTTCCCCCCCTCACTTGTTCTAAATTATCACCAATTTTTTAGTTACTGAACTGGAGTCATTGTGCCCTAAATTTGAGCCTGGCCCTCCTTCACCTGCTTTCTCTCTCCTGGGAGGGGAGGGCAACTTCTTAAAACTGTTTTTATTCCAAATACTTTATAGCACTTATGGAAACCCAAAGGTTGGAAAGTTGCAGAGAGCTCAGAACTGTGTGGGAGATGATGCAGCTGCAGTGCTTGGAAGTTTGTGGCAGTCATACCAAATGAGGAACAAATCAACACTTTTTGGGGTTTTCAGATGAGATTGTTTTCTGATTAGATGTGTTTTTAAAAGTAACTTACAAATACTTGCTTTATAAATGCAGCACCCCGCAGGAGTACAGTGAGGAAAACACATTTTTAAGTAGCAATATCTAAACTTACAGATGATAATAACCATGATAATATTTTTTGTACATGTTATATTTGATATTTAAAAGCTCTGTGTGGGGGAAGGAATTAATTGAGGTGTTGGACAGGGATTGGCATCTGGAATGTCAGAGTTTGTCAGAAATTTGAGCTTGTTGTGTGTCACAGCCAGTGAACCTCTCTGAGCTGCCTTTCAGGTGCCCCAGCTGAGCTTTGGTTGCTGGGCCTGTGTTGTTGCACTCACCAGAGTTGTGTCTGTGCCTCCCTTGTGAGCAGATGACAGGATCCAACGAGTTCAAACTCAACCAGACCCCAGATGACGGGATCTCCTCGGTGAAGTTCAGCCCAAACACGTCCCAGTTCCTGCTGGTTTCCTCCTGGGACACCACAGTCCGGCTCTATGATGTCCCTGCCAACACCATGAGACTCAAATATCAGCATTCAGGGGCTGTCCTGGACTGTGCTTTTTATGTAAGTCTGGGCAAGGGGTTCATCGTTGTTTTACAGACATACAGTGCCCAAGACACAAGATATTGTCAGTCCCTGGAATTAAAGGGAGGGGAGGGGGGAAGACTTGCTGAAATGTAGGCTAAAAAAACCCATGCTAAAACCAGTTCATTTCTGCCAATTACTCCTCATTTGATGAACATTTTCCTAGTCCTAAGTCCAGGTGTTTCCTGTGGAGGTGCAGGCACACCAGTAACTCACTGCTGGTACAAGTGGGAGGCAGGAGGAATTGCAGCTGGTTTGTGCTGGTTCTGCAGTGATGGGTGTGCTCCTTACACAGAGTTGTGCTGGGAGGATACAGCCAGAAATCCTGACCCCCCAGGCCAGCTGGAATTTTCTTTTTCGCCTTGCCACCCTGGGTTGTTCTGAAAACAAGGCATTGTTCCAAGTGAGCCGTTTATGAGGTGCTTGGTGTCTGTACTTTCACTGCACTGGGTTTGAAATGTGGGTGGTTTATTGGTGCCACTTTTTTGCTTTGCCTTTTTTTGGTATAACACAGGAAGTAGAAGGTTTCAATTGGCATGTTTTTTGACATGTCCTCTAGTGATGTGATTTTTATGTGTTACTGAATGTTTTGAGGATCGATTTAAATTTGGAAGTCTTGGGCTTTTTTTGTATTGAACGTTTTGTCACGTGGCTGATAGAGCACAGTGGATCAACACTCAGGTTCTCAAATGTTAATAAATATGTGCTTTCTTCTTACAGAAATGGAAGTGACTTGGTACTATCTCCTACTGCCTTTTTTATTTTTTTTTAGTTTTACTTTTGAAATTAATTCATGTAACTTAAAGCACTTAAACATTTTATAAAGCTTCTATATTTGCTTGTTTAAATGTGGGCCAGATCTTAACCCTTGTTAAGATTCTCATCTGCCCAAAACTTTAGAAAGTCCTTTGTCCTGAGCCCTGGAAACTTAATAAGGTGACATTTTATGCTTTTTAGGATCCTACCCATGCCTGGAGTGGAGGGCTGGATCAGCAGCTGAAAATGCACGATTTAAACACGGACCAAGGTGAGCACGTGGAATCCTGAGGGGGCTCAGCCACAGCCCTGAGCTTCAGATTTATACTCAACACAGACAGAATGCTTCCAGTTCTTCAGATGAGGGATATTTGAGTATCTGCAGGATAACTATTGGCCCTAAGAAATACCACCTAAAAGCAGGTTGCCAGAAAAGTTTGGTAAATGCTTGTGGAAGGACACCTTGGATTGAATTTCTCTTGATAATCCTGCTCTGCCATGGGCTGCAGTGTCTGAATCAGGGGGAATCAGCCAAGTTGAACTAAAGCTGAGCACATTGTTTTTCAAAGGTTTGTAGTTTGGTTCTGTTTAGGATGATCTTTCATGGCAGAGGGTTTACAAAGCTTTTGCTTTGTGAAATGCGGCCTTATACTTTTTCTTTCCTTAACAAAATTTCACTTGGAAATAACGGTTCCAGTGCCTTGTTGGTGCAAAACATGGAACTGGTTTGTCTCACTTCTGTGTGTGTGTTAAAGAGAAAAGCAAATCTCAGCCAGACACGAAAGTGATCAGGGCTTTGCACACGAGTGTGTGCAGTAATGTTGCCAAAAAGCTCAAACAGTTCTGCTGTAGATGGCTTTCTCCAAGTGTTTTATTATTTTTACTATTATATAATACTAATTTCTATCTCTTATAGTGTTACTAATACGTACAAGCTTAAGTTACTTTCTGTGTATTTGTTAATTACACATTTGATACTGAACATGCTTTTATACCCCTGGAGATCTCTCTGTGACTGCCTAAAATTCTTAACTCCCTTTCATAAGTTCCAAGAAACAAGTTTAAATATTTAACAAGCCCAGTCTTTTCCAGAGTACCTGTGGAATGTCAGAAAGTGTTTGTGCTGCAGTAGAGTCTTTTTTAATTTTTTATTTCACACATCCTGGCTGTTTGTCAGGGCCAGTAAAGTTACAGCACGTTGTGTTTTCTTACAGAAAACCTTGTGGGCGCCCATGATGCTCCTATCAGGTGTGTTGAGTATTGCCCAGAAGTGAATGTGATGGTGACTGGAAGCTGGGATCAAACAGTTAAACTGTGGGATCCCAGAACTCCTTGTAATGCAGGAACCTTCTCTCAACCTGAAAAGGTACGTGCTGGGTGCTGTGTTCCACGTTAAATAGTGAGTCCTGTCACTTCTAAACATCTGCAAGACACTGAAACTGAGTTGAATTTGTTGTTTAGTGGTTTTTAAGCTGTGAAACTTGCATTTGAAGTGCCTGGTAATCAGAATGTAGTGGAGTTTTTAGATGGAAGCTTTGAGCTTTCCTCATCTTAATGGAATTCTTAGTGCTTGTGCTGGACCACATTCCTATAACTTAATTTGAAGGAAAATGTGGCAAACTCAGCAGCTTGGCTTAATTGTAATATCACTGTTGATTTGCTTAAGTGTGAAGATTTTGGATGTATCAGACCCTGTCAGTTTTGGAATGGGTACAGAGATACTTTTCTATAGGAGGCTGAAATAATAATTTGGTTTTTCACTTGTGTTAAAAAAAAGGGAGCAGAATTGCTTGTTGTGATTTACCTGTGTTGGACCAATGCTTCATAAATTCTGATGTTGTCCCAATACTAAAATCCTCTGTGCTAGTGGGAGACTTAGAGAAATAAGGTAAAATGTTACATCCTCAGCTTTTTCTAATGGTCATAATGTGAGCTAATCTTTATTCTGCTTACAGTGCTGCCATTGAAAGAAGGAAACAACAGTAATTCCTGTTTTTTTCTGAGGCTGCTAAAGGCAGGCTGGCTGGCTGGATAATTTCACATATGAATATTTTTTTGCCTGTACCTTTTTAAAATTTCATTTAGCCCTGTGACATCGTATTGTCAAGTCCTAATTATGAGCCATCATTACATTGCCTTTGCCCCCAAATAGCTCTTACTTTTGTTCCAGCAGAGCTGAATCTACTTCTGGAGAGACCTTTGTTCAGAATAAAGTAATTGCATTATTTCTAGTTTTGATTTATAGATGTATGTAGCATGTAAAGAACTGTGATAAATTGCTGACAGAATATCATATAATGGACAGCCACAGTGAATCAAGCTGCCTATTGGTTCAGCAAGGTTCATTATGTCATTTTTTTAATGCTGCCTTTGATAGATGTGTACACCTACTCAACTGCATGACAACGGTTTCATTTGATTTATGGTTGTGTGGTGGAGAAAGAACACTCACTGTACAGGTGTGACATCAGTTTGTGAAGAAGATTTAAGATATTTAATGTTCTTTATGCCTTTGTTTCCCTGTATGTATACAAACATGTTCTATGCAATGTTTATTAATAATTTTGTAGCAATTTTTGAGTCAGTAACAGAGATTTGAAAACTTGTCTTGTTGAAGTGTGTAACCATTGTTGGCTCAAAGTTTTCTTACCCTTTTTTAGGCATAATTGGGACCATCAGAAATTTTTGGATGACTCCTATGTGGACCTTTAAGACTGTTCCCACCTTAAGGTCTCATGTTTTAGAGCAGGAGCTCATGTAAATGGATGAGGATTGGCTTTTTGATCTATAGGTACACATACACACCTGTCTGCTTAGGTTTTTTTAGTTAGAAATTAGCTTTTTGAAAACGTAACATTTGTAGTAGTGAGAAGCTGTGCCTGTATTTCACTGCAGCCTTAGCAGAACCAAATCACTTTGTTGGGTTTCATCAGCGAACCAGCAAGTGAAACGAGGTGCTTGAGTGAAATTGTACCAGCACATGCCAAAAGTAAGTTGATTCCTTCTGGCAGGATACCAGGTCTCTTACACTTTTGATTCTTGACCTGAGGAATATGCAAAGTCTGTTTCCTGTGTATTTATCTGCATTGGATCAGCTTAGAAACAGCTCATTCCTTTAGTTTGCTCTTGTGAGCAGCTCAGTGACAGCTGTAGGTAGATGTATTCCAACAACTTGGAATTCATTTGATAGCACAGTGTTTTTTGTCTAAGCCTCTTTCCTTTTTCTTTTTTTTAAACATACTTCCAGGTTAACTACATCCCAAGTAATAGTTGGAAACAACAATATTTTCCTAAGATAAATTGGATAAGCCAAAATTAGAACCTCTGAGCCAATTTTTGGAGTGGAGTTGAAATTCCAAGCCATAGTCCTTTTTGATATGTCAAGCATGTTGCTTTCTTGAATTTCACTTAATTTTACTAAAATACACAAATTACTGGATTTTTAATGATTTCTTGGCAATTTATTTCACTCAACTCGAAGTGTTCAGTTTAAAAACAAAAATACTTGATTACCAGGTGGAGAACAGAGAGCAAAATGTGTATTGCAGGACAAAACCTGCAGCATCCTGAACTCACAGAGGGAATGCAAGCTGTGCATACTCAGCAGAGATGAATTCAATCTCCAAGCCCTTCCCCTCCTCTTCCTTTGTTTTTCTTTTGCCCTGACACTCAGTAAACTTGTAAATATTTTTTATTTTGAAGGTCTACACACTGTCTGTGTCTGGGGACAGACTGATCGTGGGCACTGCAGGTCGGAGGGTGCTGGTGTGGGATTTAAGGAACATGGGGTATGTCCAGCAGAGAAGGGAATCCAGCCTGAAATACCAGACCCGCTGCATCAGAGCATTTCCCAATAAACAGGTATGGCCCCCTCCTGCCAGGAATTCTATTCCTTAGGTTTGTTTTCAAGTTTTGTGCATCTTTCATTTAAAAAAAAAAAATCCAACCCTGGACTTCAGAGTTTTGTGGTCAGGCTCTGGCTGTGGGGAGGTTCCCTGTTGCTGGTTGATTCTTTTTGGGAGTGCAGCTCAGGACTTTTTCCCGCTGTCTTAGCAGCATATTATGGTTTCATTTTTTTTCTATATTTAATGCATCACAATGATGTCATGTTGTTAAAAACCAAAATACACACACACAGACACCCCCTTCCAAGAGAGAAAGCCAGAATTGGTGGCTCCTCAAGAGCCTTTATGCATTATAGCCTTGGGTTCTTCAACAATCTGTGAGCAGGGGCAGGATTAAAACTACGTGAATGTCGTTTATATCTTTTTCTTTCTCTTTTATCTCTGAGTCTGTGGCATGTACTCAAGAACCCCCGCTCCATTATCCAGGGGAATTGTACAATTTAGATGATCATACAGCTGTTCTGTGCAAGTTAAGGTGGTGTGTCTGTGGTATTTCTTTGTGAAGTAAAGCAGGAAGATTGGCTTTCTCTGCCAAACTAATTTGGAAGGGAATTTTCCCCGTGCACAAAGTGATAGTACAGGAATTGCAAGACCCAGTTACTTGTTCTTGAACTGGCATGAATGCTTTGTCCATTTTCAGTTCTAGTCATAGAAAAACAAGCTGATCTTCCAGATTGTATTGTATTATGGGTTTTAAAGAACCTTGCTATAGCTAGATATCACTGCAATCCTATTTCTGAAAAGATCCATTATGGACTTAACTCAGAAGTGATAATAAAAGCATCTCAGGTTGCTCTGTGTCAGGGCTGTAATTAACTGGCTAAGTGAACACAACTTGTAATCAAGTTTCACTGAAAATACTATTTCAGTTTGAGTGTTTAGTAATTAGTGTAAAGCTCTGTATAAAATTACTAATTTTAATGTAATGTAATTCTGAAACTAAATTGCCCTCTGAGTATCTCTAATATTTCAGATATTTAGGACATAGAGGTAGGTGAGCAAATACAAGGGGTCCTTAGCTCTTGTTTTCCCTAAACACAACCTCATGTTTGGACCTGGACAGATAATTAAAAGTCTCACTATCAGTTTAAAATTATGATCCAATGGAAATAACTCTTAGAAAGCTTTTTTCTGCTTTACCACTGTATTAGCATTTAGAGAGATATGAGATAAAATTGTATTTCAGTCTTTTCTCCACTTGTAAACTTCCCAAAGTTGTATCTCTGATTTTTTTTTTGTTTTGGTAGGGTTATGTTTTGAGCTCCATTGAAGGTCGTGTTGCAGTGGAATATTTGGATCCCAGTCCAGAAATCCAGAAGAAGAAATATGCCTTCAAATGTCACCGTTTGAAGGAAAATAACATCGAGCAGATTTATCCAGTCAATGCCATTTCTTTCCATAATGTCCACAACACATTTGCTACAGGTAGAGCAGATACTCAATTTTTTCTAACACTTGCAGTCAATGCCTTTAGTTCTGATGGGAACAAATCAACCTTTGCTTTACTTCCTATGGCCTGACTTTTCAAGCATTTAAATTGTGTTTCTTGCAGGGTTTTAAAAGTCTTTGATGCAGTGAGAGTTAACTGCTTTAACAGGGATTTTGGGAAATGCTCATTGTGCTCTTTACTGAATGAATTAGCTCTGTGTAACTGACAAAGTAATTACGAGTAGTTTTCTTTGTTTTCTGTGCTGCATCCCTTCAGTGTTTGTTTTGTTTTTTCCTTCATTATAATTTACAAACTTTTTTTTATTTTAAATTTGCTTTCAGGGGGTTCTGACGGGTTTGTGAACATTTGGGATCCGTTCAACAAGAAGAGGCTGTGCCAGTTCCACCGGTATCCCACCAGCATTGCCTCCCTTGCCTTCAGCAATGATGGAACCACCCTGGCAATTGCCTCCTCCTACATGTATGAAATGGATGACATCGAGCACCCCGAGGACGGGATCTATATTCGCCAAGTGACAGATGCAGAAACAAAGCCCAAGTGAGTGTGCTTTGCCTGGACCTGAGGCTTCCTGAGCATCCATCCCAAGATTTATTAATTTTCCTAAATTCATGAATAGCATTATTGATGGCAGGAGATAGTGCAGCTTGACAGTAGGGTTGGGTTTGATTTTTATCTCCTTCGCCCAAGCTTTCAATATCCGTAGGTTGATAGACGTCTGATGGATAAAATTGTGCCCAGTTGTTCAGTAGGAGAAGGATGTCAAGCTCTTATCCCCTTTCAATAGGTGCTATTATATGGAGCTGTGGAGTTATTGCAAGCTCATTGCTTCAAGAATTAAGTGAAGAATTCAAGAATAATTTATCGGAGCAAGCGTTGCTGTGTTTGGATATTTAAAACTTGGAATTGATGAAATGTTTCCCAGTGAGCATGCACCCAGCTGTCACAGTGAGCAGTGGATTTAGATACTGTTCTAGGAAGGCAGTGTAAACCCCAGGAAAAGCTCTCTCAGTTCCTGTGTATTGGAGTTTGCTGCAGCCCTCTGATAACACACTTTTCTGTCATTGTTACTGTCAAAACGGGGCCAACTGATTGATGGAGGTAAAAGATTCCTGTTAAACTCACTTTGGCATGAATGTTACGTAGAAAAATTGCCATCACAGTGCGGGATTGTGCTGCTTTTAATGATGCCAGCACAGGAGCAGTTGGCTTTATTTTCAGATTCCTGTGGTTTATCACTGCTAGTTGTTTCTTTTTTCTCTCTTCTGGTACTCAAACTGTCTTACACCTTATCAGGTTGTCTCCAGTATTTAAAGTGGCTGTGTAAATAGACATACATAAATGATCAAAGTTCTTGAGTTGAAAACGTCAAGACCTTTCCCCCACTCCCTGAAGTGACTTGTCCATTGCTTTGCAGCAGCCATTTTATACCCGTGGAGATGAGGTTTTTATTATTCTGTAATTCCACATCTCCCTCACTTGGAGATTTGTTTTAAAATAATTCTGATAGAAAAAATAAAGCCACAACTATTTTAGTGTTTATTTCCTCAAGTGAAAAAAATCCAGATACGATAATTCAAATTTATTTTTAAAAACACATTGTACTATTTATTTATTTATGTATTTATGTACATTTATTATTTTTTTTTTAAAAAAGGTGGTAAAAGAATACTTGCTGCTGTTGGTTTTGTGATAGTAAGAGCTGCTCTCAGTTATTTTTGTTCATTGCCAGTTATGGTTGCTAATTCTGTAGATGCTTCATTCTGCTCTATGAGGAGGTTAATCTACAATTAAACAATATTTCCTCTTGGCCCTCCATTATTTTCTGAAACAGATGGTTCATCATTTCCTGGGCTGTTAAACACAGCAAGGTTAAGGTTAGACTCTTGGGAATCAGCTAGTTTTGAATCTTATTAGGCTGTAGAAGGAAAACTAATAAGAATACTCCTTAATATCATTTTGTGACTGTAAACAATTATTTATTAGCAAACAATTGATCCCAGAAGGGCAAATTGTTTGAGTCAGTAATGAGCTGAGAAAAGACAGAGCATATCTGTGTATTTGGAAAATAATTGTAACGTAATTGCAATGCATTTAGACAGGCATCTTTTTGGACCTGTTTCTATCTTTAAATGAATTTCTGAAAACATTAACGAGGTTTATATGCTTTTCTGACATTTACAAGTTGCTTGTGCCAACTTCAGGGCACTAAGAAGGATGGGTGTAGTTTAGTGTTACAGTGGTCTGGTTCATTCTGAAAATAAGTTACTTGGGACAGAAGACTAATAGTTGTTTCATGGCGATCCTTTTGCATATTAATTTGAGTCACTTTGCATTTCTGCACAATGCATTTTTAAATGCATGAAGGTGGTGCCATATTACATAAAGAAGACTTGGCAAGAGCAGCTTTTTGATCACTGAATTATTATATATTGGTCTGGATACTAGTGAAAGCTGTCTTTCCACAAGTTTCTGCTTTTACAGGATGTTGAATGTTCTACTTGCTTATGGTTCCTCTAAATATTGCTCCCTAAAATTGAATTTATTTATTCCAGGTCTACTTAAACTCCTGGTGATACTTCTTCTCTACAGGAGATGACCACGTGCTCCTAACAAGACTAAAACTAAAACAACAGAACCGAGAAGAACAATCTTTAAACTTGTGGCTTTTTTAACTGAGAAATGTTTGTTTGTGTATTGTAGTTTGTCTTAATCTGTCACTACTTGCCTGCTTATGATGTTAGTGAAATTGTTTTCTTTACCTGCTGTCAGGAGCTGAATTAGTTCAGTCCTGTAGACACCCTTTTATAAAAAAACTTAACCACTTTTTTGTAGTACCTGATTATGAAAACTTTGACTGCTTTCCTATTTGTTCAATAAATATCCATAGGTTTTGGAAAACAAATACTTTGTGTAACAGCCTTTACTGATTGTGAAACAAATGTTGAGGGCAAACCCTTAAATTGTAGGAGTTCTCGAGTTCTAGATTTTATGGTAGAAAATTTCTGAACCTTTTGTCTTTTTCAAGAGGGATGAACTGGAAATTTCTTCATTCCCCGAGGGCCTAGACAATATTTTCACAGGATTTTAAGAATCCAAAGTTGTATTAGGTGGGCCTGTTTATGCCAACTTGATACTTTTTACTGGGGAGTCATTAAGTGTTTCTGGAGGAAAGACCTTGAACACGTGGTTCTCTGGGGTTTTTTTCACATACTGCATAAAAGCCTAAAATTAATGATATTTGGGAAGGTCTGATGACAGAAGGGAGCAAAAGTAGAGTTTCAGCCTGTGGCTCAGTGGTCTCTTGCAAGTTGTTAGACTGACTGGTAGCCCAGGATTCATGGAGTAACACAAGTGGAAAAGTAGATAAGAGGTTTCCCCAAAGTGCAAATGTCACTCTGTGAAGTCCTATGAAAATCTCTTTCTCTGCATGTCTTATTTGCCTTATTGCCAGTTGCTAAAAAGTCTGATCTGTAATCAGAGTTTTGTATCAGCTTCCTGAGGAGTTTGGAGTAGGGGATGATGTGAGAAGATGCTTGAACTTGGACAAATTAAAAATATCTTGGGAAAGTACCATTAGGAAAACAACCCAGACCCTGTGTGTTTTGTGTTGATTCTAAACAAGAATGAAGGTCTGATCAGCAGACTAAACCTGCAAATCTGATAAATATATTCAGTGCTGCACTGGTTTGTGGAAATAGAGGGAAATTCTCTCTGGTATCCCCACTAAAAGCTGTCTCATCTCACTCTGTTTGCAGGGCAGGCTCAGGCTGCTCTCCTGTCAGGTGTTTCAGAAGTTCTTAATATTAAGTATTTATTTTGTAGTGAATAGTGAGGAGGGACAGAACAAAACAGGCTTGTCCAAGATGGTTGAGGTGTGGATATTTTGAATTGGTTGATAGGATTTGTGCTTTACTTCCAACTTCTCTCAGTGCCTGTGGAGCTGGGGGAGTACTTTATTACCTCTAAGAAAACAAATTTGCTGACAACAGGAATAGTAACTGATCATTCCAGAGAAGGTGGTGATGGAGGGGAAACAGCTCTGTGTGTGCAGAAATCTGACAAACCTGAGCTGTTCCCAGGCAGACATGGTAAATGAGCTGTGCATGGAACACTTTGTAGTTTGTCACGGGCTAGATGTGGTTTCTTTGATAATATAAACTGGTTTTGATAGGTTTGGAAAAAAATGAAGACCTTCCTGAGTTAAATATGAATAGTGCCCTCACCACAGTGTCACACAGCCTCTGCTCTGGGAGTGGGGCATGACTATTCCTTTTCCTTCCAGTTTTAATTGGCTCTTTTGCATTGAGGGTACATGACTGATGTTGGGCAGAGGTTGATTTTTTTTTGGCCAGCTTATGAAGTGGTTACACTTTGGAGTGTGGGGTTTTTAGTATTTTTTGAGAACTGCATTGGTAAAGAGTCTGGGGCCTAATCATGGGAGCTAAAGGTTTCTGTGAAAAAGCAGTAGTAAGCTAAATCCCTAGTTTGAGGGTAACTAGGCTGAAACAGCAGATTTTGTGCTAAGAACACTGTCAAGTGTTCCAGGATCCCATACCACAATGTGTGTCTGTGCAGGTATAGATACATATCATTTCCAGAGCAAACATACACAATAGCTGTTCTTTCTCCATCTTGGATGAAAGTGTATAATAAAAAATACAGGATTGAACCCATAAATAAATTGTTGTTACCTGAAAGCACAACAATGACCTTGCTCATGGAAAAAGACCTGGGGTGTGGATGTGTCCAAATAAAAAATGTGTGAAGGCAGAATTAGGCTGGGACTAATGAAAAAGTGGTTTAGTGATGGGGTGGAGAAAGGAAAATGTGAAATTAGGAGAGGATGGAGTGGGGATAGTGTAGGTGTAGAGCTGTGGGGAACAAAGTGAAAGAAGAGCTAGAGAGCTCAGGGGAAAACAGAATTAGGAGGATTCCAAGTAGTTTGGCTAAAAGTGAACATATAACCTGGAAATGATGCCACCTCTGCAACTTCACTGGTAAGTATTGGGGGAGGAACCTGTTACTACTTGATTGATGTGCTGAGATCTGCTTGTTTCAGTGGACAAAGGGAGCCCAAGGTATGTAAGAGGGAATGGATTTGATTTACTAGTTCTATTTTGGCTTAAAATGATAGAATTCCTCATGGTTTTATGCAAATGCTTGAAACAAACAAGAGTATAAAATAGTGAGACAACCAAGGCCTAGGGGAGAGAATGAAGGTTAGTTGGTCCCTGTGTTGGGTACCATTATCACCACGAGCTGTTGAAATACAGATAGTTCTTTTACAAGATTAATCTTCCTTTTATTAGCACTCTTCTAGAATTGCAGGTCAGGACAGAGGTTCATAAACTGGAGAAATCATGAAACAAGCCTTTTCTGACCTGTATAACAAGCAGCTGAACAAAGATACACTGACGCTTGATAGAGGAATTGAGACCTAAAAAAGCTCCTTAAGTCACTGCTGTTTGGAAGGTGTTGAGGGCTGTGGAGGAAACATGGAGCCACAGCCATCGTTCTAATAGAGTCATCAATCACCACTGACTGCTTGCAGGAATGAATATCATGGGTTGTCTCTCACAAGAGCCTTATAACACTGGTATTAGAAGCCAAGTGGCATCTGTGCCCTGGATGTCACAAAAGCAGGCTGGCAAGTACTTTTTTCTTCTGCCACTACTTCAAGATAACCTGGGTGGTTACTACATGCAGGTCTGGAGCTCTGCTGCATCTCAGGTGTGATGTTTTGTGCTGCTGCAGCAATTATAATAAATATATATTTTAAAAAAATGTGTTCTCTAGGTGGATGATTTCACAAACAAAACCAGTCCCTGCTCTGAGCTCAAAGCTGAACTCTGAGCCCCCAACAAGGAGGGGAGTGTTGCTGTTGAGAATGACTTCACAAAGCTGTGCAGGTATTGCCAGCTTCATCTTCCTTAACTGTCTCACCCTTTTGTAGGTGTCCAGTAGTTTGTACTACCTTGGAGAGGAAGGATTTCCTGCAGTTGGAGTCATGTCACTAAGTGAAGAAGCAATTCCACTGCTGCATGTTAAGACAGGTGCCCAAAAACTGTGTGTCTCTGATATTGTTGCAAATTTGGCCAGAATGACACATCCTCCATCAGGGATTGGTATCAGTGGTCAGAAACAGAACCCATTTGTCTGGACTATCAGACATCTCTTCTGGTGATTAGCTGCTTTTATTTGCAGTACAATCATAAACATCAATTTTTTTAGTCAGTATGCAACTGTTAAAACTTCTGCTCCCCCAGCAATGTGATAAGTGTCAGGATTCTTTGTTTAAAATTCATACGTGGAGTTTAGAAATGAAAAGTCCAATATAGGACTTGTCCAGATATTCTTCTAACTGATGTGAAATATGTCATTTTTCCTAAGGCTGTATGTGTAGCAGGTTTTCACTGTATCAAACATTTTCCTATAGCATGACATTTCCTATAGCATGAAAAGCACATATGAATGTGCTAACACATGATAGCAACATGGGGAGGTAATAGGTCTTCAGAGTCTCCTGTGATTACCTGCAAAGTGGAAAGGAATAAACTGTTCTCCATGTCCACTGGGACGAGGCATAATGAGCTTAAATTGCAGCAGAGATTAGCGAAGACATTAGGAAAAACTTTCTAAGTGTAAGGATGGTTAAGCCCAGGAATAAATGGCCTGGGGAAGCTGCAGCATCTCCCTCTGTGGAATTTCTCAAGCACAGGTTAGACCAGTGTCTGCCAGGCATGGTGAAGTTTTAACTGGTTCCATCTTGGGGCAGGA
The DNA here is from genome assembly GCA_013399895.1 of Serilophus lunatus. NCBI lineage: Eukaryota > Metazoa > Chordata > Aves > Passeriformes > Eurylaimidae > Serilophus > Serilophus lunatus. The sequence continues at coordinate 3,669,586 of VXBA01000861.1, read as the reverse complement.
AAGAGAAGCAGTACTGATTGTACTTGTGGTTGTTGCACTGCTGTACTGGGCTCTGATCATTTGTTCACCTGGCATTGCTCCTGTTACAGCAAACTAATACTGGTCACCAAGGCAGAGATTCATGGTTTTTTTTAAAAAGTTTAAATTCTTTAAATTCTCACCACCATTAACACACAAACATATTTCAGCTTCCCCTGACAGTGGGACCTGGCTCCCCAGAGGTGGCAGCAAGGGAGCAGCACCTGCAGAAAGCTCTGCAGACCTTATGGCAGTCCCTAAGGGGGTTTACAGGAAAACTGGAGAGGGATTTTGGACAAAGGCATGGAGTGACAGGACAGGGGAGAATTGGCTTCTCATTGACAGACGGCAGAGTTAGATGGGATATGGGGAAGAAATTCTTCCCTGTGAGGGTGGGGAGGCCCTGGCACAGGGTGTCCAGAGAAGCTGTGGCTGCCCCATCCCTGGAAGTGTCCAAGGCCAAGTTGGAGTCACTTGGGATAGTGGGAGGTGTCCCTGCAGGTGAGGACCAGCAAGATGATCTTTAAAGTCCCTTCCAATCCCAAACCATTCTGGGGTTCTCTGACCATGCTTCTTAAAATCAATTTATATATTCCTTTTGTAGGCATTTCTAAATTTAGGTTAATTCTGAATTAATTTCTGAATGAATGTAATTATGAACAGTACCTGGCTTTTATTTGCTATATAAATAATTTGTTTACATCAATCTTACAATAACTGCAATTTAAACTTGCATCCACCTTCTCCATCAGCAGCTCTAAATAACTCCTACCAGCATAGCAGGCAGTTGCATGTTTTAATCCATTCCCCACTTGCAAAAACCCAGGATATTCTCTTCTGGGAAAAACAGAGCAAGGTAGGAGCAAGTAAAAACAAAGCAGTAATTTATTCTCTCATGCCAAAGATTTCCTGGTAATTAAACTAAGGAAGGGTTGCTTTTCCCTGCTTGTGTTTGCAGCAAAACCACCACAGCTCTGCAGCCACAGCAGTGCAACAAAGGCACGAAATTGCCTCATTCTCAGCACTGCTCAGGTGCATTGTCAGAAATGATTTTGGCTTGAGAATTTACTCCCCAAATAGGTAAGACAGACAAAGGTTGAGAGAGAAGAAATATTCTCATTCCAAAGATGTCAACAAAGGTTCAGAATAAGGAAGTGAATTTCCTTGTCACAGAGCAAAGGCAGGACTTGAACAGATGTCTTGATTCCTAGTGCACGTAATTGGTTTAATTTTTTTGCCTCTGCTGTGGACTTACTGTGGGGAGTTATTTCAGTTAATCTTTTTTCCTGTGATGTAATTTTTTTTCTCAATCAAACAGACAGTGCTTCCATGTAAAGGTAAATGAGACCAAATTGGTAAAGGAGAGTTAAGTATCTGCTTAAATGCAAATTTTTCTTATACAAAGATAAGTTGTATTGTGTTGATATATAGCAAGAGAGATTCCAATAGAATCCATGTATTTCCTGCTTTAGCGAGGGATTGATGTGACAAGAAGAAAGTAGAAAGTGCAAGGCTTCATAGAGATTGTGCTTTTAAAAATAATAATGTGCTGTTGTGTTTCTGCATAGTGTTGTCTAGGCAGAAAAAAATTGTAATTCAGGCCCTGCAAATCAAAGACTATCAAGAAGTGTTAAGTAGAGAATTAGTAATCTGCTTTGTAAAGCTAAAAAAAAAATAAAATTACACTCCTATATCCTGTGCAGCAGACAAAAGAGTGGAGAGATCAAGAAGAAAAAAATAGATGTGTTATTTACCATGTTGCACACCCTCAGTTTCTGATGTCTCTTATTGATGAATCAGTTTTCTTGTCCCACACAGGCATTTCATGTTCTGCTGGGGAGTCGATGGCTGCAGCGCTGCATGTGCAGATATGTGGGTTGTTGGCTGCTCATCCCTTGCTGCAAAGCTGCAGGTATGTTTTGCCTGGAAGCAAACGGTATTTGTAAATGGGAAGAGCCTCCCTGTTCCCAGTCCCAGTTTGCTTTCATAAATACTGTCACTAGTTTTAATTTTTCCCTCGCTGGTCATACTTTCTACCATTCTCTGCATCATTTAGTGATGTTAACTAGTGACACAGACTGTGCTAAACCAGTATAAATATCTCTTGAATTTGTAAACTACGTGTTTTGGGAACATTGGCTCTTTCCCTTCCACCTATATTTTTAACATTGAGGTTGTTTGATTCTTCACATCAGGGCTTTATGTAGTGGCCTGCAAACACACGATCTCTGGAAGGTGATGCTGCCTGAGTGGTGAGATAAGTGCCCTATTTTAGTTGGAAAACATTAATTTCTGCTAATGAGATTTTGGAAGGGAACAACGTAAGAAATATTTGTAGATAAACTTTTCAAATGAAACATCTGTCCTTATGTGCCATACCCTCAGTCCTATTCCATAAGAGGTAGGAATATATCTGGGGAAATGTAGCTCTCTATTCTTCTTTAAAATCTTTATTTTTAAGATCATAGTGCTTGGTGTGAAAAATAAAAGTGCTTGAATCCTTGATTTTTTTTCCCCTTGGTTATAATGGAGTCACTGTTCTTTCCTTGTCATCTGCAATCCTCAGATGCTTTTAATCAAATCCTCAGGATTTAAATTATTAACCACCTTTTTGGGATTAGATTTTTTTATTCCTAATTATACTCAAAAGATATATATCATGAAATATGCAGCGTGTAATTGTGATTAAAGCGTACGGTCTCCCAAAAGATGAGCCTAACAGTTTTATACATCCAAAATTTAATTAGGCAGATAATGGGGTTAGAAGTCAGATTTTTAAGGATGAGGTTGGGGCAGAAATATTTGGAATTACATATTTTTCTGATGGAGGTGGAAATCAATATGGAGGCTGCAAAATCTAATAAAAGTCACGTTTCTTTCCTGATCTCCACTCGTGTTGTCTTTCTTCTTGCATTATTCTTGAGGTTGTCCGTGAAAAACTGAATTTATTTGCATAGTGAACAAGTAATTCAGTGAGTTGCAGAATTTTCTACACTGTTTGGTCTTTTGGTTGTTCTTTCTTGAGAAATCAAGTTTTGCCTTAAAGTCTTCCACAATCAGGAGGAAATTTTCCCGGGTAGATTTCCTGGGCACATTATTAAAAGCTGTCTCCTCTGCTTGGCTGCCTGCAGGAATTTGATAGCTTTGAGACCTCCTTTCTCTGTCAAACTTGGTTGTAATTGGTCTATCAGTTCCAGAGTTATTAGTGGGATGAGAGGAGAAGGGGATGGGCAGAGAGACACAGACAATTTAATTGCATGAACCTCATTTCCGTGGGGAGCTGGAATAAAAAAAAAATCAATTAAGGTTAAAGACCCTCCAGTACCCTTCTTCAGTTACTTGGGAAGAACAATCCTTTTGCTGAAGTATCCATGATACACAATATCCTGATCAGTCTGGTGGAGGATTAAACCTATTTGGGCAGTTGTTTGCCAGTGTCCAAGAATGGGATAAGACCTTGGCTTTTCCATCAACATTTGCTGAGGTTGTGGAGCCTTTGGCAGTGTCAGGATTCACCTGCTGTAGGTTGTAGGGATGGTGGTTCCTCTTCCAGCATCAGGAGTATCCAACAAGTGCATTACATGTGTTCCCACTCCTCCTTTTGTTTTGGCATCAAATGACCTTACAACTTATTAACCAATCTCTTCTCATGTGAGGGATTATCTTATTTTTTTTCGTATTCTAGAAATTTCACTTCTTTCCAAATAATCCTGTTTATCCTCCCTCCCTGCCTCACTGGTTATTGCTTGTTCCAATGTTTTCAACATTTCATGACTTCTCTATTCCTACAACAAGAAATAATTCAAATATAACTTCTGAGTGGCAGACATGTTGAGACCTTGAATAAACCCAGCACCTTTTTACAAGACTGTCTTTTAAATTGCCATCCAAATCCCAAAGTAAACCAAAAAAACCCCAAGCAAACAGGGTTTTTTTTTGCAGTTCTGATTGCAAACCAAGCCTTTGTGAACAGTCTGAAATGTTTATGATCCCAAGAGCAACAAAAATCATCAATTTTCTGCTGTCCTGCTTTACCCAGTGGAGATGTCCAGATTCAACACTTTGGGGCTGTAGTGCCCTTTTCTTCCTCTTATTTCAGTATTTGTTGTACTAACAGCTTGCTCTGCTGTGGAACTGTTTATTGTAAAGGGAAAAACAAACCATGGTTTGCCTACAATCTCTATAGTGAGGGATTTTGTTTGTGCGGAGAGAAGGAAATGAAGGATGAAGATGTTAATGGAGGAAGTGCACACGTTTCAGATGCTGTATTACATTTATCCCCTTGTTTCTTGTTTTTACTTCTCTGCATTTTTCATTTCTCTAAGGATGTTTTAGTAAAAAAAAAAAAAAAAAAGAAGAAGTGATGCTTCTATGCACCAACTCAAAGACATTTTGGTGGGACTTTGTTATTTAGGTCTTCACAGAGTGGTTTGGAATCAGGATTCAAACCCTGACCATAACATTTTTGACTCCGGGGAGTTGAATTTAATTTCAATTTAATGCCTTGCTATAAGTCTGAGAGACAATTCCTCTGGCTAAAATCAGTGAGGAAAACCTTGTTTCTCTTGGCACAGCATCAACCTCTGCATCAAAATGGTGGTAAATAAGGCTTCCCAGATTTTATTTGTTACTACAGCATCAGAACCATCTTTACAGACAGAGAAATACTTATTTAAGATTTTAAATTTCTAAAATCGAGGCTGTGGTTTATGTCATTTGCATGTAATGCATTATCATGGCCATTATTAATTCCCCCAGTAACTCTTTGCTATTAGAAAAAAATTGCATTGCAGGACAGTAAGTATCTACCAGCAGGGATGGTTATTTTTTTTTCCAGCTTCTAATGCAGCAGCCTTTCATCCCTTTATATAAGATTTACCTTTAACCCAGAATCTTTCACCCGTTATCTATAATGTATAATTATAAATACATTGTAGTCTTGAGTAAGTACAATTAAAAAGGGTAATTCGTTTCCCTCTCTCTCTCCCATCCTCCCACCCAAGTCCTTAGGTTTAATTTTCATGATTATGTTAGATTATGAGTCATTTTAAATCATGGTATCCAGTAGAGACTACTCCTACTCTGCAGCTCTTTTCAACAGTTGTTTATGGTAGTTTCAGCCTCTTTCTGCCTCTCTGAGGCTCTTTATTTTTAAAGCAAGGCAGACAAGGCCTAAAATTATTCCATTAAAGAGGTGCAATTTTTGTAATGGGACTTAGAGTGCTCTGCAGAAGTGCAGGCAAGTTTCTTCAATATCCTGAGCATTATTCGCTCATTTAGTTAAATGATGTTTCTAATTCCCTGGTAATTACATGTAATGAGGCACTCTTTCTCTTCTTGATGAGACTTTAGCTTAATATGAGATGTCGTATTTTTTCTTTTTTCTTTTTTTTTTTTTCTTTTTTTTTTAGGCATAATTACCCTTCCCAGGAAAAGCAGGGGGTTTGTTGTGCAGAATATATAGCAAATTATTTTATTTCCTGCCATCTTGACTGCCAGTAAATTATAAAATTAAGTTTCAGTGGAGCATTAGCACCATTTTGGAGAGGCTTGAGATTTTTTTTTCCTTATTCATGTATTGATGTCCTTTGGGACTGTTGAGCTATTATTCATAGAATAGATGTTTTTCTGCCAATTCCTAGTATTAGATGGTTTTGAAGCAGCAACATAGGTTTAATTTTTTTTTCCTGGATAATATCCAATACAGAATGGTCTTGTTAGTTGCTTTTTTATCAGGTTATTATCTTTATAAAGTTTTAGTAACACTTCTCCCCCTTCCTTGGTGACTAATTAAATTTATTTTTATGTATGCTGTAATATTAAATGCTGGGAGGCTTTTTCTTTTCAATTCTGGATGACTGTTCATTCTTAAATTTCTTACATCTGAGTAACATTTAGGGCACTGGAGTGAATGAAAAGCTGTAGGATGCAGTATTTAACTTTAGTAAAAATGAAATCAACAGTCATTGTAATTGCACTTAATTTCCTATATTTTGTCAGTATCATTTTCTTCCTGTTATTCTGATGAGGTGATTCTCATCTGCTTTTTTTTTTTCTTGTTTGTTTTTAAACTCATAACACTAAAAATTATGAATGGAATACCATCTGAGAAGCAAATTGTGTAAGGGCATTAGGAGTTGAATTGCCATTTAAAAGGCCATTGAGTTGTTGCAATTCTTATAGAAAATCCAGAGGTGGATTTACCTCATCTACCTTTACCTCCTAAAGCCAAGGTTGTTAGTCTAAATGAGGAAGCCACCAGGCTCCCCTATTTCCAGTTTTTGAGGTATTGTTAGATAACACCTGTTTGTGCAAGACACATCCACTCTGTGCCCTCACCTTGCAGGAGGAAGTCAAATAAAATCAAAATCCAGTCGTATGGGGGAAAGCCTTGTTATCTAGCAGGGATGGCTGGAGAGGGAACGAGGGACAGGAAGGTGAAATTTATTATCAAAGTATTGTGTGACTTCTCACTTCCTCTCTCTCTTTGTTGCAGTCACTTGGGAAGACTTGCCCAGTTTGTCTTGGGAATGGCATGAACACAATGGAAGAGAAGGCCATGGAAGAGCCTTTATTGATATGAAGGTATGTATTCCTTTATGTGAGTATATTGCATTTATACCCTTTGAAGTCAATGAGAAAACCTACACGCTTTAAAATATATTAATTTAAGGGGTATGTAGAGTCAGAATCCATAATGATCAAAGGATGTCTGAAACAGGCAGGCTCTTGTATCAGTGCACTTTTTCTGCCTGAGAATTCATGGTGCTGCAAAGTCCTAAATATAAAGGCACATCTTCATGATAAAACCAAGATTTTGAGAGGCTAAAGTGCAATCAGCAGTAGAAAATAAATGTCATAAATAACTTTTTGATCCCAAATACTATGACCCCAATTCTGTAGAAAGAAGCTGGAAAAATATGACTGCATCTCACTCTTTATTTCATCTTAAGCAATTTGACATCAATCAAATGACTATCGAGGCAAAGGCATGAACGTTTATTTCCCAGCCCACAGGATTGCTGTCAAATTGCAATTTTCAAAATTGAAAGAGTCGTTAAGCTAGATTTTCTCCATTTTATTCCTAGTTCTTTCCCTCAAACTTTCAGAAATGTGCCTCTCAATTTTGCAGTGTGCTATCCTACAATGTGCAGGGAAATTAAAGAAGCCCCTGAAAAAATTCTTTGCCACGCAGTGGTAAAAATTCCTTTTCCTGCCAGTGTATGGACCTAGAGGAAGAGTACATCAAAGAGCAGGGATTTAATGGAATTTGAGCATTAGGATCTTGCCCTGGTGAGGATGACAGCTAGAAGGAACAAGTCTGGTACCTTCATGTGACCTGATTTAGAGCTGTGTGGCTATGACTGGTTGCCTCCAGTCTGCTCCAACTCAAAACAAATACTCAGACCTGCTAAGAAGGGAAACCTGCAGCTTTATGGGTGTCAGCCTGGAGTAAAATCTTCTCCTCAGTATTATAGGAAGGACATGGATTCATGAAATGCCTTTGCAACAACAGAATTTGCAAAATCCTGGTGGAGACCAGTGCTCTGCTGTCAAGAAAACTACAGAAACCCACTGATGCAGCACCCATCCAGAAGAATTTACACCCAAACCAGATGATGCTGGTGATGGGAATGATCCTCATTCTTCACAGCCAGTCTCCAAAGGAATCTTCTGAGAAAGTGCCTCCTCTTTTACTAATGTGCTTGTTTTAAGTGGTATTTATGAGGAATGTAATCACCCCTTTTAGGGCTGCAATAATTTGGGAGGTACCTAAATCTGATGGGGGCTTTACTTCTTCTAAGTATCTGAAAGCCAAAGCTTCTGGGTAGCCCTGAGCAGGTCAACACATCCCTCATCTTTAAACCAACTGTAATGTTCTGCTCGTGTCTTCTAGTGGTTGCAGTCTGGGAGAACTTCAAAGCCTGCCTAATTTATGCAATTTTCTCTAAAAACAACAACAACAAGAAGCTTCTAATGGAGAGAGTGCCTGTCTCAGCTGTGCTCACCTGTGTCCAGCTGTGAGCTCTGCTAAAGGAATTCCAGCTTTTTTCTAAGTTGCTGCAGAAACTGTTGGGATGCAGAGCTGTTCCCTCAGGACAGGTATCTCAACAGCAGGTATGATGCAGGAGATAATGATCAGCACTACAACTGGTTCACTTCCATATTTAAATAAGCAAAAATTATGAGGCTTATTTTGCTACCATTTCACACTGCAAATTTGCACTCCCTGGGTCACCTGATGTGCTTTGAGCTGTTGGTCCCAGACCAGGAGTACATGTCTGTCAGCTTTTCCCAGGTTCCAGAAGATCTGAGCATGTTACCAGGTCATTCCCATTGAAAGCTTCCTTAGGTGGCTATAATCCACTTTGATATTCTTGAACTGTCACTGACAAAGAAGCTGGTGCCCAAACAGAGCTAATCCAGGCACATCACTGTGCCACAAAGATGAGTCTGGAGTCCTGGGAAGTTTGGTACATCGATCATTTCCTGGGAGCAGAGGTCTCCCAAGTGCATGATTTCCAGGCCTAGCTCTGTGTTTCAGTGTGTCCAGGATGTCCCCAAGGCAGTGGCTGTGCTGCCTGGAGGTGCTGCCTGTGAGCCCAGATGGGCAGGTTTGGTGATGGACAGCTGTTCCCAGCTGTGGGAGAGCTGGAAATGGGGCTGGCTGTGCCTGGTGCCATGGGAAAGCAGAGTGCCACAGACTAAACTGTGCTGCTTTCTGCACCTCTTTAAGCACAGTTCTATTCCAGTTGCTCATACTGTACATTTTATACTATAATAAGGAAACAGCATGCTGGGAGGCTTCAGCATGAAAACCTGAAAAATCATGATAGTTGATGGTGTATTCCAGGTCTTAAAGGTTGGCAGATGTCACCAGATTAAGCTTGTGCTGCTTGCCAGTATATAGGCATTGAGATGTGTACATCAAGCAGTTTTGGGCAATATTATGCTGGACAATTATTCACTGTTCTTGATTGGAAATGGTGATAGATTGACTTGAACTCTCAGTTGGTGCTGTGGCTTGATGTGGAGCTGAGCAGACTTTGTGCCTGCCAGATGTGAGAGTTGGAGCAGATGTTTGGAGAAGGGTCCACCCTCCAGGGCAGCTGGGAGGAAGCAGCAGCAGTGCTCAGGTTGAGCTTGGGCTCGGTAAAAGCCTGCTGGTTTTCTGCAAGGCGGGGGAAAGGTGGACTTTGTTGGATTTTGCTCTTCCGTAGGACACGGCCCAACAGCGTCGGGTGCCGCTGGTCATGGGAGCATCAGTCAGTACATGGAAACCTGTCTATCAGAACTGGACTAACTCCAACACTCCTTTCACAAGGGCTAATTAGGAGCCATCAGATTAAATTCCCTGTGACTTCATTAGAGTATCTTTAAGCCAGTGGCCTGTAGGCAAAGCTCCTGTTAGTGAATCACAGAAGTCAGAGTTTGTTGACGGTTCTGTCTCTTAGCCCCAGACACTGCCTGTATCCTCATGGTAATGTGGCTCTGCCACATGCACTTACACCACTGCTGATTAGGATACTCAGTTCAGATTGTTACAAATGCCTTTATCCATTCCCATTGACATTTTAAACAAACGGTGATATATTTAGTACAATAATTACAGTTATTTGATTACCTTTCTTTTAGCCTGAAGTAGAAGGCAACTGACAGATGTGAATACCTCCGAGACCAATACTCTGTAATAAACTAACATTATTTATTACAAGATGCATTTTATTAATAGGAATTGGCAGTAATTAATTCACTAAAGTTGATGTTACTAATAATTACATGTAATTCATGAAATATTTATGAAAGAAAACTGTGTATAAAAATGATGCAAAGGTCATTTAGCTAATTAGTTAATAAATGTCACCAACATTTCTAGAGAGTCCCTCTAATTCTGAATTGTTTCGGCTTTTTTCTTAGTGGATTAATTTTTGAAACATTTTGTCTTCATGCCTGACATCCTGACATGGAAGTCAACATTTCTGGTTATTGTTTTGAGCCAATGTATGTACTGTTTCCTTTGCTAATCCACTTTGTCCTCTTTCCTTGTTCATAGTGAAAGGTCCTAATTAGAGATAGCACTAGCTCAATCTAATTTAGGTTATCAGTGAGTTGTGGTGTCTCCCAGTTTAAGGATATATGAATATGTCTCTGTCTTTTTAACTTGATTCCACTGACTTTCCATGGAATCAAATAACCATCATCCAAATTAATAGCTGACATCTGAACTGGAAAAATCTTAATGTCATTTCTGCTCGGATTGAACTCAATGGCAAAAGAGCCCATTGACCTTGTGAGCTGCAGGATCAGACCCTGAGCCTATCCATGGCCATGCCTGGAGCAGTGGTATTGCACTAGTTTGTGGCAGCCTTTGCCATGGGATTGGCTGGTGATTATTTGCAGAGGAAGGTGCGAAGTGAGGTTCCCTTCTCAATTTGGACATCTTGTGTAATACAGGCTGTGAAGAGCTTCACCCTGTTTCAAATTAAACGACTTGTGTTTGGTTAGTGCCAGTCTTTCAGAGACACTCAGACACAGTTTGAAGCACTAAGAGCCAGAGAATCCACATCTTTTTGTCACATGCTCCAGCAGCCAGGCAGGCTCACCCTTCAAACCTGCATGGATCTGGTTTCAGTTTCTTGCTTCAGGTCTTTGTCAAACACAAATTATTGGGCTCAATGAAAAGTTTGCTGTATAAAATTCCATGTTGCCTTCTGAAGAAAGGCAGACCTGGTGATCTAATAATGTTCTCGTCCATGAGCCTGTGAGAGCCACCTTTGCACTTCCCTCATTCTGGCATTGCTCTCTGCTCAGTCATAAAACAACCTTCAGCACTCTGCCTTTTGGCAGGGAAGGGAATTGCTCCAGGACTTCAGGCATGAGGAGGTGAAGGGAGTGTTGTGATCACTGCCTTAAATCCAGGAGTGAGGAGTGGTGACCAAGGGCTGATGTCACTTCTACACATTGCTCTTGGGGTGGGTTCAGTGTCTCTGGAGCAGCTCTGAGCAGGAAGATGGACACAGGGCTGCCCTAAATCAGAGAGGGGCTGGGCCATAGTCATAGTCTTTCTTGAATAGCTGTTCTCTGTCTCAGGGTTGATGCACTGACCAGAAACTCAGACAAGTGTTGCTATGTGGTCTTTAAAAGCAAACCTGTGTGTGGAACCGCAGTTCTTGTTTTGTGAACAGGGGACTGCTGATCAGTGAGGGAGCTTTGGCCCTGAGAGCTTGTTTCTCAAGTTTGCCATTCTCAGCAACAAATTATGCCTTGAATCACCCCTAAATTAAGAACCCGTCCATGTGGGGCAGAGTGTATGATAATGTCTTTCATGGTCCTCTATTCACTGATATTCCAAACATACATAGATCAAACTTGTAACTGATGTCTGTGACCAAACTGAGTTATAGGTCTGTTACTGGTCTGAATTGGAATGTCTCATGCCTTATTCAGTTTTGGTGGACTAACTTTATACAATAAGTCTTTAGAGAACAATTTTGTTGTATGGCAAGATCTTATATGGAAATTTTTATTACATTAGACAATAAAATATATCTGGGTAGTCCATGTAGTCTTGAATGGCGAATGTGCATCAATAGAAATTACTCTGCCTGATAAACATTTGTCTTTAAGTTAATAGCTCTTGTCCTTTTCAAGCACAAACTATGCTCCATTAAAGTTGAGCAAGACAGCACAGATCTTTGCATTTGATGCCAGTGGGATTATCTAGTCTTTAACATGGTGTGTTTTGCATAAGTCATTCCTTTCTTTTTAAATACACTTCTATTTTTCACGAGGCAGCACAGTGCCTGGTAGTCCGTGTTTGTGTAGATCAAATTGGCTTTCAAGGGTTTTCCTTGAATTCATTAACATTGAGAAGTCATTTTCTGGAGGAAGAGCTGGTGTACAAGAGCCTTGTCTTGAAAGAAAGAGGTCTCTACCCAGTCCCTGCTGAGCAGAGATGCGTTGCCTGCAGATGGCAAAGGCAGGGGGAAAAGTGATGCTGGTGGTGTTTGGGGTCTGGATGTTACTGTCTGCTGAGAACTTGAAAGAGCTGGAGATGGAAATGATATCTGCAAGTATCAGGAATCAATTACTTTGGATTTGCTCTTCACAACTCCACTTTCAACAAAATTCTGATTTTTTTTTTGAGGTGATGTCCCTCTGAAAAGGTAATGGAGAGAGAAAAACAACAGGAAAATAGGTGGAAAGTGCAAGAAAAGGTGGAGAGTGCAAGGCCATTCCCAACTTTTGGCTTCACCCCTTTGGCTTGGCCATGTCCTGGTAGGGAACAGAGCTCCTCAGACTCTGCTGGCTGGTGTTATAGGCAGCTCTCCTTGAGCTGCTGAGATGAACCCCAGAGAGTTATAAACCTAAGCCACTTCCAAATGCCATCACTTTGTATGTTGATGTACCAGTACATACAGAAATGCAGAACTGATTATCTCAGGTCTACTTTCTTAGACATGAACAAGCACAAAAATATAAATAATTTTAAAAGTGAATGTATAAATAACATGTATAAAAATGTATAACATTCATGTATAAGAGTGATTGTATTTTGCAATGAAAGAGGGTTCTCAACCCCGTGGTCCCTACTGAGGTGCCCCTGTCCTGGGCTGATGGCATTCCTTATGATCTTGCCCTGATAAATCCATCTCATTTCATTAATAAAAGACAGGATTTGGTCGTGCATTATTCTATAGCCTAACTGAATAGGAAAACAATTTTCTGAGATTATTTGAATTGCCTGCCTTGGAAAATAAAAATGAAAAAGCTCTTGTTATTTTCAACTAATAAACAGACTCCCAGGAAGAAAAAGCTTCAGCAGCAAACAGACGGAAGAGCAAAACAAGGTAAGGGAAATATGCACATGAGGATCTGTTGTACAGAATATTTACAAACCCACGGCAGCTCTTCCTGCTCTGCAAACATTTCAGCCTTTCTTTCAATTCCAAACAGTCCTGATGGGCAATTGCCTTGGGAAAAAACGGAACAATTCTGAATTGCCTCGAATAAGCTTCCTAACAGGCAACTGGTCCTGATAGAACAATTTGAAACTCTCTGTCTCCTTATCTTCTGTCGACATCATTTTTCAGAAGGGGCAACAGGACCAAATTAAATCGTTGTGCTGCAGACAGTCTGTCTGATTGCCTTGAGACTGTTGCCCATTTTGAAGATTTCCTCCAGCAGTTTAAAACTAGGACAAGAGGAAAGTTCATGTGTGCCCATGCACACAGATGCACACATCCTGTGCCTCCCTTCTCTTGCACTTTATCAATTCTGAGGTACATTTACAGCATAAGAAAATCAGAGTCCAGTTGTTCTACCCTGTGGCCAGCTCTGGATGGTTGAAAATGTCAGAAGTCCTCCCTCACCCTTTTTTTTTTTTTTTAAATCCAGAGCAAGAGCTTAAAGAAAGAAAATAATGAGAAGATGTACGTGTTAGTTTTATCTAAATATTACTTGTGGCAAGAAGCATAGGGAAGTGTGACAGGCTGCGCTCGGATCTGATTTGTTGTGTTCACTCAAGGCAAGAGCGAAAGGCTTGGTTGTTGTTTTGTCTTTGGTAATTTTTATGTCATCTTCTCGTCTCTGAAGCCCAGCTTGTCTGCAGAAGGTTTGCTTTTTGACTGAGATGCAGCTGTTAGAGCTGAACGGGCACAGTGAGCACGGTGGAAGAGGAAGGAGCTGGGAAATGAGATGCACTGCAGCCAGCAAATGGATTTGCAGAACCTGATTGCTGTGTAGCAAAAGAAGCCTCTGGGATATATTTTACTTACTGACGGGCAGGAGAGAGCTGTGTCCTCGGGACATGTTTCTAAGGCCTGCAATGCACAATCATCACCTTTGGATTGTGTCCAAGTGCTGCTCAGAATCCCGATGGCTCTCGGGCGGCTTTAAATCAAGACGGATGTCATTTTACATCTCATTGCGGATGCACTACCTGGAGCACGGGGTTGCATGCAGCATTCCTTTCCAAGCAGAGACTTGTGCCTCAGGGGAGGCTTGATCTGGCTGGAGAGAAAGGGGGAAAACCTTTTCTCGTGCCCCAGTCTGCTCCTTGCTGGGTGTATCACAACTGTGATTCACCAAACCCTCTTCCTCAAGAGCTTCCTGCGGCACTCAGGGGATCTGAGTCAATGTCCTCTGCGTTGAGGACACGAACATGGAAAGGGATGAGCTGTGTCTTCAGGCTGGAGTAATTCCCTGTGCTACAGCAGTGTCAGGGAGCTATTATGGCTCCTACTTCAGACCCTCAGCTTCTGCAATTGTTCCATCTCCACTGACTACAGGGAGATGCTCTCTGTGCTCCTGCTTAAGACTTCTTTGGTTTTTCATGTCTTAGAAAGTCACAAGTAACCATGTGAAATCCTTCCAACTAACTTTACAGGAACAATATAAATACCTGGGGGAGGGATATTTTATAATTTCTAAGTTTGGAGCTAACTTCATAGCTGACCGAGTATTTATTCTTGAATTAATATAAACCACAGGTGATGCAAACAGAAAAAAAAGGCTGGTAATTGTTTCTTCAACAGCAAATTAATACATACAGAATGTATTATTTGCTTATTATTATATGTGCCAATAAGCTATATATGTTTTTAAAAGGTTACTTGTTTGTAAAAGGAAAGACAACACATTTCTAAGAGAGGGTTTTCACCATCTACCCCCCCTTGCAGAAAGATATCTTGACACTGAACAAAAACAGCTTTAAACAGAAGACACCTTTCAGTATCTACTCTGGAAGAAAGTGAGGCTAGAGCTAGGAGGAAGTGCATAACAGCAGAAATTTCAGTTGTCAGGTGCCCTGCTAATTTCCAGGAATATGTTGTGCATCAGTGGTCTTTACATTAATACAAGCAGAGATGTTGGCACTTGGAAAGGAAAATGATGTTATTACAGATGGGAATTTAAAGAAAACTATGGCTAATGCACATGGTTTTGGGTCTGAATTCTGGCTAAGATAACCTTTGTCACCAAGTAAAAGAGGTGAACTCCTGTGCTCTGACATTACAGCCCACGTCTGATCGTGCCCGTGTTTGTGGCAGGAGAAAGCAGTGTCTTATTTGAATTAGGTGGCTATTCAATAGGGTAAAAGCCTTTTGCTGTTGAATTAGTGGATGTTGGGCATCAAAATGTGGATCTAAGGAAAGCAGCTGCAGACCCAGCATAGGCACAGCCTAGTGTCCCATGGGAGGGGGGTTGGAATGAGATGATCTTTAAGGTTCCTTCCAAACCAAAGCATCCTGTTTTTCTGTGATAGACAAAGTCAGGATGTTGTAAGCTGCTGGAGTGCTGCAAAGCAGATCTAGCTTGGCCAGAGGCTCTGCACCATCCCAAACACAATTTTGCTCTCCATGAAGATCCAGCCCCTGTTTCTGTGGATGTGTGTTGTTTTCTCATGTCTGCCTCTAACACTGAGTATTCACAAAGAAAGAGGACATGGCCAAATTAAAAAGAGACTGAAGGAAGCAGACAGTCAGGAAAACAAAACCATGCTTTTCTCTAGGAGCACTCAGTGGAAACTCTAGAAGGTGTTAAATTGATTTAATCCTTGCTGTGTTTTATTTGGCCACTGCTTGGAAAATGCTGCTGTTGGTTTTGGCATAAGAAATGAGTTCTGCTATTTTAGTCAGCATTTCTAAATGTAGTCTCGAACAGGGGTGTTTTTAGAGATGATTTAAAAAAGGCTACTTTAAAAAGACAAGAGCTCTCCCCTACAGTATAATGGAAGCTTTTCTAAAGCCCTTTACCTTGCTCCTTCTTCTTGAAAACACATTTGTAACCATTAGTAGGGTGTCATGTTTTGTGATGGGGGTATTTTCACCCTTTGCATCCCCTTGTAGCAGAGTGAAGGCTGAGGGAGGAAGGCTGCTGCCTCTCCAGCCCTGCTGATCATGAATCATGTCAGTCCAAAGGGGGACCCAAGGCCTCCATGTCTTGCAACTCCCTTTCTACTGAAAAAATTTCTGGGACAGGTTTTCAGTCCAAGGAAGCATCCTTTCATTAGTGGCACCTTTACATTAAAAATTAATTAGAAGTACTTAAAACTAGAGATCCTCTGTTGTGTTTTACTCAAAAAACAATTTATCTTGTCCCTGTTCAAATGCTGTAATGTAATAAGGAATAATCCAAAATTTGTTGGAAAAGCAGAAGGCCAGACCAGCCAAGAAGCTCTAGCAGAATAGATGCTTTCTATTAATATCTCCTGCCAATACAAGTTCACTAAAAGGTATGAAACTGAAAACTTCATTAATTCTCTTCTAAATGGGTAAATCCTGTGTATACTAAGCTTACTATTTAAGGATGCTTAATGAAAACTGATTAAAATTTGAAATAAACAGAAATATTTTCCCCAGAGACCAATTTCCTGTTGGAACCACAAACTTTGATAGTGAAATATCTGGTCTCATAGAACCCTATAAGTAAAACTGGAAAACAGTTAGTAAGATATTAGAAGGAAGAACAAGATGAGAAAGGCAAGGAGTTGTGGATATTCTCTTTTTTGTCCTAGCAGTCTGATAGTTTATGGAGATTTTCCTTTTTTAATCTCATTTCCTTTCTATGAGCCCGATTCTGTGCAGAGTTGTGTGCTTGTGTGTGCCCAAAGTGATGCCATGTGTGCTGAAGGTGTGTAAGAATAAATATTTAAGACTAAAAGATAGTGATATCTGCATTTATATCTGACCTTTTTTTTACTGCCATTTTGCTTCCAGAATGTTAAAGTAAAAATCAGATTTCCTATAAAATTGTGGTATATAGAGATGTTATTTGGTACATTTCCAGAGCATTGCATTCCTTCCTGCTTTAACCAGCAAGGTAAATGCTTATATTTTCCTTACTGCTTGCTTAAATATTTAATCACCTTTATTTTGTAACCTACCTGAAGAGGAAAACACTCTTCTGGGGTTATCTTAATTGATGGCATTGGCACCTTAAAAACTTCAAAATGCTAACCCCAAGTTTGGGTTACCAAAGCTTGTAGTTGTTAAAGATTTTCCTGATAAATTATTTGGTGATAATTACATTTTCTTGAAGGAAAGCCACCCTTCATTTTGATCAGTCAGGATGGGCATTCACTGTGTTGTGTCTGTACTTCCCCAAATGTACCTGCAAAATTTTATTGATGGTCATCACTTGAACACACCAATAATCCAATTCCACATGTGCTTTAAGAACAAATGATTTCCTGATTCTCTTCTTTCAGGAGCACATGGCTCAGCAAAGAGTGACACCATCCCCAGTGGCCCTTGGAAACTTCCAGAACAGAGGTTAGTTCTTAGCCCCAGTCACATGAGGATCTTGAAGAACACAGAACCAGAGGCCTTGATGTTGTAAATAATTAAGCATTTTACAGTGTTGAGTATGTGCTGAATCTACATTGAGATCCCATGATTAGGAGGGTATAGAGGGTTTTAAACATTGATGACACATTGGTTTGTATAATCTCCTTATTCTCTGATTTTTACCATGCCTTTTCAGCTTCTCTCTGGTGCACTGGTACCAGGCATGGAAATTATTTGGAAATGGAAAGTTGAAATTGCAGAGAAAGGAATAGAGATTTCTTTTTTTTGTACTGTAGGTTTTTAGCATTACTGTTGATTGTGGATTGAACAGATTTTGTTTTTGTTGAACAGGTAATTCAGTGTAAGGTGTGTGTTTGCAGACAATTTATGAATTCTAATGGATCTCCCCATCCTTGCAGTTGTCAATATTTGCTGTCACTGCTGTTGTGTGGTCAGTTTATCTGCTTACTAAGTTTCTCTGAGGTTTCTCTGAACTTGATCAGTGCAAATGACTTTCTAAACCATGGGAATATCCTCCTTCTCACCTCTTGCTGCCTTTTGTAACATCTTAGTGGTTCTGTGAAAAGTTTGTCAAAAGCCATAGGCTGAGTTGCTGTCTTGCTTACATAGAAGTAGCAGTCTTTGAAAAGTAGCCTCCTTAAACAAACTTTTTGTCCAATGCTCTGTGATTTTTTTAATCCCTTTTTGATGTGAAAAGATTTATCCAGTGATTTATCACTACTGGATAATTATACAGTGCATGTTTGAGTTTGCAGAGAATCACAGCATCATTTAGATTGGAAAGACTTTTAAGGTCATCAAGTCCAACTGTTAACCCAGCACTGCCAATTCCTTCCACCACTAACCCATGTCCCCAAGTGCCACATCTACACGTTTAATGAACAATTCCAAAGATGGTGACTCCACCACTGCCCTGGGCAGCCCACTCCAGAGCTTGACAGCCCTTTCCATGAAGAATTTTCCCTAATCTCCAATCTGAATTTCTCCTGGTGCAGCTTGATGCCTTTTCCTCTCCTCCTGTCACTTGGAGCAGAGCCCGATCTCCCCTTCTTGGCTCCACCCTCCTGTCAGGGAGTTGGAGAGACCCAGAAGGTCCCCCCTGAGCCTCCTTTCCTCCATGCTGAGCCCCCCCAACTCCTCAACTGCTCTTCGTTGGACTTGTGCTCCAGACCCTTCCCCAGCTTTGTTGCTCTTTGGGTTTTTGTGTGTGTGTGTGTTTCTGTCCCAAAAAAGAATCATCTTATCTTTTGGTGTGAAGTCAGTTTGGATGGCAGAAATCGGGGCAAAGGAGGGTATTTTAAGTAGTTTTCTGACCAACCCTACAAATCCCCACCTGGAATGGCACACATCTCTCAGATATTTTCAGTGTTGCAGTAGGGCTGCATGATGTCTGTGTGTGTCAGAAACCAACTTCCTTTCAGGTGCAAATCTGTTTGCTCACAAGAAACTACGAGGATTTGCAAAGTTCCTTTTCTAAAGCAAAGAAAATTTCAACAAACTCCTAAATGAAAAAAACCTGTATCCAGATTAATCTGAATTAAATATTAGGATAAGGAAAGACACAACAGGGCTTCTAATGAAACCAGACTTTAGAACTCCTCATGGCTCCCCCATGCTAAAGATTTTTAGGTAAATTGCCGTGGCTTTTTGTGCAGAATATGATTTCCATATTGTTTGACGTGTTTTCACTTGACACCAGATTAGCCAACAGGTTAAATATTGTGGTTTCAAAGTGTTAATTTAGCACGTTTGCAAATTACAATTTTAACGTATTTGAAATTTTGATGAGACTAAAGGCAGACTGTAATGCTTAAAGCAGCTGATTTTTAGGGGCAGTTCAGCAATTAAGTTAATTTCTAGCTTTCTGATGCTGAGAAGACCACTCAGTGCCAATAATAGCTTATTTTCTCAGGCACAGATTGGAGAGCTGTCTACGAAGTTTCAAACGAACACATGTGCTTGATTTGTCTATTTGTATTCAAGTTTACCTTTTCTGGTTGTCTGTAACACTACCCCACCTGCCCTATACAGCCTGTAGTGCTCAAACCTATTTGGAAAATCATGTGAATAGGGATTTGCATCATTACAATTTCCTTTCCATTTAGGAAGCATCTGCTATATCTTTAAAAGTAACAGGTTTGAAGAGGCCACAGGCTGTGAAACAGACTAAACCATTATTAAAATGAAACAAAAACTTAAAAAAAAGAAAGCTAGCTGGACCTAATTCAACAGCAGTTTCAGCATTTTTTTTTTCACTCTTTTTACCTTGAAAAGGTTAAAAGCATTTGGGTCCTTGTGGAAAATGTAATTGCATTTCAGCCTTGTTTATGTGTGAATCTAAAGAATACTGATAATCTACCATGTGAAAAAGTTCTGTTCTTCTGCTAACAGGCAATCCTTGTTCCTAACAGGTCTTTCTATTAAGTAAACAGTTAAGGCCTAATTGGAGCTTTTATCTGTACCATGTCACACTAACTGATCAACCATTGCTGGCTGTCATATAAATGTTACTTTAAGTACCTCGATTGTACAGATCCAAGTACTACAAGGGAGCAGGAAAAACCTCAGCTGCAATTTTTCTTCATAACAAATGAAAAGCAAAGTTCCTATGAAGGTGTGTTTGAGCAGGTTGAGTTGACAATATTGTCCCACTTCGTGCATATCATTTCCACAGGCAGCTGGAGGGTTTAGCAGGGGAATTGACTTAGCCCAGGATGTTTCTTTCTCTAATTAGGTTTTCTGTTCTTTTGGAAGTGGGCAGTGCCATCACGGTGCTGCTTCTTTGCTGTTTATCTCAGGGGAAAGCTCTAACACAAAATATTTCTGCCAGACTTGATCCATTAATCTGCCTACAAGTCCACAAGGAGCCCTGCACAACGAAAACATCCAACTTCCAGGATTTCATTGGAGCGGGATATACTCTCTCTTCCCCAACTTCTCCCATCTTATCTCTGCCCAAACGTCAGCTTTTCAGGAAAAGAAAAAAAACCCCAAACACAACCCCCCTCACCCCTTTAGAATTGTTTCAGACAAGCAGGATTATTTTCTTTGTTTATGTGTTTATTTGCTTCACTTCCTAGTCATTGCCTGGAAGCCTGACTTTGGCTTCTCCTGAGTCCAATTGAACACATCCCAATTGGAAAGAAAAAATATAACTGCTTTCCAAAAGCACTCAGCATTGGGCTGCTCTTGCTTTCAGTGGGAACAGGGTTTAGCCAGGGCACAGCAAATCCAATCCCAATCTATGTTACAAAACAAGGTCCAGAGAACACTCGTGTTGCTTTTGAAGAATTACAGGCTGGATTTCCAGGCACAGGTCCTTTGATTATTTTTATTTTTCTCTACACATCCCCTGACCCAGAAATAGCAGCTTCCTTTTTTTTTTTCCTGATAGTACTGCTGGCAGGCACCACAGACTTGCTGGGAGGAGGGTGATTATTAAACTCATTAGGAAACCATGTTTCAGGTATTTCAAATGTGATTTTGAGTCCTGCAGTTTTGAATGCTGAACCTGGGAGAAGAACCTGACTTTGAAACAACTCTCAAAACTTTCAGTTTCAAATGTAGAAAATAGGTTATTGAGCTCATTCCTTGTCTCAAGGCAGAAGTGGGTGTATTCCAGTCTTTTGGAAGAGGAAAAGATGAAATCTGTCTCCCTGATGTCCACTAACTGAGTATCCCAGTGTGTACCATACACTGAGTGCAAGGAAAGAGCCATCCCTCTGCCTGGGATACTCCTCCACCCCCTCACAGTTCAGGGCTTTTGAGATTCACAGGTGGTTTCCTGAAGTTTGAAAGCTGACTCCTCTTCCTTCCCTCACCCTACAGGCAGTAACACTGCCTGTGTTACTGTAGGGTATGGATTTTCCATCTGTCCTGCCCTGCCTGCATGGAGTGTGCAGAGCAGGCAGAATTCGATGTGGTAACTGCTATTGACTTGAGGGTGTTAATGCAGCTGCCAACCAGACCACCTTGCAAGTGGAAAGGGAGAGTGTTTTCACTTGGGTTACCAAGCAAGGACATCCATCCCTGCCCTTGACACAGAAAGCCTCTTGAAAAGTCACTTGGAGATGAGGCAGTGAACACAGGTGTCTCACCTGACAGTGTGGGGATGGCATAAACCAGACCAGCTTTGCCATGTGTGTCTTGCTGGCAAACCTGTGGTAAACCAAGCACGCAGGAGCTGCTGGCCATCACTGCAGGGCGCTGCATCACTTGTCCTCTTTACTGTGCTGCAAGCTGAGAGGGCAGTTTTAGCTCTTGACTTTCTATTTTCCTAGATTTTTTTCTAGATCTGGCTCACATTTTTATTGCAGATCTTCATCTTCTGGAGAATTTCATATTGACTTCTTCTTTCCACCCCTGGTGAAGTGTCAGACCATCTCCCACAGCTGGGACTCAGGTGAGGTGTTTCTGTTCAGATCCTGACTACAGGTGGCCTAGGGTTCCTAGGGTTTATCCTGGAGAAGTGGACTCTGGAGGTCCAAAGGAAGTGATGCTCCTCTTTCCTTCTGACCAAGATGGGAACAAGCTGGAAAAAGGCTGACCTCAGTCTAGCTGAAGTTAGCTGAGCACCTGGTATTCCAGGTGTGGGGAGCTCAGGGGCAGAGAAGCAGGCAAAACCATGGGAGGTTCAGTGCAGATCTTGCACCCACAGATCTGGTCCTTTTTACAGAATTTTGGGATGATGGAAGATGTGAGTGATGGGGTTGTAACTTTGGTGCTTTTTGTGGCCTGATGATGGTACTTCAGTCGCGTTTCATTGGCATTATTGCTGACCTGTGACTCAGTTTCCTCCGGGCACACTGTGAGACTTGGACTCTGCTGCTGTGGCCAAAGCTCTGTCTCAGTGCTGGCATTGACCCGCGGTGGGGAAACCCTGATGTGCAACCTTCCCAACAAAGGGGAAGTCAGTGAGACGAGGTGGAGGGGCTGCTGAAAATCCTTAGGACTCATCGTTTCTTTTCCAAGTCTACTTTGATAAGGTGATTTCTTTTTTTTCCTCCAGAATTTTTGAAAGGTTGGTGAGCTATCCCCTTTCAGGGAGGCCGTCTCAGAGCATCACCCTGCTCTATTGTTTGCAGTCGAAGGATGAAACTTTTTTGCCCTTGGTTGAGCTCATGCCCTCGGGCCCCGTGCAGATCGTTCTTCCTGCAATTAGTACTCATGGTTAGCTAAGCAGAACTTCTACAACACATCTTCGCTGCTTTGAAGGTTAAGTTACACGGTTTCAAAGTGGCCAGAGGAAAGGTTCCTATATGAAGAAGATATTTTGGAATATCTATTGTCTTCTTGTGCAATGCTTGCATTTTGGGTAGGATTTCCTTGCTATTTATGCAGTGCTTTCCAATTTAACACACAATAAAATGGGACAGCCAGTAAGAACAGAGTGGTTTTAAATTTTCTACTGAATTTTTGTCTATGTTTCCAATCTCTTTCTTGGATTTGAGAGAAAAGGTGGCTTTTTTATTTCTTCAGAAAATTTAGATTTGTGACTCTTAAAGCTTATGCACTTTTGCAAATATAGCAAACATTTTATCTTATAATACTCTGTGTACAGA
Source organism: Serilophus lunatus (assembly GCA_013399895.1). Lineage (NCBI taxonomy): Eukaryota > Metazoa > Chordata > Aves > Passeriformes > Eurylaimidae > Serilophus > Serilophus lunatus. The sequence continues at coordinate 3,646,698 of VXBA01000861.1, read as the reverse complement.
GACCTGTGTATATTTGGTCTTAGAATCCTCATAGAATCATAGAATGGCTTGGGCTGGAAAGGACCTTAAGAAAATGTTCTGAATGATGACAAAATGCCCACAAGCTGCAATACATCCTTTGCTAAAAATATCTCCAGGTCAAAGCATCTGCTTGTGTCTCCTATTAAGAACAACCTGAGAGAAAAAAAGGCTCCAGGGAGACCCTAGAAGCCCTTCCAGTACCTAAAGGGCTCCAAGAGAGCTGGAGAGAGACTTCTGACAAGGGCCAGGAATGGCAGGACAAGGGGGAATGGCTTCAAATTGACAGAGGGCAGGGTTGGATGGGATATTGGGAAGAAATGGTTCTCTGTGAGGGTGATGGTGAGGCCCTGGCACAGGTTGCTCAGAGAAGCTGTGGCTGCCCTGTCCCTGGAAGTGTACAAGGCCAGATTGGATGGAGCTTGGAGCAACCTGGGATAGTGGAAGATATCCCTGCCCATGGCAGGGGGTGGAACTGGATGGTCTTGAAGGTCCCTTCCTATCCAAAGTATTCTGTGATTCTATATATTTGTTTTCCCTTCTTAGTTCAAGTTTTATTTGGTGCAATTATTCATCAGCCTCTTTAGACTGCAATATTTATGCCAAACTTGGGATGACCTCCAGCTCCTGCAGGCAGCAGAGCACCCACTCTCTGCCTTGGACCCTCAGCTCAGAAGCTTCTTGGGAAATTTTACTATACACGAGTGTAGAAGTTTTTTTCTATACGTGAGTAGGTTGTGAATTGCCCAGTGAATGTTTTTTGATGTGGTGTACACACATGCTGCTGTACACAAACATTAGGCAAGTGGTACCAAATGCTTTATCCCTGTACAGAGTGGCTGGAACCAGGAGATTCTCTGCCAAATAAAATCTTGCTGTGATGCCATGAGCCAACTGCTCTTTCCTTACCTGTTTGCACTCTGTTATTCACTGGTTGTTCTTGCTCCCTGTACCAGAAATAACTTTTTCAAGAACATCACTTTTATTACACCATTTGATCCTGGACTTCTTATTCAAGCAACGCTTGAAATCAACATTTATGGATTTGTCCTAAAAATTGTTGAATGATTTGGGTGTTCTTTGGGCTGAAAAGAGCAATAACCCTTGCTGGAAACACAGCCTCTTGACTGCAGTCTCTAAATTTGGGAAAGGATCTCTAACTGTAAAACAATTTTTTGCTGCCTTGCTTGAAGTCATCTCTAAAATAAATTGTTTTATTGGATCAAATTATTGGGATATTTAATTTTGGCTGGGGCCTGTCAGTCTGTGAGTGGCTCTCAAGAAAACTTTGTTGTTTTAACAGATGAACTTTTAAGAAGAGATTATTCTATTGGCCTGTGTGGTAAAGGCAAAAGGGTAGTTTACCTGGCAGGCTTTGAATGGAGAGTTATGAGTTAGTTCCCTGTGACCAAAATATCACAGTGTATCACAGGTGATCACTTTTTCTAATGTAAATCATTTAACATCAGTAATTTTCCTCTGTTGCCAATGCCATTAGTTACTTTAGAGGTAAAAAAAATAGGATGTTTTACTTATCTTTTTTTTTAAATTTTGCTGGCTACCCATAGCTTAACTTAATGATTTGTATAAGTGATAGTAATTGCTGAAACTACAGTTGAGTATTATTAGCTATAAAATGAACATGGTTATATGTCCAACACAACTAGCAAGGAACAGAAATGCAGTTGTATCCAAGAGAAAATAATTACAGCAATAATCAGTGTAATTCATGATAATGGCTGAATTGAATTTCACACCATAGCTCCAAGCACTTACATTTAATGAATGTAGTTTGTGCTTGTTTACTAAAAAGGTTTTTAGCAGAAAATCGATAATGTAACTTCAGTGTTTCTAATTGCAAATGCAATTTTTTTTAAAAAGTAGTGGTTCAATAAGGATTTTGTAGGGAAAATTAAGGTATGTGAGTGCAGCAAATGCTGTTACTTTAATTAGGCTACCTGTACATTAGTGGTCTAGTTCCTTAATATTTATTTATTACTACATATTGATTAAAATTCGTTTGCATTCCATTTTAAGACCGGCTAATGTAATGAACATTGAAACTTTTCAGTAGCGTTGGCTGTGACTAAGCATATCACTTTATAATGAGACTGTCCTCACAAAGAGGTGTTTTTGCCTTAAAAGCATTATCATACAAGCAAGGAAATACTGGAAAGGAAAGGCTGGTCTGCAGAGGTGCTTTCTACGTGGTGAATACAAAAGAGTTGCTGGTCCTTCACGTGGAATAGCAGACTGAATAAAGTGGTTGGCACTTGGTGGTATAATTATAATTGCTTAATTGGCCCAAGAGTATTCTTGGCTTCATCTGTGGTGAGGAAAACTGCTGGGTTTTAACATGACAAGGAAGCTGAGGAATGTAATGGCAAGTGAAGATTTCAGTTCCTCAGCCTCATGATCTGTGCTGGAGTCTCCTGGAGCTTCAGAGTGAGCAGGTTGGAGGTGGTACGTAGAGGTCGTTGAGATATACAGCTCTAACAAGAATAACTATAAATAACCCTGGAGACAGATTTATAGGAATAAACCCCACAGTCCTACTTTTACTAAAGTTAATAGCAAATCTGTTAACTGGTGGGGCATGATGACTGGTGTATGTCTGAGGCTGGGGAGTGCAAAAGGAGGTGGGAGTGAAGAAAGAACATTTAGAAAAGAGAAGAGAGAAGAAGCTCTCAGAACTGGGTTTTCTGGAGCTCAGCCACATGCAAACACAAATTGATTTTACCTGTAGGTTCTTTTTTTTGCTCTTGAAGTCATAGGCCCAAGTAGTACAGGGGGTGGGGGAAGAACTGAGAATCCCTCCTGAACTCTCTCATACAATTATTTGAAGCATCTTTATGGTCTCTAGGGATGGTCTTTCATGTGCTAAAATCATGGCTAGGACAGATATTTTGTCTTAAAATCATAGAATCACAGAATGGTCTGGGTTGGAAGGGACCTTTACAGGTCATCTTGTCCAATATTCCTGCCATGGGCAGAGACATCTTCACATTGATGAGGAGAAAGTCATTAAGCCACGGATCTTCCCACCCCAAGGTGATATCGCAGCCGGAGGGATATCCCTGCCCAACCAACAGCAATAATATTGTAACTAAACTTAAATTCTGACAGAAAATTAAGTGCAATTCACTGGGGAAATATTAAGCATAAGGGTTTAAAAAAAAATAAACGCAGATCACTCAAGATTTGTGCTCTGATTATTTTCTGCAGCTACCTGCCCTCGGCGCTAGAACCGCCGTTGCATTTTCTGCTGGGTTCAGCCAGGCATTTTACTCTACAAAAACAACTAGCTCCTTTCCAACCAATGATTACTTGTAATTATGCTTTCCCCTGCTATTATTCTAATAGACTGTCATGCTGCACAGAGGAGGTGTTTGGAGCCTGCTTTTATGGATGGACTGTTGGAACACTTAATATAGCTCTATTTTTGAATTATCAGGTTCTATCCTTTTGAAGTCTGTGTTAGTGGAACTCCTATTTATGAAATGTGCTGTGCTTAAAGGTTTGCTATTGATGAAGAGGTCCAACAGAGGCCTTTATCATAAGTACTGTAGCATTCTCCCCGAGAAATAAATAGCCTTGCTAAAAGGTATGTTGTGTACCAAGGTTGCAAATTATCAGCCAAGCACCTTATAACTGTATACTTCAAAAATACCTTTCTGTTTTCTGTTTGTTCTCCTTTTCCACAACATGAGCAGTGTTTTTAAAAACACATAAGGAAAAAGAAAACTCCAGAAAGCCAATCTGTTAGCTCTCTAATTGGGCAGCATATCCACAGTGTAACTCTTTAACATACACCTTTGTCTTGGCAGAAGGTGCTGAGTACACGTGTGTCATTCTCTGCATACTGTAAGTTTTGAGGGATTTTTCAGCTCCCACTCAGCGAGTGATTCCAAGCAATGACTTATTGCAGAATTCCATCACTGTGGCAGCCACACCAATGCTGTCAAAGCTCAGAGCTGAGCATTACTACCCAATTATTTAGGAAATGGTAGTGAGAACCATGTCATACATACAGAAAAGAAGACAAAAATACCAGATTTTTTTCACTTTCTAAATATTTACAGTCGAATTCTAGGTAGGAGGGAACTTTGCACCTTCATTTTCCTTTTGGGTTGAAATTACTGGGAGCTCAGTCATCCAGGATACTGCCTGTTCTTCCTCCCTCTTAAACTGGCTCCTGAGCTATCTCTTTAATTCTGTTACTTGCCACTGGTCCACAGCTTGAGCTCTTTGGACCTAAAGCCTCTGCCTGCTAAAGTTGTACCCTGGTTTAAGAGCAGAATAAACAAGAAGAATACCATGTCAATAGACTTAATTTCAAAAATTAAAAGGAAATACTATTTTTTCATTATTTACTTTTCAATTGTCACAACACCCTGACTTCTCTGGAAGCTACTACCTCCAGACATACCTTTGCTCTCCTTGGAAGCTCATTCTTAGGCTGTGTTTGCAGGCCTGCAGTGTGCCAGGACTGGGGACCAGAGTTTCCAGTACGCTTCCAGACCTGGGACTGGCAAGAATGTTGGGATCTGCCCCACCAAGTGGGATGATCCTTAGAGGGAAAGGTGTGGGAGACAAGGCAAGAAGGTCTGTAAGGGGAAGGGTCTGGAGCACAAGCCTGATGGGAGGCAGCTGAGGGAGCTGGGGGGGCTCAGCCTGGAGAAAAGGAAGCTCAGGAGGGATCTTCTCACTCTCCACAACTCCCTGAAAGTTTGGAGCCAGATGAGGGTTGGTCTTTTCTCCTAAATAACAATCAACAGGACAAGAGGAACTGGCCCCAATTTGCACCAGGGAAGGTTTAGACTGGGGATTATGAAAAACTTCTTCACAGGAAGGGTGGCCAAGCATTAGAATAGGCTGCCCAGGGAAGCGGTGGAGTCACCGTCCCTGGAGGGATTCCAAAGCCATGTAGATGTGGCACTTGGGGACATGGGTTAGTGGTGGCCTTGGCTGTGCTGCATTAATGGTTGGACTCGATGACCTTGGAGGGCTTTTACAAACTAAACCATTCTGTAACTCTACGATTTCACGACAACAGCAACATGGAGAAAATGAGTGGGTGCGTGAAAATGCCAATGTAGTGGAGGGTGCCTCGTGGAAGGGGTTTATGTTTAACACAACAAATAAGGCAAGTCTTGCTCTAAAGCGTTTATCTGAGGTTTCTCGTTTGGAACCACGATGTCTGAGAACCCTGACTTTGCACTCCCACATTCATCTTTGGTTATGTATTTTACTATTACCGATAGCTTTCCCCTTAAGCCTGTCTGTGTGCTCGTAGATTTGACAGATGACAGCTCCTCTTTGGGATGTTAGATGGCGTTTGTATGGCTATGATGCCAGGAGCGCTCTGAGCGCTGGTGTTGCATATTTATTGATCTCCATATTCCCAATAATCTGATGCACGTCACATTTGACAACATTATGTGGAGAGGTCAGCTGTATGGGGCTAATGAAACTGTTTCAAAGATGGATGTTGTTTTCCACAACATTAACCTTGCAAATAGCTGTCACCAGTGCATTTCACTATGGGGCTCGGCGTTTGAGAACCTCCCTTTTTTTTATTGTTGATGTTAACATTAAACAAAACCTGGAGCCATTAAATCTTGGTATTTATATACAATAGAAAACATGGACGACATGGCATCACTCCAAATGAAAATCTTATTAACAGCACACGGTGCTTGTGGCAAAGTCCTGAACAATCTGAAAATTGGTTTGGCTGTCTGAAATGTTTGACAGATTAGCTAAGGATGATGTAAAAGGACTGAACAGGGAACAGCTGAATTCTAAGGATTAAAGTGGCAAATAGAAAGCTCTGATGAAATCAAAAAGCACATTGCACTTTCATATTTTACTACAATATTGCTCTGCTCACCAGGAGCTTATTACATCCAGGGCAATATAAAATTTAGATTACCTTTTTGTTTTAGAATTATTTCACTAGCATGTGTAGTGTTTCAAGGAAACCCTGTTTCTAAAAGGTCTTTTGAAGTTCTTTTTACCTTAAAAAATACTATTACAGTGATTTAAATATTTAATTGTAGATTTTGCGCTGTCATGCTAAGGGGCTTTAAAACAGGAGTCCTAAGGGCAATAAAAATAATCCTTGGAGGCCCCTTTTCCACATTACAGTGTTTGAGAACAGTTGTAGTAACTCTCTTTCGATGTCATACTACATCTTTTGTAATGTAAAATTTGCACATACTTACAAAGCACAATTCCAAATATGATTTTGATAGGCAAGCAGTTTAGAAATGCTTGTGTTGGCCATCTGAGCTGTGAAGTACCACATATATTTACAATGTCTTCTGGGACTTCAGAGCTTTTGAAGTGAGAAGGAAAAAACCCCCAACCCTCATCCTGCTCTGGAAACCCATGATTGCATTTTAATATTTTAAAGTGCAGTGAGCAAATGGTGGTATAAAGCCCATTCACAAGGGCTGAGATTCTGACCCGTGCACAGAGGTGAGTAAAGGTCAGATGACTGTGATAGGACCAGCTGAACGTGCCCTCACCAGGTCATTAAGGTGATGTGAGCACTGTCTCTGTGGAGCGATAGGTACCAAGGCTGCTCTGCTGCCTGCCCTGCTCACCAGCTGTCAGTGCAGTCCTCAAGCATAAGGCAATAGTTTTGTAATTTAAAGTTGTTTTAATGAAGTCATGAACATTCATCCAGGCTCTCCTCGTAGGTGAGACCTGCCCCTGTGAAAGATCACAAGCTGATAAAGGCACCAGAAGGGCATCTCTCAGTTGAGCTTCATGATCTTGAGATCATGTTCTTAAATTGTAGCATCACAGCCTGCCCTGGGTTGGAAGGGACCTTAAAGCTCATCCAGTTCCACACCCTGTCATGGGCAGGGGCACCTTCTGCTATCCCAGGTGGCTCCAACCTGGCCTTGGACACTTCCAGGGATTGGGCAGCCACGGCTTCTCTGGGCACCCTGTGCCAGGGCCTCACTACCACCCTCACAGGGAAGAATTTCTTCCCAATATCCCATCTAACCCTGCCCTCTGGCAGTTTGAAGCCATTCCCCCTTGTCCTGCCATTCCATGCCTCTCTCCAGCTCTCTTGTATCTCCCTTTAGGTATTGGAAGGTGCTATAAAGTCTCCAATGATTCTCCCTCCCCCTCAAATTAAAGGGTAAAAATGGTTGACTGAGAAGGAAAAGACCTAAGGCAAATGCTGTCTAAGATGAACTTTTAGAACATTGAGATTCATTTAACTTGTTGTAAGGATCCAGAATTTAAATGTCTCTAATCTCACACCTGGGCTGCCTGAGCACTTGGAGGGGCAGGTGGGAGGAAGCTCTGGGAGGCAGCACACGGGTCAGGCTGAGAGCTGCTGTTGTCTGGAGGCATCTGGTGCCTATAGATCAAGAACAGCTAAGGTGGATGCTTAATTTTTAAACCAAAAAGTCAATGAAGTAGCAATTACCCCAGTAAAATACAAGACTATCTGTCTCTCTAGAAACTTCCAGACTTCATGCTCATTTTGGGAAATATCTCAAGACATGGCCAGAAAGGACGAGAAATGCACTTTTAATTTCATATTATTTTTATAACACAGGTTCTAATATGCAATTTGCTTCTTAAAAATTTGTTAAGGATGCAAATATTCACAAGTCATAAAAAGAAGGTCCCTCCCCTCAGTTTCTGGCAGTATCTTTGGTGTCTGCATTATTTATTTAGTGACTTAGCATAAAGTCATGGAGAATTTTTGCAGAAGTAGAATCTAATGCCAAGTGAACATTGTTGGGGGAATTAAAACAGATGATTTTATATAACATCACTTAGTAATGCTTAACATTGTTAATTGAAAAAACATCTTCCTGTAATAATTCTCAGGTTACACAGTATCATTCTCACATGAAGATGAGCAAACATGTAATAAATACAGTTCCATAACCTGATTTCCAATATTACTAAGCTCACGTGCTATAAAATATTAAGTGGTCACCAAAAATGAATCAACAGAAAAACCCTCTTGTTTACTCTAAAAGCTAATGAACTATGATTTCTTTTTATTTGTCTTTCGGGTTTAAAGCCCCCATACCTAGTTTTCAAACTCTTTTCTGAATCCAGGAGAGTTAGTTTATTTTCTCAAGAAAATAAGGATAAGTCAGCAGAGCCTCTCACAAGTACAAGGGCTCCAGGAGCTTGGACTTTAAGATTTTGAATGATTAATTTTGAGTGGTTATGGTACAAACAGCTTTAACTGTCAGCAATGCATTGGGATTTTTAAAAAATGTATTTAATATTTTTAAAGATATTAAATTAAGGCATGGGTCTCCTTGCTGTAAAAATACACATTTCTGTACTTAGAGGCATGATGCTACCACACTGATGAATCTGTCTAATGCTCCCAAACTATCCTGAGTTTTGGATCAAGGACTACATTTTTTTGCTTGGCTTTGCCATTATGACCTGGGATATTTTTTTCCCCTCTTATTTTCTGTGAGGTCCATATTCCACAGCTTGCAGCTGGAGCCTGGATATCCCCCTGCACGGTTTGGGCAGAGCGTTTGTGTTGGCAATAGCACACAAAGGTAGGACATGGTCAGAATTACTGCTCAGGTGTGAAGGGTCAGGTCTCCATTTTCAGATGGGTCATTTGGCCTTGGCTGCCATCTGGAGCAAGGCTGAGAGTTGTAGCTCTCTGTGTAATAAGGTGCTGTAATGCTCTGCCACTTCATCCTCAAAGACAGAACTATCTGACCTTAATATCACTAATGTCCTCAAAATAGTCCTTCATTGGGACTTCAGGAGTGGAATGAGTCTAGTTCTAGACCTCTGGACAGAATCAAATTTATTCCTTAGGGAAGCTCATCTTTGCCTCAGAACTGCAAAGTGCTGTGCACTCTTCCCTGATTGTTCAGTAACTTGCAGAAATGAGCCCATATAAAGCATTAAAGAACTTCAGAGCCCTGTGTTTGATTGTGTGGAGTTAGAGAGAGAGGAGAGGTGTGAATAGCAGCCAAAGGACCCAGGTCACACTCCTGAATTAATGGGAATCTCTAGGCAGAAGCTCCTACCTGCTGGGAGAAGTGGAAGTGCTGCTGAGGTGAGCTTTGCAGGACTTGCAGGGTCCTTGAAACCCAAAAAACATAGTTGTTCATAAAGGCAGGATTCATTAGTTGCTTGTCTAAAAAATGAGGTGGGAACTGTTATTTATGCTCATGAACAACTGTGTGAACCCTGCTCTTTGCAATTTCTCCTTGGCACCATCTCAAGGATGGCCATCTGATACCCACTCACAGATGCTCAGGTCTGCTGGTTGCTTTTCTCCTGGGCCCTGGCTTGAGGATCAGGACTGGGGAGGCGGGTGGGAGCATAGGCTGGTTCCACCTCTGATGGAAGAGGATGTTCTCACTTTATTGTGTTAGGGAATCAGGAATGAATTGGATCTTAGGAAAAATTTCTTCCCTGAAAGGGTGGTTGAGCATTAGAACAGGATGCTCAGGGCAGTGATGGAGTCCCCATCCCTGGAGGGATTTAAAAGCTGTGTGGATGTGGCAGTTGGGGACTGAGTTTAATGGTGGCCTTGGCAGCACTGGGGGAGCAGTTGGACTTGATGGACTTAGAGGGCTTTTCCAACCTAAATGACTCCATGATTCTACGGATATTAGTTCTGAAATGTTTACTACCAATGGTTGAGTGCAGCAAACTTTGAGCAGCCTTCTAAAAGGGAACAAGTAAAGAATGGGAAGACTCCCTCTTCACATCTGTGAGCATAGCCCTGTGTAAAAAGAGCTTCTGCCAGCTCCAAGCTCAACAGAGAATGAAAGTGAAACCCAAACATGGCCTTCAAAGGAGGTGTGGGGCACAGAGGGAGTGTGGCAGAAGCACTAGTGGAAGTGAGTTGATGGTGGATGCTGCCAGCACTGATCACCTGTTGTGTCTGTCAGGATGTCTGCACCATGTTGTGCTTTCAAGCTGGAATTAATGGCAGCTCACCAGCCAGATTTAATGCTGAGGAGGAGGAAGGAGAAAAGATGGAGGCAGGAGATTACGGGAGATGCCTGCACACATTCCCTTTCCAAGGAGCTTGGTTTTAGAAACCCTGTAAAAAGGACAATATAATGCAAAGAATTGCAGCATTGGGTTTGTGATGGTGCTTTTGTTGCTCTAATGGCACTGATGGATGGATCTGCATGTGCAGTGGCTGCTCCTAGGCACCTGGAAGCTCACTCTGATGAGCACAATGAGGTACAACAGAAGATGCAGACAGATGTGTCTGTCCTGCCACAAACTTGTTGGCCAGGATGGGACGTGGGTGTGCAGAGCTGAGCAGGTTGGAGCCATGGCTGGCAATGGTTCCAGTGCCCCCAGGATGGGCTCACATGGAAACCCACTGGAAGCAGACCAGGGCCTCCCAATCACCTTCCTCCTGCCATGGAAATGCAAAACATTTGTGCATTATTGGTTTGGTTTCACAACATCACAACCTGTTTATAGTTAGCAATTGCAGCAGACGGGCTCTTAAACGCAGGTTAAAGTCCTTGATGAAATACAGAACACCTCAAAGAGACAACCTAAATTTTTGCCATTTTAAACTGCGTGGCTGGCGTGCTAGAGCAGCCACCCAGGTTAATGAGCCACGAGTTTAAATAGCAATTGAAGAAGTCAGTTATAAATACAGAGCAGTTTGCTTTTTGCCTTCCTGTTGCTTTCCCAGGCTTCTGGAGGCCTTCCACTGATGGAGAGCTTTTAATTTCACATTTTGGCCCCCACCACAGGTGATAAACAAAGGTTTCCCATTGCTATGACTCGGGTCAGTGCTGTAGCCTTAACGTCAATCCCGCTGCCTGTAATTACACACAAAAGGTTACCGGGATCCACGGCTAATTTGCAGCCTCTGTTTAGCAGAATTTAATAGCAGGTATTACTGGTGCAGCAGTAATTAAGGACCTTTGTCAATAAGACGGAATAGATGGCCACACTTTGTTGTAATCATTGGACTTTTGAGAACCCAGAGGAGTGAAAAGCAGTGAGAGGAGCAATCCATTTCAGGAATAACATGTCTGTCCTTTCACCCCCCAGCCCCCCCCGCCTCCTGAAACCAGCAATGGAATAATAATTCCCCCAAGCAATGAAAGTACAGGAATAAAAGTACTTACCCTCCAGCCTGTGATTTTTTTTTTTTTTAACTTTTTATTTACTCTACTGTGCTTTTTATTTGCTTCGGGCTGCATTTGATGAAGTATTGTTTAAACAGTGCCGAGCAAAATGGATATAGGGAGATGGAAAATAGAAAGAGGAGGAATTTTAACCAGGTGGATATATGCATTTGCCTTTAAGGTGGATGGCGTCGGGTTTATCAATTATTTCCTTTGGATTTTTTAAAAAAGAGAAAGAAATGACAAAAACAAGTGGCTCGGTGAAGAGGTGGAGAGAGTCATTTAGAGCTGTCTCTGCACAGAGCCGTTCAGCTGTAAATGGGTCGCAAACAACAAGCGAGAAGTGAACTTGGTGCAGCATTGTCACCCCCTCTTGTCCCCCCCCCTCCCTCCCTAATGTACCAGTGAATGGGCTGGCAGCGGGCTGAGAGCCCCGGCTCACACACACACACACAGGCTGGCCCAGGGTGCCGGGCTGGGGCACAGGGGAGGCTGGTATGGCACAATTCAAAGAGCGCTTTAAGGTGTACACTCCTTTCAGTAATTGGTGAAGAAGCTGCATTTCACTCCCTGCTTTTAATAGCGGTTTGAGTACTGGCTCTTTATGAAGGCTCTCTTTTTTAAAGCAGCTTTAACTATACCCTTTCTGTCAGTAATGTCTGAAAAACTTCTACCTTTAATCATTCCTGGATCAGGCAGCAAACAAGCAGCTCCTTTTCCTTTTTCAATTACGTGCTGGATATTCAGCACACATTTAAAAAAGAAAAAAAAAAGAAGAGGCATCTTGAGCCTATCATGTATTAAATGCAGCTCTTTGCTGCTGCATTAAAATAACACCGAGGATCTGGCTTCAGCCAACAAAAGCCAGAAATATAAAGTTAAAGCTGCAGTCCCCTTTTTTATCCTCCCCATTGTGAGAAGGCATTGTAGCACTCTTAAAACAGTGGGATTTTTGCCATACCTATAGGTGATGATACTTTGCTAAGAGATCCTGACCTTTCTGATTCTGAGACCCACAGCAAATTTTTTATGACACCTTATGATGAGCTCTGCTTAGTGCTGTTCCTGTGAGGTGTTGGATTTCCCCCCTGCCCCCCTATTTTAAAGAGAGAGCCAAGGAGCAACAATCTGGTGCTTTGGCTGAGTTTGTTTTGAAGGTCTCCACCTTGATGAAGGTCTACATAAGATCAGGTGAATGGTCCTTAGTAGACATTTCCCCACAATTAAAAAAAAGAGATCATTCCATGGAAGATCTAGGATGAAAATATGAAGAAGTCTGAAGGTCAGGGTTGGTGTGAACCAGGAGGATCAGGAGAGAACTACTAGGAAATACCTTCCAAGATCTACTTGAAGACAAGTAGATGCCCATTGCAGCATGGTTGGACTAGATGACCTTTAAAAGACCCTTCCAACACAAACTATTCTATGATTCTGTGTAGTTCATCCTTTAAACAGGTTGGATGGGGCTTGGATCAACCTCCTCTAGTGGAAGGTGTCCCTGCCCGAGGAACAAGATGAGCTTTAATGTCCCTTTTCACCCAATTTACTCTGTGACTCTATGATTCAATAATCTGGGGGATTTTAAAGCTGTCAGACTCAAATGAAGCAGTTGCATTGATGGACTGTGAATCCTTTCAGTAAAATGTGGAAAAATGGTCATGGCTGCAGGATGGAATGAAAAATACCCAACATTTGTTGAAGGGCTCAAAAGATCATAATTTCACAGGCACATATAGAAGGGATGAGTACTCTGAGCTAGTGATGGTTTTGAATATTTTAGTGTTTTCATAGAATTCTTCCATTAAGCCAATCCTCAAGTCATCCCAATGCTCATTGGCAGAGCTCAGCTGAACCCAGCTGAAGATCCAGTCTATTGTTTTGGATTCAGATGATGGGTCTGAGAAAGTAAGCAACAATAATCTCATTTTCAAAGAGGAGAATGAGGAATTAATCCTGAATTTCTTATACTGGTGTTAATAAATCTGCTTGGATAAGTGAGCAGCTGCTACAGTGTCAGTTTATGACCTGGCCAAGGGAAACTTAGCACTAGTTGTGCAGGAAAACCATGATAGAGCCAGGAATTGTATTCAGTATTTTTGAGTCAGTAGTATGGTGTCATAGACCATATTTCTTCCAACAGAAGATCAAGAAGTGATGGAAAATGCAGAGGAAATTTTGGAATGTGTTAGAGAGAAGGGAAAAGAAGATAGATATAGCCTTTTGGTGGATGTACTTTGCAACAGTGCGTTACAGTCTCTTGTAGGAAAAGGTGACATGCTTGATAGAATGGAAATAAAATCTGAAGAGAAACTGCTTGAAAGTAAAGTATTTCATAACAGCTGTGATGACACCAAGGTGGAGAAACATGTAAGGACTTTCCTCTCTGATCAATGCTGGTTTAGTCTGTAATAGATAAAAATGAAGAGATAATGTCAACGGAGGAGAATGTTATTTCAGGATAATGGGGTTCTACTGCTACCCAAATGTCCAAGGCTTATCCAGGGTATTTGTTTTCCAAGCAGGAGCCATTGATCTGGAAGGATATTTACCATTGCTCTGTAGAGCAACCTTGCAGGTAATAACACACAGATACAAGATCTTGTAATGGTGGGTTAGAGTAGAACAACTAGCTTCAGTGTGGATGTGGATCTAAAGTACTGCGGGGTAATGGCTGTGAGGAAGCTGAAAAAACAGGGTTTATTTCTGATCTTGAGATGTTGCCACTTAGACATAATGGAATCTGTCTTTCCCATGTGGACACAAAAGGAAGAATATAGCCAGATGTACCCAAACCTGATCAGAAGGGTGAAGCCAACCTGATCTGTCCGGGACTGTTCTTCTTCTGAAGCTTTATCAGTAGGAGCCAGAAGGCAAAAGATAAATATGAAGGTCTGAGGTTCAAAGGTTAGTTATTTTCCTTGAGGGAAAATGTGTCTCCTTCAAGAACAGTTGAAGGTTAGTGTTCAATAGGTCACACTCTTTAACCTTTCCTCAGTGCTCTTTGGTCATTTGATATCCAAGCCACTTCCCTATAAATGCAAAGCACGTCAAATACAATTTCCACAGATTCAAACCTGTATGAAATGTAAAAATGTGACGGAGGAAAGAACAGCGTGGGTTTAAGAAATTTGCTTGAGAAAGGTTAATTTCAAGATAAATTTGCTTATGAGCCATGAACAGTGTCTGATCTCATTCCTCTTTCGTCTCATTCCTTTTCCCCTCTGACTTGTACCTAGTAATGGTTGATGTGAAAGGCAAGAGGCTGGGGCTGATTACACCCCTCTGGCTGAACAGCTCACCCATTGTTCCTCCAGGTGTCCCTGCAGCATCCCTGCCCTCAAACACCGCTGGAGTCTGGTGCAGCATCAACTGAGTCCATAAAACTCAGGTGTCGTGCTTCCATTTCAAGGTGTTGGTGTCCTGTTTACCCCTGTGCTGAGGGGTGCTCTGAGCTCTCCATACTGCAGCTTCCTCAGGCTGGTGTGGTGAATGTGCCTATGGACCTACATCATGGTGACCATGAAGTGTGGGCACACAGCCAAGGGTCAGCAGGCTGGCTTCTTCCTGGAGGAGCGACAGTGACAAGAAAGGAGGCATGTCCTGCTCTGAACTCTATTAGCTATTTTACAAGGATGGTTTGTGTTCTAAGCATGGAGAGAGATATGGCAAATCTTGCTCCCTTCTGCAGTGTGCTGGGATCAGAGCTGAGGAGCTGGGGTCATATCTGTCCCTCAATGCACTGATCTNTTGATCTCTGCCACTGGGAAACTGCATCCCATTTTTTTTTCCTAACAGAAAAATGGGAATAGGTTTCCTTTAACTAGTGGAAGGGTCTAGACTCTAAAAAAGGTTTTTATTATTGTGTGCCTGGGGTCCTTAGTTTTAGACATTTATCTTGTGGCAAACCAGTAGGGAACTAGAAAGGCAGTATTTTGCAACTCGTAGACCCCCAGCTCTAAATAATGACTCAAAGCTGAAATTGAAGCAGGTGCATCATCTTCTTCATTGTGTCACTTTTAGCACAGACATTATACTTTATGGGCTTCCACTATCCAAATAGTTTGTGCAACGGACCCTAAAAATGGTGATGCATCAATCAATCAGTCAGGCTTTATTGCTTCAACTTTCTTTACAGGAGGCTTATAAGCCATATTATAATGCACGACAAGGAACACAGCAGAATACAAATGCATTGGAATGCAGCACCAGTTCTGTGTGCTCCCTCCCTTCGAGGTCTGGAGCTGCACTCCCAGGAATATCCCAGAGCATCAGTCACACTGAGCCAAATGCATCCCTGGTGTCGCCTCATCGATTCCACCCTGCCAGACCAGCTCAGAGGGAGAGATTCAGGCAGTTCTGGTGGCTCGCAGGCTCCTGGGGTGAGCAGGGTGGGACGTGGTGTTAAAGAGGACTGAAAAGCAGAGTGGTGTGGGTGGGGCTGGTTTTTCTACCTGTTTGTACCAGAACTGGGGGTTCTTCATCCATCAATGGTATGTTTGCACGTTCTGGATTTGGGATGTGTGACCAGTACCCCTTAATCCTGACCCCTGGGGGTTTAGCCCAAGTCAGGATGTCCTTGTTTTTTTTGCAGTTTCTACTGTGAATTGCCAGAGTTCCCTTTGCTGCTTCCAGTGTTTTGGCTTCTTTGATGTGGAAATATCTCATAGCCTCTCCATAAACATTGTTTGTGGGCATTAGTTTTGCCATCAGCAAGGAAAAATACATCTGTAATGACATTGAAACAAATGCAAATATAGGTATGGCCTCCTTGATGGTAACACAACCAAAATCAAGGAATACTACACTGTTAGTCCAAGTGAACAAGTGGCTTTTTGTGGGTTATTACTTGAAAACTTTGTAGTCCAGGCCTCAGGCTCTAATGCAAATACCTTCTTTTGGGATGGCAGTGGTTATGGGAGATGATTGGATCTGTGTTAGTGCTTACATCAGACACATGGACAAATACATCTTACCTTGGAGCTGTGTGCTGACATCTGCACAACTTTCTTTTGTCACCCAGTTCTCATACAGTTCAAAAGAGTAACTTAGATAAAGTGATTTAGGAAAAAAAAGATGATCATGTTGAGTAACAAAAAAAGAGTTTGGCACCTGGAAAATAAAAATTCTCCGGGTTATATTATATAATATGTGCAATACACAATTTGATAGTTTAGATTCTTTTAAAGAGGACCAAAATTTGTGTGTGGTTGTAATAAACGTTTTTTGTAAATATGTAACCAGTATTTACTCTGAAAGCCAGAATATTTTCTAATAGTTTTCTCTCCCCCAAATACTCATGTCGTTTATATCAGCTCACAGAGTTTATTATAGTATTTGTAGTAGAAATCTCTAATTTGATATTTTTCTAGTGAGTTTAATGAGCCTGAAAAGTGACATTTAGAGCTAGTTTTCTCTTTGTGCTTTGAAAAATGAAATACAAGTAGTTATCTGTTAAATGAGATAATTACAGTGCTACTTTGCTAAAGGCACATATTAGTGATTTTTAGCTTGTTTCGCTTAATTAAAGCTTTACAAAATGTAGAGTGCCAACCTGTTAACAGACCTGTTGGAACAGTTGGAACAGTTACTGAGACTGTGAAATAAAACCAGTTGTTCTAAACAAGTCACAAAAAGAGATTGATGAAATGGCTGGCAGCTCAGGCATAAATTTAAGCCTTGGCTGCATTAGAGCAAATGTAATAATAGCAGCAAGTAACCCATATTTTTAATTTTACTGATCTTTCTGCAATAATTATAAGGAACTTTTAATGTCTGTAATTAGAACGTTAGAGATAGGGTGACTTAGACCAGTGCTGCACTGTGAAAAATTGGATACTTACCCTAATTGAAAATTAATCACTTTTCATTACCAGGAGGGGATGCAGTTATTATTTTGAATGAGCTGAGATGCATCATATGAATTATGGGCAAACAAATTCATGTAGTTGAAGTTGGTGAGTTTGAGGCCAGCCTGTGCCAGAAGTAACTCTGCTGATGTAATATGTTGGATAATAAAAATCGAGATGTATTTGTTTGACTGGCAATTGCAGCCCAGAAATTTGCTTTGCTATAAGTTCTGCTCCAGAGGATCACTGAATTTTTGCAGTCATCCCTCCAACCTACATGATTTGTGCATCATCACTCCAACCAGTTGGGTGGGCAGAGTCACCTATGCAGGCACATGGAATCTCAAAAATTTATGCAGCTCTGCCAGAAGTTTCTGAGCCGATTTGAGCAATGGAAAAACCCATGAGGTTTGTTATAGGGGCAGGAATGGAAGTGTGGATCACTACCTGTTGGCTGAGCCATTCAGGGTCTGTGCAGAAGAGCTGCCTTTCCCTGCTCACGTCACTGGAGCGTATGGAAAGGCAGCTCCTCATCTCATGGAAACAGTGAAATCTCTTGAGTTCACAAAAGTTTGGTCTCCCTGGCAGATCCACTGGGGAGAAGGCAAAGGCAGCTTGAAGAAGAACACGTTTAGGCATGATGGAATTGTTTGTTTTGGGAGCACCACAGGAAGTATAGTCCAAGCAGGGAATTCTCTTGTGGTACCAGAAATCTTCTGAATGGGCAGCAGTTTCACATGAAAATATATTTTGAAAAGCAAAGCTTTTCAGGTGAAAATGTGGATGAAAAAAAGATGAGTTTTTTAGTTTTGTTTTGATGAAAAAGTTTCCCTTTGTTTTATTTGTTAGCCAGTTATGCTTTTTTGCAGTCTATATTCACTGACACCAGATTTATGACTTTAACCACCATGTGTGTCCCTCTCAGCACCCTATAGTGCCTCTGCATTTAAAAGGTGGCATTTTATGCTGAAAAGATGATGTGAAAATGTCACCATCTTGCTCAACAATTCTTCTCCTGTGCGTCTGTCACTGATTCCAGCTGCCAACTGCAAGGGCAGCAAGCACAAAAAATCTGCTCCAAACATTATTTTGTGAGTTGGAAATAGCCTTTTGCCCAGATAGGAATTTCTCAAATTTTAGGAGCAATAAATGAGCATAACTGTGAGAGAGATGCCTCCCTTCTCCTTGGCTCTAATAGCTTTGTTCTGGCTGCAGCAGAAAAGGTGAAATAGAAGCACTGGCTGTCCCTGAATTTCCCTGAGCACAGCTGGACTGTCTGGGTCACACCTTCCCCTCCTGTCATTAGGCTGAGCAGGGATGTGGCTGCTCATGACTGGGTGATTGATGTCAAATGTAGTAGCAACATTAAATTTGTCTGAAATGGACAAAGAAAAGCATTATTCACTGTAAAAATCTTGTCTAAAGTTCCTATCTAGCCAGTGCTGCTCCTAAATTACATTTGTATGAATTTTAAAATGTTTTTTTGAATTTCTTGGCCTGTGGTTGTTCCCAAGGTCACAAAATCAGAGAGCTGAGGTCTAAGGCTTGTTAAAGCTGGTAGTGAAAAATGTGCCTGTAATATATCTTCATATTTGCAAATGTATTTTATTGCTGTCCATATCCTGTGAGAAAAATCCAATGTTCTTAAAAGACAAGCACTGCTTGTTATAGAGACACTTATTAATGTTTATTAGAAACTCATTTCACTAACATCCATGGCTTTATTGGAAGTTCCTTAAGTAGCAAATCCAATTTCCTTTCTTATGCTTGTGCTTACTTAATTAACATCAAAAATTGAATGAGGCAAAACAAAGTTTGATATTCATTTTAATAAGTTATATAAAGTTAGCATAATCTCATTGAGGCCATTCTTCATCGCTCCCACTGCAGACACAAAGTGCCTTTGCAGCTGTTCAGAGTTTTACATCATATAGGTTAGATAACCTAGCAACTAATGAGAGAACCAGTGGGGAAAGGAATTAATTTTCAAACAAACCCTTTACAGTCTGTGTTCTGGGGATAGAGGACTTTGTGCTGCGTGCTGGTGGGTGCTTGGCAGGTACCTGGGGATGCTTTGACACAGAAAAGGGCTGGGGCCTGATCCTGGGAGGGAGTGTTTTGCAGAAAACCTGCAGAAAGCCATCAAGGAACCATGTGCTGTGATGGTTATAAGGACAGAAAATAGGGATCTATGGCATGTTTCCAGCTACAACACCTTTTGTGTGTGGATCATCCCACCCTGCAGTGAGTTCAGCCTGACACGTGTGCCAGCTTAAGGCTGGTCCTGCTCCACTCTTTTCAGAATATCTGCCTGATCATGTGATGTCTGTTGACCTTAGAACAAGCGTTATCATATTGGAAAGTAATGATAAAAAAATCCCGTACTACAGTAAAGCTATTATAAGCTGTAGTGTTTGTGCCATTACTGGGGAATATGGTATTGATTTTTTAATAAATTATGCCATAACCTACATTTTTGCCTTAGGTTAACACTTAACACCAGTAGCAGAAGAAAGGTACAGTATACAAATGTCAGGACAAGTTTTACTCCACCACAGACTTCAGCACACGCTTTAAAACCAGGAGTGGTGGGGTCTTGGTCACCAGTGTTTGTAATGGTCCCCTCTCCCCTGGGTCCTGGGCAGGACTAAGGACACAGAGGGGAAGCTGTGTAGCTCCAAGCAGTTTTGGCTGCAGAGTTTATTTTCCAGGTGGTGGAGGGCTCAGAAGTAGTTTTATGGAAGCAAAATAAAAAAAGAAATCCAGCCTGATAACCATTGTGAGTAGTAGATGATTTTATTTTGAAATGAAACATTTTCTCCGTGAAAGTGTTTAGATGATTTTCTTTATAACTTTAATTTTTCAAATTTCTTTTTAATTTTGGAATTAAAAATCAATGCCATCAGCTTTTTTTCATTCTATCTTTTTCCTGAGAAGGGGAGTAAAATACGTAAGAGAGACAAGAACTTGTGCACTGTTCTTCTCCCATGTAGACCTTGAGCTGTATCACATGTATTCTGCTGGTAAATGGGAATTAAACTCGAGTCTGTTTGCTAGAAGGTCTTTCAGTGCAACCCAAAAGAAGTTCTCTCTGTGTGTATCAATATCCAGGGCAGAGAGAGAAGGTGGGGAGGACAGATACCTCTGCTTTGGATGCTACTCTTGTGTCGTAACCTTTACTCTGAGGCAACCATTTCAAAAGCTGTTTTGGCCTCCAGTAGTTGTGTTTGTGCTTTCCCACTTTGTATATCATGGAGAATTCAGGTGTGTAAATACCATCCCTGGGAATATTCTTACCTTGGAAGGCGCCCTGATTTGCAGCAGAAAATTCAACAGCGCAGATCCCTGAACTTTGTTTCAGCTGCCTGAGGAGTCCAGGACACCTTGGAGGTTAGTGAGGGATGCAGCCACATCTATCACATATATCCCCATGATGGGAATAGGCAGTAGGGTGAGCTGTTGAGAAAGCAGCTGAGCAAAGAAAGGGAATGAGTGATTCAGGAGAAGGTCACGTTTCCAGGAGAAGAACAGCAAATGGGTAGAACAGAGATGGACTCACCAGCCCCACAAATGAAAGCATATTTCCTGTTACACAGATATCTTATTAATGCTCTACTGACAAGGGAATTAACTGTCCAGGATAACAGTTTGGGCAATCTGCAATCATGAGTACCTTTGTCTTTCTAAAAACCTTCCTTTGTGTATCATCTCTACATGCAAGCTTAGAGACTGCCATGGAAATTTTGCTCCCTCAATGCAGGAATAAACTCAGACAATTTTTAGATACTTACCAAAATATCCTCTAAGTAAAAAATTTAAAAGTCCCCATTAGTATTAAACATTTCCTCTTCATGCTGTCAGTGCTGCCATGGCAAGAGAAATGTACCTCAGCTTGGCTCAAGCTTAAATTCCTTCTCTTCTTGTACTCTTTAAATAGCAGATTGTCAGCTTAAGAAACTTGTTGCTGCTGATGACTATGATTCATGATCCATCTAAAAGAACTGGGAACTTAATGGCTGTTTTTCATACCCTGATAACCACATTGTACTCTAATCCCTTGGCTTCTAGTTTTAAACTCATTTGGATGTGTTGTGGTGGCTGTTTCAGCTTCCAAACCCCATGGGGCCTGGTTTTATATTTCTCCCAGTGCTAAACCTGGCTGCAGTGGAGCTGCTCCTGACATGCACCCCTGGAAGAGAGGATGATGAGGCTTTAATGAAGTCAAACAGCTGCAACCAAAGTCAGGATTTTTTCCCTTTATTTTAAGATACATTAGCACTTCTGGAGCTGTGCTACTTTGAAATACCTGGCTGGCATATCTAAGACAGACATAACAATCTAAAATTAAAACCCATGTTTGGAAATTCGTATTCATTAAAAAAGGACATCTGAAGCCAAACAAAACAAAAATCAATGAACTAACTGGTCCTTCCTCAGTTAAGTAACATAATTTGTTCAATTTGTTTTATGTCTCTAAGGGAAGAACCTTTTACTCACTTTGATTCATGGACGGAGGTTAGAAGATGGTACAGTAGAAAGGAAATTAACATTTAACCTGCCCGCCTGCATATCCGAGCTGATGTCTCAATGTGACTGCAGCTGTGAGTAAATTCTCCCAATAAACCAGACAGAGTGTCTATAATATTCATAGGGCTACTTGTGCCTTGAGCGAAGCCCGGACTCTTTTGTAGCTGTTAGAGACCAAATTAGGAAAAATAATCTGAGCACGATGTATTGCTACTGGGCATATATCTATTTTTATTTTAGTTAAAATTTAAGGGGACACACTGTTAGCCAACATACATCATTGCAGCTTCACAGGCTGAAAGCTTGCCAGTGCCTATGAAAATTGCTAATTTAACAGCCCAGAGACTACAAACTGGTTCGTTTTTTTTTTTTTAGAATACAGTTATTCAAGAAGAGACAGTGGTAAAGGAAAACAGTAGCATTAGTCTATAGGATTGTGCAAATTAAACTTGGATTCTCCTTATTATTCCCAGTTCAGATCAGATCAGACCTAGGTATAACCACAAGGTCTTCTACATATTCTTCCTTCTCCCCTCAGAAACATGTCATGATATCATTGACTACACCTCAGAGACCCAATATGAAAAAAAATATACTGAATATGATCATGCAATATTTAGTTAGGATCAAGAATTTTCTCCAACAAATGGCACATGGGAGACTTGGTATCAGGAAAAGAACTGCATCAGTGGCCAAGAGAATGGTTAATAGTTTAAAATAAAAGTGCAGAATACATTTTGATTTCATCAGGAACCCTTTGGATCCTTCATGATGTCCCTCAATCTTGTTAGCACTTCATTGTGACCTGTCAAATGGGCCTGAGCTGCAGGCATGGTGAAGGTCAGCCCAAGGCATCTGAAGAACACCAGACACCTTTCAATTTTTGTTTTTAAGAAGAAAAAAGAGGGATTGTGAGCCAAATATTTTGCAATGCAAAATAGAAAGTTGAATAAAAATCACAAATCCAGCTCCTTTCCTTGCTAGCTGCAGTTTGCCATCTCACTGCAGAAACTTGTGGCTTTGCCTTTTTCACTGTCAGGTTGAAGATACAGTTGTATTTATTTATTTGTGGTCATCATTGCCATGGAAGCAATTGCAATACCACATATACTTGATGCTGGCATCTGTGAGAGAATCAGACAAGAAAAGGAGGAAGATGACTGGTTATAAAAGAAGAAAGGTGGTGTTTACACTTGGTGATGTGCACCCTGAGTAATCAGCTGTTTAATGAGTGTTTTGAGAAAATATTATGTCTTTTTTTCAAAGTTTGCCAGAGTGAGACTGCATTTAATAAGTAGGATGATTATGGTCTTTTTATATTCGTTTCTGCCCCCTTCCTGGTAATAGCAGCCTAATCACGGGGTAATAAAGACAGGTTCACAAAATCTTATTTCCTTGGAAATTTGAGGCCTGACTGCTTGAGAAGCAAGTATAGAGGAGCCTATTGCTTCTGCAGAGCATGTCTTGGGATGGGTGCAAGATTAGACACACACCAGCCACATCTACAAGCAGAGATGCTGCCTACCTAAAACTCAGAGGCTTGCTTGAATTTACCTGAATATCTGTGCAGTTGGTGGCCTTCACTGTCCTCCTCAGCTTTACTGTGTTCTGTGCAATATTAACCACATGCTTTTGGAGATTAGGAACCAGAGCTTGCTCTCAGGCTCTAATAAAGCAGTTTTACAGTACCTCAGCAAAGTATGACAGCCTTACAGTTAATAAAACTGTCCCATTTAGGGACTCACTGCATGTTTCTGATGGAAGAGGTTGAAGTCATCCCCCAAGTTAATACCCTTGGAAGCAGATTCATCCTCCAGGCTGCAGGCTGAGCTCTTCAGATGCTCAATTCCTCACCTGCTGTTGGATGAACTGGAACTTTTTGAGAAGCAGGTCTTTGCTAAGGCAGTTACATGGGTTGGAATAAGGTCAGGAACAATCACATGAGCAGGGCACCTTGCAGGTCTGCAGGGTGGTGGCTGTGCCAAGTAGGGTCACAAGCCAGGCACAGTGTTGTCTTGACCTTCTAGCTGGAATGAGGTGCGTGGGTCCCTTCCCATCACTGTTCTGAGTGAGGGAAAAGAGATTTTGTGTCTCTTTTTGTGTCTTTAGGATGGTGTTTGATATACTGGGTGCAGAGTCTTAGCTGTATTTATGGACTCAATTCCTACAGAAATACTTTGAGGATGTAGAGTGTAGAAAACAAAAATAAGATAATGTTAAGATACAAGACATTGTCAGCACCTTACACTATACAAACACATTTCTGTTTCAAATGGGTTTTGGTTTTGTTCCTTTGTAACTATTATTAGAACTAATTTCAAGATAGTAGCTTCCAATGCCTTTTTCAGAGAGACATGGAGTAAAGTAGCTGTCTGTGTCAGAAAAGGGAAAAAAGAGAGCTACAGAATGGAGAATAATGGTGTTTGAACCAAAAGGAAAAACACTGTGTATGTGCTGTTAGATGCAGCTTTTTTGTTTGCACTTCATTTGATTATCAGTATTTTCAGCCATCTCACGCATTAATACGTCTCTGCAGGGAGGGGCAGGGTTCATAGCCTTTCCAAAGCAGCACTAATGAGTGCCTTTAACTTAATAAAATGATCATTTGCCAACTACTTACCATAATGTGAACTAGATGCTTTCAGTCCAGAGATTAAAAGGGGTTTTCTTTGCAAATGCACCGTAGTGGCTACTCTACTGCATAAGTCATATGCAGATATACAGTGTGTTCATTGGTATTTGTTTTGGAAATCTTGAGATCTCTTAAAATAGGTTGGAAGGAGTTGTTAGAGTCTATATTGTTCCAATAATATATGGATTATCACTCTCTAAATACGCAATGACATAAAAGGCAATAATGCCTTTTATGGATCCCATGTGGCCTATTACACTAATGATCCATGAATAATGGGGTCACGGGATGAGTTTTGAACAGTGCCTTTCTTTGTTGGTTGTTTTTCTCATTTATTTACCCAGGAAAATTCAGTTTTAAGTATCTGCTTTTCAGCAAGGTCCTACCATTTACTGAGTTTCCATGTGGGTTAATGGATGCCAGAGAGGTTAAGTGACTTCCCAAAGGTTATACAATGAGTCACTGAATTTGTTGAGGATAAAATACAAGAATCTCACAGTTTTCTGTCTTTTGCTCTGACTGGTGCTAAAGCAGAGAGATTTTGGATCAGCATGACCTCTGCTAATTCTGTGCTACTGCTTTGAGGAGATATCAAAGCTTGGTGTTCAGTGGAGAAATCTGAAGCTCCTGGAGCACTATTTCCCATATTTCTCACGGAAACAACCAGGAAGAGCAGAAGGGCTGTGATGCAAGAAAGCTGCTTTGATCCTTGGGACATAGATTCTCTCTTAAATCGAACTAAACAATACAGAGTTAAATAAACACACAGAAACCCACAAACACGGTTTTCCTACTCCTAATCCAACACGTGAGTGTTTAGAATGAATTATGCTTCCTGTCTTTCTGCAGTGGGGTTCCTTTCACTTCAGGTTGAAAGGATCCACATTACTCCTCTTGATTAACGAGGATGATTTACCTCCTCCCAAAATGATCCCTGGCACTGCTCGTCCAAGCCCTTGAGACACAGAGGGTCGAGTTGCAAAGGGCAAGGTGTGTTCTGGAGAGCATCCCAAATTGTTCCAGATGCATTGATGAAGATTTTGAGCACCTCACACTGTACCATCCCCCTTGCCCTGGCCTTCTACCTTCTTCTCAAGTCTCTGCCAGGAAGAGAAGTGTTCCTGTGCTGAGCTGAGCTTGGGGAATAAGCAGTTACATGTCCTGGGCATGTCTCTTACCTGGATGTGCCTGTGTTTGCTCAGCTGCAAAAATGAGGCACCTCTTGGTGCCTGTCTCCCCTGATTTTGTGTGTATATATAGAGCTCTGCAGCTCCAAAGGGTTGTTTATTATTTTATTTATATATTTATTATTATTAATAATCTGCAGTATATTATTTCATGCCTTTAATATGGCATAAAACAATTATAGAATGTAAGGCACTACGGAAATACAGAAGGATCTGCCTGGAATAATAATTTGATTCTGAAACTTTGTTGCTAAAAGACTTGAGGGTAAAATTGTAGAGCAACATATGAGCTTTTAATGAAATGACTCCCATTACTTTTAGTCTAAATGGACAAAACCTTCCTAACACGTGGAAAATTTTCATTTAATTAGCAAATAATTTTTATTAGGGTATAGTTGTCAAGTTCTAATTAATCACACAGTACTCAGCAATGAACTGGAAGTGTTTCTAGCACATATTATGTGCTCTCATATTTCTATACCTCTGAGCTGTAAATTGTACCAGTTGTTTATGTGAGAACACATCAGGTGAATGTTGTTGCTTGTGGGTGTAGAAACATTACAGAATATTCCTGAGAAATCGGAATTCTGTGATCTGACTGTATTCCAGTGTTGCTGACATCTGGTGTGTTACGGGGAGTGGCTGGAACGTATTCAGGGAAAGGAGATGAGTGTGTTTGAGCTGTTTCAGCATAGAAGGAGGTTACAATTAATTAATTAATAATCCTTAAGCTGTGTGCTGGCTGTGTAGATACTCTGATTTTTGCTGTTTGGCCTCGCCTCAGAGCGAGCTGATGCTGTAGCTCTCCCTGTAACAGCTGAGTGCCTGCAACCATCATACTTAAAAATAGATTTAAGACCCGCAGTGTTGAGCAGAAGTCACACAATGGCTTTCTGACAGCCCGTTGCACACGCTGATCAAGGCACTGGCTTTGAAACAGTTTGGCTTATAATTATATCTTTACAGCTAACTGGGCTATCCAAATGATTTTCTCCTCTCCCCCTCCCCAAGTCTACTGACCTGTGGCTAATGAGATTTGTGTTTCGATTAGTTGTAGAACATAAATTAACTAATCAATGAGAATGGATTCACATCCTTTCTTGTAAAAGAGCTCTGCTGCAGTGATCTGTATTTAATATTCAAATCAATTTCAAATTCTCAGGATGATTCTGCTAATATGCCAGGCTGGGACTCGCAGCATCTGTATCCTTGCCACAGCCTGTAAATATGGGATGTTTACGGAATCTCCCACTGACCTCCAAAGCCTTCTCTGGTCTCATTGATTTACTATTTCACTTAATAGTGATGATGAGAAGCTTAGAGGCTGGCAATGAAACTGGGAAAGGCACTTGAGAGAGCATTTCCCCTTCGTTTACAGGAGTGTTAAGACTAAGCAAAAGTCACAGGACTTTGAAAAATGCTGTTTGGTT
Organism: Serilophus lunatus; assembly: GCA_013399895.1. Classification (NCBI taxonomy): domain Eukaryota; kingdom Metazoa; phylum Chordata; class Aves; order Passeriformes; family Eurylaimidae; genus Serilophus; species Serilophus lunatus. The sequence continues at coordinate 3,619,923 of VXBA01000861.1, read as the reverse complement.
TTGACATGAAGATTTTGGGTCATTTTTATTCCACCCCAAATTTCCTCTGTTTCTAGAGAGGAGCATAAAATGTGATCCTAACCAAAAAGCAGTTTTCTAAGGGTGAAGTTCTTTCGTTTGCTTTCAAGGTAGAGAGAATTTTATCTTTTGCCTTGCTGTAAATGTCTCATCTGTACAATTAACCAGCATCTTGGCATAAAATGTGAAAATTTGTACAGCCTTCAAAGCATCTGTGGCCTTTATGGTACAAGTTCTGTTAGTACTGAAGCCACAGAAAATTAAATGTTCCCCAAAGAACTTCCAGATGTGTTTTATTCTAATAGGGTCATTATACAGTAAATTAAAAAGCAGGGTAAATGGAACTGTAAAATTTAAATTAGTCTAAAACCACATCTCTTTGCTTTGAACATTCATTTGTGGGGTTGCATTTGCAATAAATGTGAATTAGGCAGCTGCAATAACTGTTAATCATATATTTATAAAATAGTAATGAGGAAATGAATAGCAGAGTAAGACAGCTGCACATTTCTCTAATAGTATGTCAACTGTGAACATAATAAGATGTAGAAAATTGTTTGGTGTTATGCTGATAATGCAGCTGAATATAAGAGATCACTTCAACCTCTTAACTTTACAGGAAATTATATATAAAATCCATAAAAAGCCATAATAATACATTAGGCCTCTGAATTGTAGTCAATGTTTTTCTTTGCTTTGATTTTTCTGAAATGGGCCATACTTTTCCTGGAGTAATCTGCCAAAGATCACTGAGCCTTTTGTTTCAGGCTGCACTTTATTCACCATCTTGCAATTTCATTTAAAAGATAGTGCTTCTAAAAGCCAAAAGTGATCTAACTTCCCTGCTCCAGGAGAGCTCTGGCAGCTCTCCACCTCTCTCTCCTTGCAGAGTTTTGCCAGGTCTTGAGCATCTGAGCCCCAGTGGGGTTATCACTGCTGAAACTAGGGATTTAATTCAGAACCCCACACGAGGGATGGCACAATGGGAAATTTAAATTTTTACATCTGTATTTCAGACAGTATCTATTTTTTATATATTTACTTCTCTATATTTATATATATACATATATTTGAGGGTAGTAAACAGTTGTTAACATGGCTTGAGGGCATCTGTCTGTCTTTCCCAGCCATGGTAAAATTATAAAAAGGTCAAGATAACTGCAAAGAAACCAAGTCAAACAACCTGAACCCAAGGAATAAATTGCAATATTTAAACAGCCCTTCAGATCTGCTTCTTGTGCCAGCAGACGTCGCAGCCTGCTCTTGTGCCAGGTGCTGCTCCCTTGCCCTTGCAGTTTTTAACCAGCCTTAATTGAATTTTGCAGCTGAATTGGGGTGAGGAGGAGAATTACAAAGCTAACAGGAAAAAAATTAGGCAAGTGCTGGGCTGCAAACAGCCAAGCAGGCAATAGGTGCTAAATGTGTAATGGGAAGGCTGCCACAGGAAATGTCACTTATCAAAGTGGCAGGACTTTGCAAGGAAAAGCAAGAGAAAGAAATGAGGGACCCAAAGCCAGCACTGGCTGATGCCACTGTGAATAGGCCCTGTGATTTAATAAGCTCTTTCCTGGGATGTGGCTTTGGAAGTTGAACTAAAACTGATGGGTTTTAACCCAGAGCTCAGCTGAGGGGTGTGGGGGTGCCTGATCCCCAAAAGAGCAGCACAGGGCAGCAAACACCCCAGCTTTGCTCTTGAACAGCCCCATGTCTGTATGAGGCTCCCTGTCCTCTGTGGAATACATAGTGAAATGATGTGTGATCTGACTACATTGTGTGATTTTACTGCTCATAGTTCTGACTGAATTTACCATTAATGTTTCCTGCAGTACCACGTTGCAATGGGTTTTTAGTTTTTTATGCATTTGCATTTGGAGTGACGCAACCAGCTCATTTTAATTTTTTAAAACACAAAGAGAAAAGAAGGCTGAAGATGTTATAATCATCAATTTCACCGACTAAAAGTCTTTCAGTCAGTACACAGAATCCACAATAGACTTGAAAGATCAGTCAATGGAGGAGGACTGAATCCTCTATGGGCAGAAAGGAGCGTTTTTCAATTAGTTCTGTGTGTTTAAGGGCAAGGTGAGGGGCCACCAGAGGTCGGGGTGGTCTGGCTGAGGTCAGCAGGTCTGCAGCATCATCAGCTCTGGTGGCCTTTTGGAGAACCTTTACAGTAACTCACTGAACCAACCTTTAGCCTTCATCAAGCTGTTGCACTTAATGCACATGGCTTTTATATTACTTTATTACTTCATTTATTATTTTATTATTTTATTTTATTTTATTTTATTTTATTTTATTTTATTTTATTTTATTTATGTTATTTTATTATTATGTTATTTTATTATTATTTTATTTTATTATTATTTTATTTTATTTATTTTATTTTATTTTTATTATTTTTTTTTATATTTGGAAGGTGGCACAAATCTTTTTGGCCATCTTAAAAACTATAAAGCCATCGCACAGTGGCCAGACTGGAATAAAAAGTATCTATGGTGTAACTTTTCCAAAGGAAATATTGTACATACAGCATTGCCATGGTATCTTCAGCTGTCACAAGAGGCAGAAAAAGGGACACAGGATATAGAGAGAGACACAGATATGGAAATACATTCAGGTTAAATTCATCCTATAAAATGTTGTCATTCTACTTGCCAAAACAAAGCAAAAAATTGTTCTTATTAAATATAAATTAAAGGATAAGCAATGGAAAATGGCTTGTTTTCAAATCTTTTCTTTTCTTTTCTTTTTTTTTAAATAAATTCTTTGAAACAGACGATTCAATTCTCCAGCAGAAGCAAAGTTCAAGCTCTCATTTCCCACTGTACATTTCTGTGTTACTGCCTCACAAAATAGCAGTTCATTTCTGGAAATCCTATTACTGTCCACACTCAAGCAGCAACTTTAACAGATACATCTGTTACCTGGCAGCTTCTTCCTACACAACTCCCACCTCTGAGAGTTGAAGCTTATAGTTTTAAAAGGAAAATTGTAATAGCCCAATTTTGAGCAATGCACATTTTGGAGAAGGGGGAAGAAAAAGAGCACATGCCACTGTCAGCTATGAGAGCCTCATCTCACCTTACATTCTGATCTGGACAGACAGAGAAAACAGAGTAGTGCATTATCATTATCCTAGAGATGTTTATTTGGTGTGTGGACACTCAGCCAAAGAACTAATGCAATCAGAAAGTTAAAATATATGGGCTGGAAATACAAATTCATTAGATGTACACAAAACGTATGGTGCAGTGGATCTGCCATTTAAATTAGATTTTGACAATTATATGGATAGTCTGGTTGAGATGACATACGGTTTGCTCACTTTATCTATGCCATGATTTAATTACTGCAAAAGACTTGTGGAGTTAGGACCCTGTCGTTCTCTCATGGCCTGAAGCTGAGGTGGAGCTGGATCCATCCAGTAAATTTTGTGTTTGCTGCTTGAAAGATTTTTTGTGTTTATATATGTGTATATATGTATATAATTTTGCTTTTCAACATGGAATTAGTATGTGTTCGCACCCAATGGACCTGATGCAAATCTTTCCACTGACCTCAGCAGGGCTGAGCCTCACTCCTTCCCTGTGTATCACCCTGTGAGATGCTCCTCACGTGGAAACTGTGTGTTTTGCCATTTAGGATCCAAAGCAAAGAGCCAGGTCCCCCTCTGGCTGCTCCCAGCCAAGCCCAGGTACCTTGTACCTGTGCATCAGGAGCACAGCCATCCTCCACCTTCCCATTCTGGGCCAGAAGAAGAAAGTGTTGGGTCTCCATCCCCTCTTTTCAGCAGGACATCAGTTTGAGACACTGTAGTGGTGGTGAGCTCAACCAGACCATTCCTGTTTTCTGGAAACATCTTCTCCCCCTTCTCCATCCTCTGAGGCTTCCAAGAGATGTCATCAGAGACACACTGCCAATTCCTGGCGTGTCAGGGTGGAAGTGTGGCCCGCCCTGTGTGAGGGTCTCCAGATGTTTGTTTGGTTTCTGGATGGAATCACCGCTCTGCTGTCAGCCCTGCTGGTACCAAGAGCATCTCAGCCCCTCCTCACACCATCCTGCTCCACCTTGCTCTTGCCTGACCTTGATTAGCAGTATTTATTCGTACTTTAAACATGGGCCTGTGCATAAAAAAATGCAGCATCAGGCACCATCATTTAGGCAGACAAATAATGGTGACATCTCTTCTCTCTCTGAACATTGAATACATATTAAACCCTCCCCCCCCACTATTAAAATAGAAGCATGATTTGATAACTTCTTACAAATGCAGTAAATGCCACTTCTTACAAATGAACACTAGCAATCAATTTAATTTCTCAAATAAAATGATTAAATTGCTGTTATTGTGGAATTATTATTTTATTGCTAAAACCTTTTAAAATGTTAATTATTGTGCCCCTTGAAAAGCTTTCATCTTACCTGACTTTGCTCTTACACAAAAAAGTGTCTCCTGGTTGTGACTTGCAAATTGAATAAAAATTCATGCTTTACCTTTCCTCTCTTTTTTTTTTTTTTTCCCTAACACCTGCAGCTTTCTCCTTGGCTGTAATATTTATATGAATTTAAGTTTAATTTTTCTCTGCTTTCATCTTCTGAATTAGTCAGTATAAAGCATAGATCACTCCTTCTCCACTGCTTTCCTGTTTATTTGCTTTAACAATAGACTCATTAACTAGATTTTGGTGCTCAAGCTATGCGGACACATCCATTTCAAAGGAGGCTTTAATGGCATTTCATATTTTTCTACATTAAGGAAGATTAAAGTATATTACAATACCCTTTACTGCTCTATTTTCTTCATTTTAGAAGTGGTCAGTTTTTAAATTTTTTTTTTCCTCTTTCTTTCATCTGCAGTGTTCAATAAATTGTCCAGGCCTTTCAGATGATAGTTCCAGCAAATTGAGTTCCATATTACAACTCTGAACCATTGTTTAGCCCATCATCAGTCAGATAAAGCACTCCTATTCACACAGGACATCAAAAGAACAAATATATGTTCAAAGTGGCTAAAAAGATTACTGTGACTTGGATATATCATTTTGTTAATTGTTAGTGATTATTCTACTAGTTTAGAGGTGGTGAATTTGCTGACTCTGAACTCGTACTTGTGATGTAATCAGAGTGGAATATATAGATATTCCTGGCTGGAAATTACTCCATTCAAAAAGGGTCAGGTCTATCATCCTCTAATAGCTGGAGGTGGACTAATAGCAACATTTTAATAAGAAGGGGGATGCAGACTGATGTCTTTATTTCACATGAATGGAAGGTTGTGGAGTGTTCCAGAGGATTTCAGCTGTGCTGGTTCTCGGTTGGATCAAATGCTGGTGATGGGTGCTGGGCCAAATTCAGCTTTGGTGCATCCTGAGGTTGGTTGGGTTGTACCTGGGAGGAATCTGCCCGGTCTGAATTGAAGTTGTTTGCCAGATAAGAGTGGCTAAAGTTAATGCATTGAGGTCCTGGTCCTGCAGAGGTTGATTGGCACGTGTTTAAAGCTTTATACTCTCAGCAATCCCTCAGAAATCACAGGTAATATTTTAATGACTCCCAACACTCCAGTATCATGGTACCAGACAGATTTAATATGTCTAAAATGATGGAAAAGTATTCTAGAAGTGGGATAGAGAGATAAAAAACTTGTGTGGTACTGGGGTGACCAACTCCCAGGCTAGAGAGAAACAGCTGAGCACCTGCCTCTGAGTTAAGGTCACAGAGAAGGAAAAAGAAACAATCCCAGCTGAATTTCCAGCTCCCAGGCACTTCTGTTTCCTCTGCAATCACTGACACTTGGGTATCTCAATAAAAACATGCACATCTGCAGGGTATCAAATGAAACACATCTGCCTTTGCAGGCTCCTGCTCTTCAAAGGTAATTTTGGAAATCTTGCAAATGCAAAGAGCTTAAGATGAAGTTTTGAATAGAGGCTGCCTACAATTGCAGGCTGCATTTCTCTCCTCGTGTATTTTAAGACCTGCATTGGGTAAAATGGGAAAGCAACACTAAGGATGCCTGAGTATATGTGAGGCTACAGCTGGAAGACAGATTTTCCAACAGAACAATTGCAGGGTGTAGGTTTTAGGCAATAAGCAGGTAGCCTCGTTCTCTCAAAAGAAGAAAGAAAATAATGGAAAACTGTAACATTCATTTGGAGGCCTCAAAGGCATAAAAAACCCAATTCCAACTGTTATAGGTCCCTGCAGGAGTCTACAAAGGAACTAAGCTTTTTAAGTAAGAAAACTAGATTTTGGCCCAGAGGGCCCTGTCATTGCTGCTTAATAGATGAAACTCTTTTGATACAAATATGCTGTTTACTTCTCAGCTTCAGCTTTCATAAAATATAACCTTTTTATGATTTACGACCCCTGAAAAAGTGCAGGATGGATTTTTAGCTCTGAATTGGTTGAATGTCAACAAGAAAAATATAGATAACATATAGAAATAGCAGGGTGTTAATGCCACACAAAATGATGAAATTATTTTTGTTTAGAAAAGTTAAGTTTGTTCTTGAAGTTCTTTGTGAGTGAAACTGAGGAAAGGCTTTGCTGGTAAGGGCACGGGAGGCTTTGCAAAATGCAAAATGGAATGGAAGGTTTATATTAGATATTGGGAAGGAATTCTTGGCTGTGAGGGTGGTGAGGCCTTGGCACAGGTTGCTCAGAAGCTGCCTCATCCCTGGAAGCGTCCAAGGCCAGGGCTTGGAATAACCTGGGATAGTGGAAGATGTCCCTGCCCACGGCAGAGGTGTTGAAACGACATTGTTTTGAGTGTTCCTGCCATGCCAAACCATTCTGTGTTTTTATGCTTCCTTTTTGCTTTAGGACAGCACTTGTCTGCCTAGAAATTGTGAAACTCGTAGCACAGAATCAAGATGTAACTTCAGGGAGGGACAGACCGTGAAACGTGGCTGATCACCCCTCTGGTATTGGCCAAACCTAAGTTTTGCTCAAGGAATTGTTTAAGATTCATTGTGTTAGTGAGAAATTGGAAGTATAAAGACTTGTTCTAAACTGGAAGTTTTGTAAACGCTCTTCTTTTTAGAGATTAATAAAACAGAAATTTCCAGAAGTGAAATAATCTCTCTTCCTTCTTTATTTGCCCAAGTTGTTTTTTTTCCTCTTGACAGCCATAGGGATGCCTATGGACAAGTTGTAATATATAGACATGTTTTAATATATGGTCAGTGACCTAAAATAAGCACAAATAAAATGTTGGTGTTGTGAAATGGAAATGAAAGTGCCAGAGCTTTGAAGACTGAGATACAAATATAAAGATGAGGGAATAACTGCCCAGAGGGTTGCATATATTTTCTTTTTTACTGTTTTCCACTTTGTGTTATCTTTTTTTGCAGCTTCTTTGCTTGACATTAGCAATATGCTTTTTTTCAAGTGGCTTTTCTCGTGTTGTTCATGAACCTGCTGAACAACACCACAAAAAAAAATGTTGATTTTTCTGGATGCTTGGGGAAATAGCCTGATCTCAGACAAATTGCCCAGGAAGTCTTGGAAATGACTTAGCCTGCCACAGAGGCAAGGTTGTAAAAATTGAAAAGGTTTTCACTTTTGACTCTTCCAACTACTGCAGAAAGAGACATTTGCTAGTGTATGGTCTCTGAAAACTGTCACTGAGCAAATTAAAATAACAAAAATATCCATCTGTGGACCCCCACACATCCAGCTTTCCTGCCCTGCTCTGTCACAGGGAATTAATCAGCCAGGGTATGTATGGTGTGGTCAGTGATGGCAACTGATAGCCAGCAGCTGCAGGGTTTTTTCACAAAATATACACAGGTATTAATGCTGGACAACACCATGTTCCACTGATCTGGATGCTCCCCCTTGTGTACTACAGAAAAGAGGAAGGGAAACCAAAATGGATAGAAAGGCATGGGAGAAGCAAGGATGCTGGAATACTGTCTGTCCTTCATAGACACTTAGACTCCTCTGGAGGCTTTTCATGGGGTCTGAGGACAGGAGAACCACCTGGAGCACTGATTCACAAGCTCTTTGTGCAGGAGTGGCCCAACAGACCATTTTTAACCAGGTGGGCATCAGCAACAGCCAGACCAAGATTACCCAGGACAAGATGTTCTGCCTGAGTCTTGTAGGTGTCCTTGTGATATCTGGGATCCTCTCCTGGAGCAGGGAGCCAGGCAGGAGCCCTGTGAGTCCAAATTCTTAGTTATAAGAATTGACTTGGCTTTCCTGTGGTTCATAGAGATAAGAAGGATGAACTGACTCCTCTCCTTTATTGACCTCGGAAAAGCCTGTTATTGAGGAAGGTTTTAAGCACGTGGCTGAAGGTCAGTGCATAGTTTAAGTGCTTACCTGAAAGCCTCTGCTCATTTTCCCATTAGTCAATCAGTCAATATCTCCACACAGCTTTGAAAAATGCCGTGGAGGAAGGGAAGGAAGGGAGACAGACAAAGCTGGTCATCACCCAGGTGTTCAAATTTACTGGGGAACCAGACAAGGCAAATGTTCTCCTGAGGGGATCTCCAAAAGCACCAAACCACATTGCAGCAGAATTAAATTTTCTTTGAAACTTTCTTTGGAAACATGTGGGAAGCAGAGTTTAGAGGAACCCCAAATTTGCTAGGCTGGTGCCTGCTCATGAAAATGACCTCTGAAAAGGTTTAGGTAGAACAACAGCAAGCCTAGGCCACCCTGAGGTGTTCTAGAGATCCTGTACAGATAACCTGATGCCTCTTGGACTTCCCACTGCTTAGGTCAACCCTCTGACCATTATCACTTTTCCACTCACGCAGTTTTCAATGATATGTGTCTCTGTAGAACTGGATCCTTTACACTTTTATTTTTCCAATCTTTAGACCTTAACATTACTTCATCTCCCAGGTTAGAAGGCTCGATGATCCTCAGTCAATTTGTCTGTGGGAAAAGACCATTGAGAAGTCAACACCTGCATTGGAAGACATCCTGAAACCCTCAAACTTTATCTGGTCAATGAAGGAACTGGAAACAGTCATGTCTGTCTGTCTATCTATCTATCTATCTATCTATCTATCTATCTATCTATCTATCTATCTATCTATCTATCTATCTATCTATCTATCTACTTTACCTCATAGGTCTGTAGTTGGGTCTTGGAGATGAGGAGTGCAGAAAGCTTCAACTACAATTAGTTTAGAGACATTAATTTCCATTAGGAAAACTATTTTTGAACTTTTCACATCAGCTGTTTCTCACAGATTGGTCTCTTCCTTAAGCAGATACATTAGTAAAAACTATTCTATTCTATTCTATTCTATTCTATTCTATTCTATTCTATTCTATTCTATTCTATTCTATTCTATTCTATTCTATTCTATTCTATTCTCTCTCACTGAAGAAGTGTTGGTGACTCTATCTCTGCATGTTTAACTGCAACAGTCCACCTGATCTGCTGTCATGCCTTTGTTAAATGTACAGATTTATTCATGGGACATTACAGTCAGCAGCAATATGTATGAAATCAGATTGCTTTCACCCTGCAAATGACCTACACTGTGAACTCTATAAGCAGTATATTTTCATACCTATCAGCCTTCAAGATGTGAAAACAAGAAGGAATTCAGCAGCAGGGTGGTTTATACCTGTATGGGCATGAGAAAGACAGAAGATATTAGTTGTTCCTTTCAGGGCTGGTCCCTGCTCCCAGCCTTCCTTATGCCTTCAGTGTCTTTCACCCACGCAGATTGAGGGTCTTTTTTTAGGTGGTTTGAGGACTATTTCTCCGGAATGGTGTTTAGGAACATGCAGTTTGCTTGAATTTGCACATATGAAAGTGCAGTATCTGGCCATTGCAAAACTCTATTGATGGATGTGCTGTAATCAGGATGGCAAGTTGTTCTCAGTACACACTCAGTTCATCCACAAGTTGCTGGCAGCGAGAAGGATTTAACTGCTATGCACAGTCTATATCCTGTAGGGAATCAAATGATGTGAGAGTGTTTCCCTTTGATGCTCATATCAGGTACAAATCTGACCTCTTAATATTGGCAGGTGGAGGAGGTGACCCTGTCTGGGGTTTGCATGGAAGAGTTGCAGCAGAAGTTACAGAAAAATTATCACCTTTCACTTCATTAGGAAGTCATCCACTGCCATTACAACCTACCTTTCCTGAAGTGCCCTCCTATATCACCAAATAGCCAGATGATGGTATTATTTACACCAAAAAGGTGTTTTGCCTTTCTTTCAGGTGTCTATTTCCCCCTTTTTCGTTAATAACAAATTTTACTCATTTATTTCAAGGTTGCTTTTGATAGGGAAAAAAAATCCCTGCTTAATAAGAATTCAGCTAAACCCTTACATGCTGATGCTGAATGCCAAATGGCAAATGTGGTGCTGTGATATATTGGCACCAGGAGTATGCTTTTTTGCTTGGGGAAGTCATTTAGCTGAAGGCACTATGCTTATGTCCTGCTCAATGGTCTTTGGATAAAGAGAATTTACTTTACTTGTCTACTTTGAAACCTAGAAATTTGGTAGTGTTTCATTTTCAGGTAGAAAAGCAAAGAACTGTTCAAATATTCTCTTGAAGCTGTTCTGAAAAGTGGCTCATAATGACAGAATCATAAAGGTCATGTGCTATTTTCTTTCCATAAATCTGACAGTGGAAATATTACAGATTTTCCTGGTCTTTATCTTCTCTCTCTTGTTGAAATAAGAGTGTCAGATTGGTTTGAGCTCCTGTGAAGTTCTCTTGAAGATGAGAGCTGATGCTCCTCCTTATCATTGGAGACTGAGACTGGGAATAGCAACTGATGGAAGAGTAGGGTCATTGCAACACAAATGGCTAAAGAGGATCCTCATAGTTCACTGGAAAAGTTTCCTCACACTGTTAGGGAAGTGAAGGATGACAAATCCTCTTAAGAATCAAATACAGAGAGGAAAGTGAGGTGGACATAAAATTAGGTCTTGAATTTTTGGCACTGAATTTTTGGTGCTGAAATTTATTTTCTACTGAAATAAAACCTAAGTTATAGGAGTATGAGATCTGCTAAATCCCCATAACCTGGGAAGTTCTGTGACTAGTACCCATGGAGACACTAGAAAAAAAAACAACTACAGAGAGCTTCATAGAATCACAGGATGGTTTGGGTTGGAAGGAACCATAAAGGTCTTTTTATTCCAAACACCCTGCCATGGGCAAGGGCACCTTCCACTAACTATCCCAGGTTGCCCCAAGGCCCATCCAACCTGTTCTTGAACACTTCCAGGGATGGGGCAGCCACAGCTTCTCTGGGCACCCTGTGCCAGGGCCTCCCCACCCTCACAGGGAAGAATTTCTTCCCAAAATCCAACCCATCCCTGACCTCTGTCAGTATGAAATCATTCTCCCTCATCCTGTCCCTCCAGGCCCTTCTCCAAAGTCCCTCTCCAGATCTCTTGGTGCCCCTGTAGGTACTGGAAGGTGCTGAAATGTCTCCCTAAATGGATTCTGGATCAACTTTATGTTATGAGAAAAGCCCATCTCTGCCTTTTCTTGGACTATCTATTTTCTATGAAAAATGAGAGGAAAATAAACTAGTGGCTTTGAAAACATTGCTCTTGCTATCAAAAGTTCATATGACATAATTGACCTGCTTGTTCTGGAATAAGGTGTCTGTTTTCCCTTGGCTTACAGAGGTGTTTATTAACAAGAACTGGTGTGTACAGGGGAGTGAGCATGGAACAAGGGTGGGGTTTAAATTTCAAGCATGATAATGACTTCTCAGTAACTCCCAGTTCAGATACTTTAATACAACATTCTGAGTGTCTTGTGCAGTTCAGCATCATGAACTGCCTAAAGCAGCTCCAAGGAGCCACTGGAGTGAGGGTGTCCATGGAGTGGGAGGGGACAGCCCTGGAGAGTCTGTTCTGCAAGAGCTTCTTGGGATTATTTCTCCAGACAGACAATTTCTGAATCTGGTTTTTCCTGAGTGTCAAGACCACGTCTGTGGTTGGTTGTGTGAGTGAGTGTGAGCAAAAAGCTTTTGGCAAGAGGACAAGCCTCATTTATCCCAGACACAAACCTGGCCAGAAGCTGAGGTTTCTTCACACATGGTTCATGGCCATGACTGAAGTCTGCCAGATTTATAAATTCACTGGTCAGAGATGGAACTGGGTCAGTAATTAAAGGTAGTAACTGTGATTGGTCCTATAAAACACAGCATATGTTTGCATTTTTAGGACAGTATGAATTTTTTTTAAGCTGTGGCCTGGTTACAAGTCAATTTGGCTCAGTGTCCAGTTTATTTAATTCCTTCTGTGATCCATGCTGTTCATGTGGACTTGGTTAGTGACAAAGACTTACATTAATCTGAAATCCTAATGGATATTTCCAGAACTGTGATATTTGAGGTAAGACACAAGTCAGCATGAATGAGATCAGTGTTCTGTTTTGGAGGAGCTATCCTATTTTTGTCCCTTGTTTTTGCTTTTCTTGTTTTTCTGTGGCCTACCTGTCACATTTTCATGGGTTTTATATGCATAAGTTATCTGATTATTTGCTTATTTAATTATTTATGCCCAAGAGTTCATAGATTTGTAAAAGATAACAGTTTTTACCCTTTACAGAGCAATCTGTAAAGGAGTATTAACTGATATAGGGTAGTACCTAAATACTTGGGGAAATAAAAAAAAAAAAGATATGTTAGTGTCATCCCAAGGGAATCACACTTACCTAATACCAACAGTGAATTTGGTCAATTTTTTTTCATGTCTGTTTTTCAGCCAGAGCAAACATCCCAAATTATTTACTCATGGAACAAGTCCAGGTGAACTGCACAATCTGAAGGTTTTGCTTGTTTTTGCTTTATGTTCTTGGGGATCAGTTACAACACCAAGTCACAGGAGTGGCTTTGGTGATGTTGTAGATACTGTGTTGCCATCAATGTGAACTACAGATTTGCAACACAGCCAAGGATGTGCCTGGTTATTATTATTATTTTTTAACATTTCCCCATGTTTGTGAAAATTAAACAATCCTTTAATATGAAATCATTGTTAAAACTTAATGAAATTGGTATGTATTACCCATGTTTCATCACTGCAAGTTTGTTCCTGACCATGAACTAATACAAAGTGTAAGACTCTTCTGTTGATTGTTTGTTGGCCTGGAGAACACTGAGCAAGGTCAGCCTTAGCTGAATCCTCTGCACAATTACCATGTCTGGTGTCATTAATTGGCACTTTAGCAAAGAGATCTCGCTCCACTCCATAGCTGGGAGCATCATCTCATCAGGGGTGGTACCACACTGGTATCCTTTCACATGCCAGCATATCCTGCTTGTCCTGGCTAACAAGGCAAACCCAAGGTCCTGCACAAAAATAACAATTTAAGCCCTGCTAGTTTGTCTGTGGCTCTCAGTCTAACTGCAGTGGGGCATCAATAAATGAGATTAAAGCAGTCAATGGCTTGCAGATCTCTCCCATTCCTTTGCAGCAATACCCTGGAAATCTTAAATTTATTTAAGACAATTCCACAGCTCCCTTGTAGAGTAACTGGCAGTGCTGCTGTGGCAAAACTGACAAATAACTTGCTCTGAGAATTTCCAGTTCTCTTCTGCTGTTGCTATTTCCTGTTGGACTGAGACCTACAATCACTTGTACATGCAAGTAACAAGATCTTGCATATATTTGCTTTCTCTTAGGAGCATTTGCAGTTTGAGGTTTCCAGAGTAACTGCAGCCCAGACAGGATTTTTGTTCTCTTTGCAGTGAAATGCTTAATTGTGGACCTGAATCTGGGCCTTACAGTAGAAACAATATCTATGTAAAGGGATGAGTAATAAAGAGCAATCTTCTTGTGAGTAAATAAAAATTACAAAAGGAAACAATAATCAATACATTTTGCAGTTCAAGAGTTCAGCACATGCTGTTTCAGTACAGTACAATGGATGGGCAGCCTCTGTGGATTATGAATTCCCACATTTATGTGGAAACAGAAGTAAATAACTGAAACAAGAGTCATGTTGCAAGAATGTAAAACCAAGCTGGACTTAATGGTGTGCTATATTTAAAAGAGTGATGTGGTCCAAGGAGTATTCACTTTATCTTTTCCTTCAAGCTTGGCTGTGTGAACCTGCCAGGACCAGCTAATTCAAAAGGAACCATTTCTTTCTATTTCAATCACCAATAAAATACAATATGCATTTCACTTTGTCTCCCTGAGTCCCAGGGCCTGATGTTATCAAATGCCAATGAGTTATAGATGTAAATAAACAGCATTTCTCCTTTGAGCTGGAGGAGCCATTGCTTGGAACAGGTATAGGGGAAGGGCAGGGCAATGTGGTGATGCCATACACCCTTACAATAATTTTTTTGAGGGAATAAATGGCTGAAAATTAGTTGCCATCTTGTAAAACCTTTTAGCTTGATGAGTCAGATGCAGAAACACTGTCAAAAGCCTGATCCTACATCACCTATTCAAAATCAGACTGTGCATCACTTGCCCTCCTTCCCTGACCAGCTCCTCCCTCTTCCCCTGCTTCTCATGCTGCTGCAGTTATCAGTCAGGGACTGATCTCCATCTTTAGTGCCTTGCATCTCTCCCTCAATGTAAGAGAAGAAATTTAATGGGGTCATCAGCGATTCCTCCAAGCAAGAATGATCTTCCAGAGAGCTTGAAATGGTAAATTGGCTTCCAGTCTTGCTGCCATGAGCACTCTCAGGCATGTGATACACGGAAGGTCCAATCATCCCCAGGAGGAGAGCAGAGCTGGATGGGCATCTTGTCACCTGGAAATGAAGGATGCAGGTGCTGGTTTTCCCTGGTGCTTCTCCACGATGAGGAATCAATATTCAATACCATTTTGGTCTGGAAAGGCTGGTCAGTAAGCTTGGCTTGTGTATAACTAAAAATCTCATTATCAAAGTGTTCCAGGCAACTTGCAAGAGAAAAGGTGAAATCCTAGTTTGGTCAAAATGTTCCTGTTCTCAGGGGTGGATCCATTTTGCTCAAGGTGATGGTCTTGTTCCACACTGAGTCCTCTAATGCATAATGTGGATTTTGATTTGATGATACATGTTCCATTTTCCAGGATAGCACTTGTTTTATCCAAGAAAGACTATATCTTCTCACACATTAATGGCTCAGGCTTGTACATCATGTCTGTGTGATAATGCAACCCAGGACATTATATATGAAAAAAATTCTGACATAGATATACTTTCTAAAACCTATATTAAAAAAGCTGTAATTTAGAAAAATAGTTCTTGAAATGTCACATTAAGAATGAACAATTTTGAATAAAAAAAACACAAAAAGGATAAATTTTGAGTGCTTGGCTTTGTCAGACAAAAACCATTCCCATAATCTTCATCAAAATCAATCTTATAGAGATAGTAACAGTTGTGCCCTTGTTCTAATGTAGTAGAGCCATTTTGTTAATTTCCCTGTAGTTTGTGAGGTGCACAGAAAATACATTTTATGAGCAGGTGCTCGCTTACTTTATATAGGAAGTATTAAATTTGATACCACTTTCCTTTAATAAGACCAGATAATGGCACAAAATCTGAATCTATTATCACAAGGAAGAAAGTAACAAGGACAGAAAACGAAACAAATGTAATTTTTTCTTATTACAACACTCACATTTCAAACTTGTAGAGTGTCTGTGCTTTACTTTGTAATAACTACTGTGACTGCATAATGCTAGGATAGATATTGTTTAAAAAAAAAATCACTGATAGCCTATTCAGTGCTGTGTCTTTGTGTTCTCGTGGCAGCCCATCTCTTTAAGTAGGTTGAGTTGAACAACTACCCAGCAGGTGAAAAAAATATTCTGCTACCAGCATATTGCAATCTTTCATTAAATGGTTCCCAAATAATCCTATATAGTGGTGAGACAGGAATGTGTTCCTACCTGCTGGCAGATATCTTTACAAAGTGTAAGGTAGCAGTATTGTGTGGATATAGAATGATGCTTTGCAATAAAACTCTGTGCATTTCCTCTGGTTCCCCCTCTCCCCTAGCAGCTGTAACTTGCTATGAAAATCAGCCAGCAGAACTAACACAAATGACATAGTAAACATGCAGGCAATGATTTTTTTTTCCACTGCATACAGTATTAGCTATTAGCCTGCAAGCAATGCTGTTGCATTCATATTTAGGGTAATTTTCACACCAGTGTGGTATATGCAAGACAGATCTCTCACCAGAATGAAAGTGGTTTAATGGCTGAGTTTAGGCAAAGAAAAGAACTGATATTTCTCAGCAGATTCTGCTCTCAGGAGTGACATAAATTTGTGTCCTATGATTTTTTTAATGGGAAAATAACAAAGCTCCTTCATCTGAATTGAATGAAACTTATGGGAAACTAAAAATTAAAAATATGTAGAAGATGTTATATGTATGAAATTTACTCATACATGCCAACAGTTTCTTCTCCATATTTCCAAGATGTGCTATTTGCTGAAGTCTTTAATTTTAAATTCTTAAGAAAAAAAAAATCAGTGAAAATGTTAATGCAAGTGATAAAAGATATAGCTTGCTCCTAAGATGCTTAAGATTTGTGCCAAAGAGTCTCTCCAAAGAACTCTAGAATGTCCTTCTATGCTACTACTTTATTTCTTGATGGAGTGCCAGTGCTTCACAAGGTTGCTCGAGGTGATCCCAGATTCTGCCTCCTGTATCCAGATAGCA
Source organism: Serilophus lunatus (assembly GCA_013399895.1). NCBI lineage: Eukaryota > Metazoa > Chordata > Aves > Passeriformes > Eurylaimidae > Serilophus > Serilophus lunatus. Next base: position 3,603,276 of record VXBA01000861.1, on the reverse strand, counting down.
GAAATCCATCCCTACTGGAAGGTGGGCTCCAAGTCCCAGTGTTCTAACCCCGCTCTTACTGCTCTGGGTTAGGCTGAACTTCTGGAATCAGTCTCCCTTGGACCTGAGTGCAGCCCATGGCTGTGGCAAAAATATTCATCTCCCTCTCCTGACTTTCAAAGCCACAAAGGCTCCAGTTCTACTCTCTGTGAGATGGTAAAGGGAGGCTGGATGCTCTGAAGCCCTGATCCATTTAGTCACCTGTCCAAGCCTTCACAACCCTCTCTTTCCATACCTAAGAAGACCGAAAATTATGAAATATTGGCATCAGAGGAAAGAAAAAATATTAACGTCTTTACTGAGAACTTGAACATAAAGTTTTACCCGTTAGGGAATTTGGGCAGACTGAATTATTACCTCTCAAACCTTCAGCATTCATAATGGAAACCCTACAGCTGTGTGAGTGGCACAGTTATAATTAACTCCGTGTTCAGATGCCTTTCATTAATATTTTAAAGATTTTTTAATTAAAATAATTGTATTATTTTATGAAATGTACTCTCTCCCTCAAGTTGTTTCATACAGAAAATATTCAAAGTGCATTCCTTTTTTTGTTTCTCTCTGTTACTTTCTAATTCTCGTCTGCGCAGCAGGTCTCATCCTTCCCTTCATTTCTTCCATTGCCAGATATCCATAGTTTCTCCCCAGTCTCTTAAACATGGAAGTTTTCACCTTTGATTTTGTGTCTTTTTGAGTTTTGGAAGCCCTGTGGGGCTAACCCCATAATTCTGATACCTGAGTTGTTTTTCTGCCCTGCTCAGAAGCTCAGCGTGGTTTTGCACAGCCACCCTTCCATTCCTCTCTCCATCAACACATGCCAGCTGTGCCCTGGCATCTGCATTGGCAGCCTGGGCATTTCTGGGCAGAGACAGTAACTTGGATTTACTCACAAAGCTTGGAGAACCCTTATCTATGACACATCTCAGTTTATTTTGGTGGAGGAATCTTTGAGTTTGTGGCATGTTGACAACGTGACATTTGCAGGCTTTGTCCAAGGTGCCCTCAAACCCTGGAAACAAACTCTCCCCTCTCCAGTTCTCCTTGGCAAGGTCTAAAGTTCATATGGCCTGTTAGAGAAATAAATCTACTGATAACAGTAGGCACTGCAACAAGTTTCACAGGAAACTTGCGGATGCTCCATCCCTAGAATTGTAGGTTGGATGGGGCTTGGAGCAACCTGGGATAATGGAAGGTGTCCCTGCTTGTGGCAGGGGTTGGAACAAAATGATCCTTAAGGTCCTTCTACCCCAAACCATTCTGTGATTTTGTGAATATCAGCTACGGAAGATGTTGCTTGTATTTAAAATATTACTGCCTATTTCTTATCTCCCATTATTTTTAGCTTATTGTTTGCCATTTTTACTGATTCAAATGCAACTGGAACTCAGGATATGCCTTTACTATTTCACTTATGAACAAGACCATATTGATCATTCTTGGTGTGGATGGAACAAGATTTTCTATGAGAAATGATAACTTGTTTTGGAAGAAAAGGTTCCTGCAGCCAGAGTCTTCAGAAAACTCTGCATTCGACTTTTCAGTATATCACTAAAATGGTGTTAAAACAACATCACACTGCTGACATGTAGGTGGGCAAGTGAAATGGTCACAGGCATATAATAAATTGTGCCAGTATATAATAAATCTATTTCTCATATACCTACAACCTGTATAACTTCTCATCCAAATAATACTTCAGTATGTGATAATTTATTGAGAGACTGCATTTCTGATACATACAACTATTTGTACACAAGAATAAGCCCAACGTGAATAATTTAACCCACTACTACAAGCTGATAGAAAGCAGAGTCTGCAAAACAAATGAGACCCCATACAGATGCTTCTATTGACTTATACTTGAATTCATTTCATCTTTATTTTATTTCAACTCTACCTTAGATATTTTTTTTTCTGTAATCCTCTGTCCAGAATATGACATGGGTAACTTTTGAGCAGGCTCATCATTTGAATAATCAGCCATTTAGTGACATGTCTAGTTCTGTTTAATGACTGAATCTGTAAAAGTATGACCTCAAGCACTGGTTAACTTTAAAATAGCTGTGCCCACTGCATGACATAGCCAACAGGAAGCCATTAGAGCTCCAGCAATTACCATTTACATCCATCGACGAAGTCCCTATTTTATTTTAATCTGCTTAAGTACATTTTCTGCACGAGGTTAAAATATAAATCCCTTCTCCTGAACAAGACTGGTTTTCTGGCTGACTTGAGAGCACAATTTACAACTGATTTAATTTGTTCTTCACAAACATTCCTAATGACATTACCCTGGTGCATATACTGACTGCCTCCTCTTATTCCATTAACTCCCAAATCGGGTTTAAAGACCATATTGATGCTAGATGTTATTATGGGTGATTATCAAAACAACAGACAATGGGGCAAAGTGTTTACTAACTGGTTTATATATAATTTCTGTAATAACTACAACAGATGGTAATGCTACAAACAATAAATCAAGCTTTTCACTGCTGAAATAAATTGGCAGCCTGCAGTACAGAAATGCTGTATGTAACTATATACAGATGCTTCAGTCATCAACTGTATTGTTCATCTTATTAGAAAATGGGTCTGTTACTGCTATTACAGGAAATCTTTCCATTTGCAATTACAAATGTATATTTCCAATTAAAATTGGTTTTAACTGCCAAGCTGGTTTAAGTATACTTTAACCTTTAATTACAAATAGAGTTATCACGTACTGCCAAACTGGTTTGAGGCATTTGTTTGTGTGTAGGGAAGTTCCACCTCAAATTGGGTTTCCACTCCATAAATATATTTCTGCCCTTCAAGAATCCTCTGGCCAAAAGGCATTTGCAGTAACTTTAGGAGTTAATTCAATAGTAGCTGTGTAAAAGGATCCTTTATCCGACAGTGCTTAAAACAGCATCAAACCTGCAATTAATTCCATTCACTTTTGTTTGGAGTAATTTATCAGAACATTTGTCTCCCTACCCTGCCTTCTTCACAGGTCCTTTCTGGGGAGCTGATTCCATGTCTCTGTGATCATGTCACCATCTCCTGGTGTCTCAGAGCTCCTGGGCTGCAGGGAGATATCCCAGAGCTGCTCCACCATGGGATAGAAGCTTTGGTTCTCAAGGTGGGACCAAGCAATGGCAGACTTCAGGGGTGTGCCATGGCCTGATGTGAACCACGTGAATGTTGGCCCACTCGGAAATGAGGGTTTTATTACCAATGGGGATTTTATTGCAAGAATGGATAGGACTTTTAATGTCTTTCCCCATTTTATAGCTCCTTTGAATTGTGCTTTGCATAAAGGTAGGGCTGTGCAAAGAAAATGGAAATAGGGAATGTGTTGTGTTCTCACAGGCAAGGTTGTAACTGTGAACTGATTGAGAATTGCACCCTCCAGGTGCCTAATTAACACTGATTTTTAATTGGACTTTAACATCATCCACTGCTGAGAGGGTGATTTAAACACTCTGAGCCCCTACCTGCGTACTTGGAAATTAATTTCCCTGTACAAATGTAAGTGCTGTCCAGTATTTATCACTCACAAACTTCTTGTCTAGATTCTGCTCCCTGAAGTGTCTTTTTGCAGTGATATCCAAACATCCTAGATTTGCTTGGAGCCCTCATAAAAAATGCATTAAAAAGTTGGGTCTTGAGGGTTATGGAAAGGTGATGAATCTCAAAGAAACCTGAAGTCTCATGTCACAGAGAGGTAAAAAGAAAAAACACCCCAAAAGCACTGAGGTATTGAGCATCATGTAGGAGATGGGACACACAAGACAGAATAGAATAGCTGTCAGAATATTCAAAATAAATCATAATTCAGGGGTATTCCATAAACTCAGACATGTTTCCTTTTTCCCTAAATAACCACATGATAATTTCAAGGAGTGAATTAATCCACGAAAGTCATGATTGTTTTATGAGCAATTTAATAACAAGAAGATAATTGACATTTGAATTAACTTTCCAGCAGTAGCGAGGATAATATGTCAGCTTTTTTTGCATAATTTTTGGCCTACCTGTGATCTCACTGCTATTAGTTGTGGTGGCCTCAAGAGACATCTACATAAAAGATGTAAAAATGCCACTTTACTGGTTGATCTCTTGGTAAGTAGCAAGAAGTAGTTTTATTACTAATTCTGATAGGTGAGATAGAATTGAAATAAACTGTCCCAGGTCTGATTTGCTTGCTGGCAGATAGTTGTTCAAGAAATGAAATGTAAATGCCTGCAAAGAAAGGTTTTTGGTAACTTCAGGTTTCAAAGCAGGAGCCCAAATGTATTTCTTATGAATGGTGTCACTTTTGTTCTGGCAGAGCTGGAGGGAATTCCTCCTCTGCCACTGGCTGTGATGGTGGGAAAACATCAGATGAGGTGGCTTGTCTTCTACACGTGGAGTAGGTGTTTGCTTTGGTCCAAGCTGAAGGTCACACAAGTCTTGGGAGAGTGAGCAAGAGCCAGCTTGGAGGGCAGCATGGATCTGGATGTGTCCTTCTGCTGTCGCTGCCACAAGCTCAAAAGACACAACTGATTTTCCTGTCTTTGTTTTTGGCCTCTTTACTGACTGAATTCCTGCCTATGGCCTGGGCATTGGCTGCCAGAGGTTGCTACTGTATGAAGAGATTTTTCTGTGTGACAGCATAAAGTGATCTGTAGGGGAAGTCCCACTGGAGAGCACAGAATTATAGAATCATTATCACATAATCAGAGATGGGCTTGGGTTAGAAGGAACTTTAAAAACCATCTAGTTCCAGCCCCCTGCCATGGGCAGGGACACCTCCCACTATCCCAGGTTGCTCCAATCTGGCCTTGGACACTTCTAGGGATGGGGCAGCCACAGCTTCTCTGGGAAAGCCATTCCAGGGTCTCATCAGCCTCCAAGCATCAAAGACACAGTACAAAGGCCTTCCTCTTCCATTGGCTGTGTGGATGCTCAGTGCCGTACCCACCCAAGTGATGCAAATTGTATCTGCTATATATAATAAAGATTAAAAACTGCATTCCCAGCACTATAAAGTTCTTTAATTAGAATCCCGCAAAGGATTAGCAATCTGATTATTTGCTAATTGCCTTTCCATATTTTTTCAGGGCCTCACAAAGCATTGGGGATACTAAAGAGCAAACAGTGCTTTAAGGCCACAGCACAATGTGACAACAGTGATAGATATGCTAATTTCTTCATTCACTCCACTTCACTTCTTTTATTCCTTCCAATTAAAGCAAATGCTACTGAAACTGTAATTAAGCTAGTGCCATAGCCCTGATTGCCTGCTGTTTTAATGAAACCCTATTGATTTTTCTTTTATTTCTAATGGCCACACATTGCGTTCAATGGTCAAACACGTGGATGTCACAATGTGCAGCCAAACTTAATTTTTGTTCTCTAAAAGGGTGGCCTTATCAGAAGGAATATCAAAAGAGCTATTTGTGTGAGGTCTCTATACTTTTTCCTCTATCTGCCTGAAGAGACGCACTCTGAGCAAATACATTACCATTAAAAAGAAATGAGTTACATTTTGTAGAGACCAAGAATTGCTATTGGTCTCCAGTAGTTGCCATAAGTTGCACACATTTGGAATATTCATGATTCCCAGCATACTTTTAAGTTTTGCTTTTAAGTTTTTCATAAAAAACCCCATCTAACTGGACGAGATGGTGGGGAACATTATATTCTCTCTGCCAGTACACAGTAGCAATTTAAGATATAACAGGCTATGAGCACTTTCTGATTTGTTGATAGTTTTATGGAAGACTTCATTTTCACTGGTAAATCCCATTGAATTATTTTCTAATTTGCCTGGAAATAGTGGAAAAGATAAGGAAGAGAAAAACTCTCTTAAAATCCCATAAAACACGTAGTATACTCATAAATTTATTATTCACCAATTGGATTATTCAACTAGGGAATTAGATATTTAACTGAGTATAACTTTTCAGTCATTTCATATTTGTGCTTAGGATTCAGAGTGTACAAATCTGTGCACTGGAAGAAGGCACCAAGTCTCACTGCAAATGAATTTGTCCAACCTATTGTAACACACCACAGCAGAAGTTCACTGTGTGCACAAGGCACATCCACAAGTAGACTGAAGATTTTCATTCACAAAACATGAATATACATTACCTCCTTCCAGTTTTGATTGAGGAAAATAAATGGTAATAAGGAAAAATAAGTAAACATGGTTTCCAACCATTCCTTATCTAAAAATATTTCTGTTATAACTGTGGTGGAAGATAAACTGTAATCACATTCAGGATACACCAAGTCAGCAGTCAGCTCAGCAAATGCACAAAACACGCAGGGGTTGAGGCCCTGCTCTCCATTCTGTGTCTCTGAAAGGTAAGGTTATATTTTTTCCCTTCGTGTGTTCAACTTTAATAAAATATTCACATTTTTTTTTTCCTGGACCCAAGCCACAGTTTTCTGGCTTTACAGGAAAAGTTCCTTGTAATTCCTTAATCAGTGTCTGTAAATCACAAATGGTGTGTTAGAATGCCAGTGATCTGTGGGAGAAGCACCAAAATAAGTAATTAGCTGGGAGAGAACTTGGTTCCCATACAGAATGTGACTGTACTGGTTTGAGCCAGGTAAATGACTCCTTAGGGCATAGGTTAGGGCTTGTTTTCAAGGAATTTCATGACACAGTATGAAAATAAATTTTGTCCTGTGTTTTGGGTCCTTATCCAGCAGTGTGACCTGCCTGAGCACATCCTCAGGCTTGCCAAGAACCACAGTGAAAGTCTCCATGATGTTTCCTTCATGGACCAGCTAGTGGGATGGTGAAGAAGGTTACATCAGCCCTAAAAATTCTAAATGTGACCTCAGGAACTGGCCAGGCTGGACTTGTGGAGGCTTGATGCTTCCTTTGCTTCTCCCTAGTGTGAGTGATGGGTCAGGAGGGGCTTAGTGTGACAGGGACTGTGTGTTTCATATGAACAATGTCTTTGGCTCTGGTCAGGCTCATAAACCCGATCAGAATCATAGAATTATTAAGGTTGGAAAAGACCTCCAAGTTTACCAAGTTCAGCCTTTGGCCGAATACCACCATGCCAACTAATCCACCCCTATAAAGTTCCTGATGGTTTTACTGGGAAAGTGACTATAAACTCTTGTATTAATATACACAAATGGCACTGCAAATGCTGTATTAGCCTGATTTGCTTGATAAAAAAACACAGAAAGAATATGAATGGTTGAAAGCAACCTATACAGGGTTTAATAACAAGAAATGGATTTGGGGACAGCTCCTGCAGCCTTTCTCCTTGCTTGCTAACTGCTCAGCCCACCTGAATTTTTAGTTTACAATAGCAGATCTCAGTTTCAGGGTGCACCTCAATATGGGGCTTCCATGGGCTGATATGAATACAAAGTCATTGTAAGGTCACAGAGTCACAGAATGGTTTGGGTTAGAAGGAATGTTAAAGGTCATCCCATTCCAACCCCCCTATCATGGGCAGGGACACCTTCCACTATCCCACGTTGCTCCAAGTCCCATCTAACCTGGCCTGGGACACTTCCAGGGATGGAACAACCACAGTTTCTTTAGGAAATCTGTGACAACACCTCACCACCCTCACAGGGAACTTTACTTTCTGGTATCTGTCTCTGTAACTCTTCCCTCCTTCATCTTAAGGCTATTTAAGGTCTCCCTGATGCACACCAAAACCAGCAGAAAGAGTTGGAGCAGTGTGAGGAAAGCTTTGACCCCACAGGTGGAGATCAACCAGACCCAGCTCAGTGTAAATGCAGTGTATATATAAAAATTTCCAGTTCACTCAGTTGAGGTCACACTATTTGCACTCAGGGCAGCCACAGAGTCAACAGAAGTTGTTCTTGCTGATCTGTCCTGGTTTGCCTGTTGTTTGCCTCTGCCCATTGCACAAGATATCTTTTCTCTGGACTAAGTTCACTTCTAAGGATAAGAAAACATATGCAGATTAAAAGGTGATTATAAGTTTTTATTGATAGAGTTACACTCCACATTTTAGACTCTTCTTGCAGAAAGTTCAGCTCGTTGCCATAGCAAGGATTCCAGAACAATTTTAGGTAAACAAACCTGAGATATGAAACAGGAAAAATATATTTTCCCCACATCAATCAAGAATTCTCACCCCCCTTATTTCCCAGCCTTCCCCTGCTACAGTTCTGAATCACCTTCTGTTTGTGACCACTGAATGCTAAATACACTTTTATTTTACCTGTAGGCACTAAATTTTTCAAAAGCCTCACATTGCTATTAGCCTGCCAGCAAACCAGGAACATCAGCTCTTTTTAATTAGATTTTCTAACTGTGATGTTCATTCAACAAGGGATAAATTCCCTTTAGTGGAAGTTGCAGAGTACACTTGGACTTGTTAGCTCTGGAGAAGTGAAAATCATAAATAAAATCTGTCAGGGAAAAGGTAACAGTAGGAATAGTAAAAAATAAGACACCATCATGTCACTACTCAGCCCTGTCATATGTTACGCTAATCAGGAGAGAATTAAAACCACATTTTCTCCCAAGATGTTTCACAGCCAAACTGGTTAAATACATATTTTAACAAAATTGAAAGCATATTATACAGAGATTTGTGGTTTCCAGCTCTGTGAGTGAGTGCTGAAAGTGTGATGAAATAACAAAATTGCAGCCTAATAATCTATAGAATAATATTGTCAACTAATGGATTATAATAAAATAAAAGCTATTATTAGGGTAAAACATTATGACAAAAAAAAAATCCAACTTTTATTTGCAGCACCTCCCCCTTAATGGTTTCAAGCATTTTGAAAGGTAATTTAAACAAGTACATTGTGTCCTTATTGAAACTGTTTCATCTCGCTAGCTGCTGAAAATGGCTTTAACCATCTCTCTGAACAAAAGCTCGCTAATAAGACAACAAAAAGCCTACAAAAGCACTGGCTCAGCATCACTGCAGAAAGGCAACTAAAGGCAGCCTGCAAATGGTCTGTTTCTTTTTTCTTGCATGTAATTAGATGAATTAAAAGGACAAAGTAGTTAATGTTACTGTTGTCCGAGGCCCCCCGGTTCCTTTCATAGCGTCCGCTCTAGACAAGAGCCTGTGGCTCTCGCTCCAGCAATGTGGTGAAGAATGTTGGCAATAAGTAAAATTAACAAGCTTAATCTGAGAAGAATCTGGTCTGAGTCATAGATGAAATGTATCTCTAGCAACGAAAGGCTAGTAATTCCTGGTCTCCTTTTATATGCCTAATAAAACTTACAATAAATTAACTGCATTTTAGTTTGCAGCGCTGGCTCTATTAATCAGGGCTGAGATGTGTAGTCAAGTTACAATAGAAAGAACTCAACTGGGTGCATTTCAGTTATGCAATTAGGGCCCATTGGCCCAGCTCTAATTAGGCCAGGGATGCTGATATTTCAAGTACTGTTTTATCATTAGGTTTCATTTCCTTGGAACATCCTCAATGGCCAAGTAGTGAGAAGGGTGGAGGATATTAAAAGCGCGGGTCATCAGAAAGTCATTAATGGGAGTTAGGAAGGGAAGGCCTGACATTAATACCTTGCCTTTTGAAATGTTGAGCTGTCTCTGGGAGACTTGAAGCCCCTCCATCTCACAGAGGAATTGGTGGCACTGGAGAGCAGCAGGATCAGGCTCCTAGTAAAGGACCTCCTGTAGGGATGGTATTGAAGTTTAATTCTTAGCTGATAAATTGACAAGACCTGAGAGCAGGTACTGCAGGGAGGGGTGACCCTTAACACAGAGATTTCTTACCCCTGCAAGCTGCTGCAGTCAAATCCAAAAATGAACCACCTATTTCTCGCTAGTAATGGAGAGAAGGTCCTGGGTCAATATCTTCAAGGTCATTCTGGTGATGTTGCTTGGCCATCCCCACTCTACTTCCTCTGGGAATGAGACTTGCTGTTGGTTTTCTGCTCCACCATATCAACTGAGGATAATGTGCTGGAGGTGGTTGACCTCTCACCAGCACCCACAGACTGTGAACACGACGTTTATTCTGTTTCTTGCAGATATAGTTGTGGTCCCTGTATGGATAAATCCAAGCAGTGTGAAAGTCAGATAGAAACAAAGAAAAAAAAAAAACAAACCAAAAGAAGATCCATCGGTCTGCTGTTGTGTTTTTCTTGCCAAACCTTTGCTTAAATCTGTAAGTCTAAACAATACTTTGCCTGTTTGTAAAATATGACTTTGTTTCATTACGAAAAAAGAAATTACATAATTAAATTCATTATATCCAATTACTATATGATTCATCTGGTGGCTTAATGAAGCTTCACATGATACTAACAGGATAAAGCAAAGGAATAACATTTTATGAGACTGCAGGCATTCTGTGTACAGCAGAGTAGGTAGTTTATGAGCTCTTTACAGTGCATTTCCTAATAGAATGTATTGTACTAACTCAAGTAGGGAAGTTGTTGCTTGGTCCTTTGACATCTCACCCACTCCACTCTGAGCATTTTCTAAAACAAAAAGTTGAACTTTTCTGTCCAGTCCTATGCCTCTCCACTGGATGTTGCTGAATTTTATCCAGGAGAACTATAGGATTCAAGAAACAAGCTTAATAGGATCACAATAAAAAAAATCTAGGCCACTCTACAGCTGTCAGGAGGCAACACGTTTTGAGTGTAAAAGAACTGGTTTGGTTTTGAACCACTGACCCAGGGGTGAATTACCTCAGTGTCTCTGTTGATAGGTATATAAATATTTTAAATACGACTTTGCAGAAGTGTAAAACTGCCTTTTCTTTCAAAGTACATTATCAGCCTAAAGAAGTCTATCAACTCTGTCCTCCCAATAATTTATGATCTAATAAAAGGCTTCTGTCTTTGGAAAAACTGACAAAACCCCATAGTTTTATCTTTTGGGAATGAGATCCGTCAATATAGTGAAGCCTTGTCTTTCAAATGTGTGTTTAAAACTATTTGAGACATTCACAATTTTGAAATTAGTCAATAACACAGGAGGGGGACAAGTTAAAGACATTCAGCCTCCTTTTTCTTCCATGTACGAGTGCCCTTCAGCTTTTCTCATTCCCTTTTAGTATTTCTGGACAACTATTGGTATTCAATGGGAATGTAAATGGGCTTGAAAATCATAAATTGTGAAAAATATGTTTCGGAGACATCGGAAAAGTTTGAGAAAAATGACATTTGCCTGCGTGGGAGAACAACAGGAATGCTTTCATTTTGTTATTGAAGGATATGGCTGACAACTCTTAAACTAGAGGCTTTGGCTAGTTAAGGTTTCCAATTTCAGCCTTCTCAACTAAGCAAACCTTGAAAATTTAGAAAAAAGGAACAGAGTTCAGCCATAATTAAAAGCCCCATCTTTATTACTACTGGCAATTTATTCAAGGGAGCAGTTGGTGTTGTGTTTGCTGGTTACTTTTGGAAAGCAGTGTGCTGAAAGCTGTCAATGAGGGATTTAAAAATCTTTCCTCTAAATCAAAATTTATCAGCCTGTGACATAAAAACTGAAATATTTCCTGTGGCTATGCCTTCATCATCTTCTAATTTCTTTAATTAATGTGAGAAAAACTGTATCTGCCTCTGGGCAAGTTTAGTTTTGGTCATTTGTCTTACCTTCTGCAAGTAGGAATTGCTCAGAAGTGTAGGCACATATGGTGGAAAGGGCTGCAAGTGCAGAAGGAAGGATTGAAATAAAACGTGGTGGTGTGCAGCTGAAAACATCCTCAGCTGTGTGTTACCTGCTCCAAGCTGAGATCTCAGAATTACCCACCCAGAGTGTGAAAAAAAATACCCAAATTCCCTCTTCCAGAAGGGCTGATGTTGGGTAAACTTCACCTTTTTCCCTTTGTAACTGAACTGAGAGCAAAGGGCACCTCTGCCAAATTCAGAGACAAGCTCCTGGAGAGACTCTATTACTCCAGGAAACAGCAAAATTAAGATGTTCACACAAGATGTGCCCTTGATTTGGTGTTTTACCTCTCTTCTTGATCAGGTCCAATTAGTGGAACTTAAGATGGATTTAAGATGTCAAGAAACATTGTTTGACACTAAGATCAAGTTGTACCCTGTGACTTAAGTTCATACTGGCTGAACCAGCAACAATCCAAACAGAGGGTTTCCAGCCCTGGCATGGATTCATTGGGACTGGCAGATCATGGAAAGAATCCATCTTACAGTTCACATGTCTTTTGAGTGTAGTGTCTTCCTTTGCCCCATGGGCAGTATGTCATCATGCCTTCAAGGCAGTTCCACTCAGCATGGCCAGCTGCCCCCAGGATCAAAACTTGCCACATTTGAAGATGTCCCCAGTGTCCTTGGGGATTTGTGCAGTATCCCTTTTCCTCCTGGAATGCTGGATGAGGTTGACATGTTTGTCCTACCTGAGAAGCAATCCTGCTGTGTGTGTGGAATTATGCCATTTCGAGCTATTTCAGCTTTTCCTCATGCTGGGTGACAAAGTGGAGCTCCCCTCTGAGGAGGTCTGTGCATCATGGCTTGCAGGTGACAGCTGGAGGGGACAGCATGAAGTGCCTGACCCACAGCCACCCTGTTCTCCCTGCTGGAGATATGCCTGTGCTCTGCCCTCCTTGGGCAAGGCCATCACTGGGTGAGGATTGGTTTGCTGAGGCCACAGCTCTCACCAGAGGTGCTACAGGGATTAACCAGAGGTCTCAGGCACACAGCTCTACCGTCACAGCAACTTCCCCAGTCACATCAGAGCAGTTTGCCATAGAAGGGGTTATTACAACATTCCTGCAAATCTGCTCCATCACTCCCTCAAAGCCTCTGGAAGCAGGGAGGCTGTTGCTACCCTTTGTTTGACATCTGCCACAGCAAGGGAGCCTTTTTTTGGTTAAAACACATGTGTGCCATGAATATCAGTGCCAGATCTGGTGACACACACAGCTGATGGGCAGAGCACAGGCTGGAGTATTATATCTATTATAAACATATTATGCATCTCCATTCAAAATAAGATAACAATATAAATTGTACAGCTCTTTAACCAGTTGCCATGAGTGACAGCCACAAATAGCTGCTGGGATATCTGGAGAGACTTGCCTCTGTATCTTAACAAGGAGCAATCAAAGGTGCTTCTTATTTCTGGGGCAGGAAAGTGAATCAAGGGAGCTATCAGATAACCAAGGTTCTTCCTCTCCTCCCAGAGCAGCTGCTGCTCACAACCACCTCGTCATGTAATTGTAAAATGAGTATGGTAAACATGATGCATAATTAAGCAACAAAGTGCAGAGAACCTTTAGAAACTGTACTAAAGGCATAAAGAGAGAGTGGGATGAGATTTCTGCCAGCAGTGAGTATCTTTATTAAAAGGTTGTAGTTTCTGGAAATAATTGTTTAACCAAATTATCAACACGAATGAAATCAGGCTTTGGGGAAAATTCTAATTCATGCAATAGATCAGGTGTTATTTAAATGCTGTTTATGTAGAGTGGGGAAAAGCATCATCAACATATTGCTTATCACTAGGAAAATCCCTGTTTTTTGGGGGGGACTAATTTTTGGTTTTCATGGTGAAAAATATGAATAATTTAATGCAAAACTACTCCAGAAACACGACCCCTGCATCTACACACATTTTCTATGTGTTTCTTTTCAAAAGAATTCGTTGCACAGGAAGGGTTTGAAACAAACAGTAAATATTACAGTAGGTTTAGTGCATCATTAGCTACAAACGTCCCTTAAATCAAGTATTGGAAACACTATTGTGTGGAAGTAGCTTGAAATCAGGGCAGGTGATAAAGAAATTGTACCCAGACATGGAGCTTGACGTGGCAAAAAGGACATAGGTATCATTATGAGGTGTACATAAGGCTTCTTCTGCAGAGCCTGCCAACTCCTCCCACTATGAGTTTCCAAAATAGTTTGATTTGTGCTGGAGAGCCCTTAGAAAGTACTTCTGGATTTGTTCAAATTGCCATCTGGGACTTCATTTTTCTTTCTTCCCTTCATAACAATATCCACAGCCAAAGCATCTCTGTTGAAAAAAAGCAGAGATTTATTCTTGGTTTCTTTAGCTACATCATTATGTGGAAAAGCTGTGGAAAGGTTTATGTCCTCAAGGAGGAAGGTGAAGCTGGGAGACAAAAAGAGAAAGTGAGAAGAGAGATGTATAGAAAATAACAAAACTGTGTATTGCACATCAACTCAATGCCTGTATTTTTCACTGATCAGTCCACTAAAAATTGGACTTATTTGTTATAAGGACAGGAACTGTTTGACATTGGGATAACTAATTATCAATAATTACCCTTGCTGCAATTATTTGGAGAGGTGACTAATCAAAAATGACGCCAACAAAAATGGTGATACTCTTTTTCTAGAAACAGGCAGGATCAGCATGTCCCAAAGCACATGCCTATGTGACTTGTGCTTTGTATCTTCTGGGATCATCTTGACATTCACCTGAGCTCTCAGGAAAAGGGAAATCTCCACAAAAATATCACAAAAGGGTCATCATGTAGAAACAACTTAGCAGAGAACAGAAATCCACTCTCTCCGGTGCAGGATGCTCAGCTGATTCAGATTCACAAAAGATGAATCATACCAATTCAGCCTATGTCTTTCTTCCATGAAAATACTTTACATTTCTGTGATCTATGTGGCACAGCAAACTTGCTGTTGAGAATAAAGAAAGAGTTTTGTCACAGAGATGGATTCGTCTGTGGATCCCAGTCAGCCCCAATCTCAAGTCTCTTCAGAGTTTGCCAAGTCCTGTGGTTTACCAGCCTGTACTTCTGGCTTCTCGTAGTAATTTTGCAATAGTTGCCAAGATGATATATAATCAGGGTATTTGTCTTTTAAAGGCATAGTTAACAGGTGCCCTTATCAGGCAGCTTTCTGTTTAAGGAAACTAAACTGTTCCCAAGAAATTCTTCTCCATCCTTAGATGGAAGGACAGATCTCTTCTTCTGTCCTTCATGCAATAATGTAAAACAAGTCTCACTGTTCAAAAACCGAGAAAAGCAACAGAAGGAGTTTCATTTCTTCACATGTTGCTGCTCTCCAATATGATACATAAGCTGCAGTGAGACTAAAACACAGTTATGGGGGAAAAAAATTACTGCAACAGTGGAAGATGTCCCAGAGGGGATTCCCACACCAAAGAGGATTTATTCCTCATATAGAGAGTGCTACCACAGCACCATTTTTACAGCCCTGTGCTAGTTTCCCAATTGAACTCCACATATTCTGCAATTATGTGAAGTAATTGAGCAAAAACTAGACTGGTTGTCTTTATTTAAGGAAACAAGAGGAACACCAGGGAAAGGAAGCATGGAAAAATGTCAGCAGAGGGATGGGGGGATTTGCTTGGGGAGAGACAAGGACAGATAGAGTGGTTTCCCCTTGCTTTCCCCTTCATCTTCTGGTAGGTTTCTAAGCAAGAAACCACCAGTTTCAGTAAATCCAGTGGTATGTTCTAAAACTCAAAAAGAATATAACCCTGAAACAACAACTATTATTCATCAAGAAAGTTCCTTGTTTAAGGTGGAAAAATATAAGTTACTTCAAAGGGTAAAGTTGCATGGCTTGAAAATACATTAGCTGCTAAAAAACCTCAAAGCTGATTTGGGGAAAAGCCCCAAAGCCTGTGGACAAGAGCTTTGTTTGTGGCACTGGATTTCACTTATGAAGGTACAGATGCTCCCATCAGTTAGTCGCATTCCCAGATGCAGTGAATTCTCCTGGGAAGTACTTCCCAAAGGCAGCCCAAAGGCAAAAGTTAGTAAGAGACCTCCACCTGGAAAGCAAACTGGTGTCTGTGGCTTCGATGGCAACTCTTATTGAGATCAAAGAATCACTCAATCACAGAGTCCCAGAATGACAGCATATGCTGAGTTGGAAGGATTTGTTGAGTCCAACTCCTGGCCCTGAACAGGCCCATCCCCAAGACTCACATCATGGACCAGAGAGGATCATCCAAACCCTCCTGAAGCTCTGGCAGCCTTGGTGCTGAGCCCAATCACCCCCTGGAGGAAGAATCCTTTCCTGAGATCCAGCGTAACCCTGCCCTGACACAGCTCCTGCCATTCCCTTGTGTCCTGTCCCTGGTCACCTTGTATGCAAACCCTGGTCCTCTAGTCAGGATATGAGCCAAAAAGTAGGAGTATCCTCTAAAGCCTTTGGTCAGCATGCAACAGAAGCCTTGGAGTGGCAATAGGAAGGGGCAACATGATGGAAAGTAAGTCTGTCCAGCAGCACAGCTCAACTCTTCCCATGAGAGAAGTCAGCTACATGGGAGCTGGTATTTCTTTGCTTCATTTTGAATAATGGAATTTGCAGAAACCTGTTGGTGCTGAGCTCCCAATGAAATCTGCCCACAGCCCTTTGTACCCCATGAGGACAAACCTCTTGGGGACCTTACAAGATACCTGGTGTCTTGTAAAATTGGCTTTGTGTCCCGTGTGATTTTCCCGTCTGTGAAAATTCACCTTTGAAATCAGCAAATAGGTTATTATGTGACTACTAAGATTCAACAGTTCAAAAGGTGATTTTTTTTCCCCCACAATTCTTGAAACTTGTCATGCATTTCCACTTACTGTCTTTCATCATTTTGAAATTGAAATGATTGTGCTTTGAGCAAGTATTCACCTCGGCAAAAGGGAACAATCTTTATGATATTCAGTGTCCTGAAATATGAGGAGGAATAGTTCAGGTGGTGATAAATTTTACTGCCATATAACACCATATACATAGAGAACACATATTTGCCAGTGAAAAAATTTTAGAGTAAGGACCAATTAATTTTCGTGGAAAGAATATTTTCCATATAAAAGACCCTTTCATCTGCTTTACAGTTCATTGCATTTTACTGGATCTAATTTATATTTGGAAAGTAAAATTAAATTTTCCTTTTATATGAAGAAAAGAAATTATATTGAAAACATAGCACATCAAAATATTCTTCCTGTGAATGTAATTATGCAATGCAAAGTAAAAAAGTCAGCATCCTTCAGTCTCCAAAATTATGTGGGGATTTATTTAATTGCTAAATAAAATTCTGTGAAAGGGAAGGAATAAATAAAAAAAAAAGTTTGTTTAGCATGGGAATGACATCTGCCAGGCTTGCCTTACAAAAAAAATTCTAAGGTTAATTGTAAGTAGCATCCCTGAACATATTGTGACAACATTATTCCTACTGTCTGAATTATGTGTTGGAGCAGGTCAAATGTAGAAGTTTTGGTACTGCTGGCTCTGTGTTGGGGCTGAGAGCCCATCAGGGCATCTTTCTCTGGGTTTACACCAAGTTAATCCCCAAGAGATGAGTCCTCCCGTGACTTATGGCTGCCCATTCCACCACCTTGTCGACCTAATGTCTTAAACATGATGGACTCTCATCTGGGAGATAATTATCACGATCATCGGAAATATGCTTTAACTTTAGAAAATATAAATCACTTTAATTTGACAGCTGCAAAAGAAAAAGTGTAATGAAGGTCAGTGGCAAAAATCGTAAAAGCTTGATCTGAATTTTAAAGCTGAGAATTTTAAAAAAATCGGTGTTCAAATATGGGAGTAAAGTATCAAAGCAAACATTTTTAATTTCTTGTAGCGAGGATGTTGAAGACTCAAATCCTCACTGAGAGGGCTAAAGACAGGGGGAGTCAGGTTTCCAGCTCACGTTGCTTACTGTGGATCTCAGCTCAAGCTTTAAATCTAATGATGATGTGATTTAAAGGGAAAAAGCCACGCAGAGCTCTGGAAGTCTGTGAGTCCAACCTGCTGACACCATCAGAAATTTGGGTTTTGCTACCTCTGAGGTCAAATACTTATTTTAAAGCTCTCTGGTCCTTTTGTCTATGATTTTAGCTGTCAGTAAATGACTTTTTGAGTTTTATGTATTCTTTATGTCTGTGCGCAGCCATGGGTTTTTGCCAATGAGAATACCTGGAGCAGGAACAGAAACATGGGGGGTAAGGAAACTGCTTTGCAATTAGATATGTTTCTGCTCCTTAAACCAGTCTGTAATGTTAAAAGATAAATAAGAACAGGATACAGGGAAGTCACTTGCAGGTGAGAATGCAGGGCAGTAGTCTCTTTGTGAAGGATTTCTAGACAAAATTTTGTTCTAGGTGGAAAATGTCACTTATTTAAAGCGAGAAGTTGTATATCTACATTAAATGTTGAGAATTACAAGGATGGTGAGGTCCTGGAATGGGTTTCTCAGAGAAGCTGTGGCTGCCCCATCCCTGGAAGTGTCCAAGGCTGGTCTGGACAGGCCTTGGAGCAAACTGGGATAGTGGGGGTTGCCCCTGCCCATGGTAGGGGAGTTGGAACTGGATGGTCTTTAACATCCCTTAATCTTTCTATGATTCTGTGATTAATGCCAGCCTTAATTAAGCTCAGACACGTGGTAAAAAGATGCTCTCATTGTGGAAGGACTGCTCCAACCCATCCAAAAGACCAAGAGACACAGGGAGATGCTGTGTCGTAAATATTCACTGAAACAGTGAATGCCTTCTGAAAAGATTTGTGGTCTTTTGCATATAAACATGAGGGCTGACATTGTTTAAGCTAAAAATTTAGAAGAAAAATTAAAAAACCCTTCTTGCTATGTGTGGGAGAGCTTCATGCTTCACAGAATCCCAAGATATGCAGATTTGGAAGGGACCCACAAGATTTGTTGCATCCAACTCCTGTCCCTGCACAGGCTCATGTCTGAGAGTCACACCATGGGCCTGAGAGGAGCATCCCACCCCTCCTGCAGCTCTGGCAGCCTTGGTGCTGTGCCCACTGGGGAGCCTGGGCAGTGCCCAACCACCCTCTGGGGGAACAACCTTTGTCTAAAATCCAACATAAACCTCCCCTGACACAACTTCAGCCACTCCCTTGGATCCTGTCACATCACAGGACAAAAGACCAGACCACGGCTGCTGAGCCCCTGGTTCCCAGAGAGATCCCATGTCTCATAGCTGGTATCTCAAAGGATGTGTGAACCTGGAGCTCCCCTTGTTCTCTGCTCTTCTCCACATTTGAGTGCTGCAGGTAGGAAAGTCCCACCAGGAAAAGGCACCTCACTCATCCTAGTGCAGGCATAACCCTCACACACCCAGAGCCTCCCCAGAGGGGACCATTTTAAATCAGGCTGAGAAGGCAACCTCTGCTTTTATCAGCCTTACAGAGTACCAGGCAAAATTTGCCTGAGTTCCCTTTTTGGACATGTAATTGCTGTTTGCCACCTCCTGGCTCACACTCCCTGCAAACTGCGGATTTCCTCTCTCTTTTGTTAGTCACCAGCTCAACTGGCAGGGTTGAGCAGGGTAGTAAACAGATGAGGCATTATTTACTTGTTCCTGTGCCAGCAGCACATAATTCAGGCTGGACAGACTGCAGCAATTATGATGCATTTTTCATTCACTCAAATGAATCAATCACTTGCTTCACTCGTGAACAAGAAGTAATTAAAAAAAAATACAAAAGCAAAAATTAAAAAATATCAAATCCAAATACTTGCTCGTGGAGCAAAACCCAGAGAGAGAGTTTAGTTTTTAAGGCCAACATTTACACAAAATTATCTTATATAATTAACAGCCCCTGGTTAATAACCATTTTGCAAACAAATGTGTATCTACTGAAATGAGCAGATGAATCATTATCATCTAGCACTTATAGGATAATAACAGGATGTAAAACCTATCAAAAAAGGGAATACTTGAAAATCTACCAGAAAGTGGCACCTCCAGAATAATATGAATGTGAAAAATAGAAAGAGAGGAATAAAAAAAATAAAATTAAAGATGCAGAACTCTGCAGTTTGTTTCACACTTGAAATGAGTTGATGGTGTTTGGTGCTGTATGCACAGGCAGTAACCACTGCTTGTCCCTAAAAAGGGGGGACAAAGTAAAAAAGATAAGAAAGAAGTGGAAGAAAAGTGTTATTATTGTGTCTGGCTATGGGTCTCCAAAAGTTTGTGTGCACAACTGACAGTCCCCCACCATCTTCCCTTCAAAGCCACCTGGGATCAGTCCCCAAACCCAACTGGAGAGGTTTTCTAACCCGAGCACGTGTAGCTTGTCCAGCTTCATACAAGGAAACTGTGAGCAAAATCCATTTCTTCTGCTTCCCGTGTACTTGCTGTCACTATAAGCTTCCCCCCACCTTTTCTGGGAGGAAAGAAATGAGCCACAACCCCAATATAGCTAATTTCAGAAATAACTCTAATTTAGTCTTAAAGCCTCCGAAGCTTAATGGGGCTGTATCATGAATATGATTGTCTGAAGTTAACACTCTCTTTTTATTCATTTGTCTAGCAATTTATTTGTAAAAAGTAAGCAAACTGAAATGAGCAGGCAATCAGCTGCCCTGACACAGTATTTTACCCAAGGGTATTCTCCAGGAATGGAGGCAGACTATTTCAGCCATACAATGTAATATTTATACCTCCATCATGAGAAGAACTCATGACCTTACTCCTAGATGTAATGAAAAGGTATATATTAAAAAAATAACCCTCTCTTTATAATGAAAGACGTTGCAATACCCCAAACTCCAATACAAGTGGACAGAGATATTTTGAAGCATTGCAGGAATGTATTCCATTGGAGAAATTATCATCAGCTGCTCTGTCTGTACCAATGAGCACCAAAGCAGAGTTTGGGGGAGTTTGCTTACATTTGGAAAGCTGTGAAATCAACTTTTCTATGCACCTATACTGAGATGTATCAGCCTGACCTTTTTTACACGGATCCTTACACTTTGTATAAAATTAATTTGTGAGCAGAGAAAAGTAGTCATTGCTGAGAGAAGGCTCTTCTTTCTCAAACCCAACCAGGCTGCAGAAAAATTACCTCGTTGCTTCCCTGCCCTCTCACAGTGACTCATCAGGAGTAAACTGATAAATGGGGCAGGTTGTGGGCAGTCCAAATAATGAAGAAAAATCAGATGTGAAATTTTCTCTTGGGAAAGAGCTTTTTGAGGGCTGCGTCTCTCACTGCTATGGTGGAAGGATGGGGTGAGATCCTTGCCAGGGTGCTACAAACAGCAAGGGATTTTTAATTGCCCAGGGCAAGAAGAAATCATCTCAGACTTTTCATTCATTGGAGTAGACTTTATGCAGGGATGCCTTATAAAAATACCCTGCAGAAGATACTCTCATGTCTACACTGATCATATAAATAACTCTTGCAAAACGCAGTATTTTATTCTGAGCCCCACGTAGTTCAATAGGGTTTCTCCTGGTTGATGAGATAATAGCTAGAAACTGAATTTTTTGCACTTGTCTGTGAAGGGTGTGAGATGGGTGAGTTAAGCCCTGAACATGAGGCTCTGCTGGAATGAAAGAACAACCTCTTGGAAATAATAAAAATATGGGCTACAGACACAAAACAGGAGAGGGTTGTGGCTGTGCTTCTTTCTCAACCCCAGAGCCCCAACCTGGCTCATGGACACCTCTTTTAGGGTAATTTCGGGGCAGAAGTAAAAGGCACACAAGATGAAAGGCAGTCTGCACCAGTGTTTCTCCTTGCTGAAGTCACAACCACTGAAAAGAGAATATTGTTCCCATAACAAAGGTGGATATTGTGAACCCAAGCAGATGATGATGAACACTGGCACAGACTTCCTGTATCAGCAAGTAGGAAGGCTAAATTATACCAGCAAAAATTAAGATTAAAATAACTGTATGATTAATTTCCTATTTTACCTGGAATAAATAAACCTTTACCTCTGTAACTATTGTTATAAGAGCTGGGCTGGTATGTTGGTATCTGCTAAAGAACTAACATATTTAGTTTTATTGTTTTGTCAAAATATTAAGAATATCAATATATCTCCATAATTCAGTGTTATACAAAGAAGCATTTTTGTGCCATATATAGCAAAGATTGTATTATACTTTTGAGATCATAGGTAATGATGACAAAGTGATCTGTGTTCAATTTCAGCATTAATGTCTGGTTTGAACAAAGCCTGAAATATGGTCTAGGAGCTAAGAGGCTTTAATATTAAGATCTTTAACTGTAATTTATGTGACAGAAGATAGGGTTTAGCATAATAAAATGTAATGGGCTCCTCGAATGAAGAGGACTAAGAGACAATTGAAAACAAGGTAAAAATGGTAAATTATAAATAACAGTAAATTTACCTTTATGTTGTTACTTCATTTATTTTTGATTTGTTAGACAGGCTCTGTAATTTTTCATTTTGCTACATTTGGAACCAGGCATTTCTGCACCTCAGGAATAATGGGTCGAAGGATAGCAATGCTGTTGGGCCACTCTTAAGGAAACTGTATTAGGGGGCCAAATAGAAACCCTCTTTCTCTCTAGTGCTTGTAATTTACCTGTAAAAATTCAGCCTGAGTTGAATTTCAGCATATAAACACATGGAGAGCAGATTCATATACTTATTTTACCTCCAAAATCAGTTTTTTTGGAAGTTGTTTAAGTGTAAAAAAATGAAGAAAGTATAATATTTTTCAATATTTTTTGGAAATCAGGGTATTGAAATGAAAATAAATAACGAGCAGGTGTTTTTGCAAGGTATAATTTGCAAATTTTTTACAGATGGTGACAAGTGTCTGAAGACTCTCCCCATTACAAGTGAGATTCTTCACAGGCACCACCACACACCTAGATGGAAACTGAGCCATAAGAATTTATCTGAAAGTTGACTGAAATGGATGGAAACCTCTCCATTTTTCTTTAAAGGTCTCAAGACCAGACCCTGTGAGCATTGCAATGGTATGTCTGGAAGAAATCAAGTTTATCAGTGAATCTTCATCTTTTTGTAAGTCCTGTCTGCCCTTTTTTTCCCCTAACATGAATGTAATTAATTTTATATAACTGATATGTATATATATAAATAAAGATATAAACTGTTCATATTTCTTATGGTCAAAGACAGAGGCTTCTGGTGACGAAGAATTGGGAATTCCCTTTTCCTCGTTTCTTAGATTTTTATCTTGGTTTATCACCAGATAAAAATTGGTGGTAGAGAGGAATGGGATTCTGTGTATGCAGTACTTATAAAGAAATATGATGTTTATTAAATACAGATATTTTTATTTCAATGGTTGTATTTCCTAGAAACTCCCAAGGGAAAATGCAAATCTTACAGGGAATGGTGTTTACTTTCACTATAACAGATGCATTATAGATTTATTATAAAAAATGCAGAGCGTTGCAGCAAATAACCAGCAGAAAAACATGACATAAAACAGGGAGGTAAAACAGACCCTTGTGTTAAAGAATTAAAGGCAGTGACCCAATAACAGTCCTGGATAAGGATCTTCCTTCTCCATGTCTTGGACCATGATAGAAGTGATGGTTCCTGCACCACATCCCTCCCAGAGACTGGCTTTGGTCATTCTCATGTTCTTGGGGGTGGTTTCACCTCTACTTTTTATGTAGCAAATGGTTACACATATGCTTGGTATATGCCAATATCCTCTTGTGTGCAACTGTCCTTATCTATAGACCACTGAAATCTCTGGAAAGCCTCCTATTGTTTTCTATAGGAACTGGACTGGAGCCTCACAAAAGCTAAAATCAAGCCTGAGATTAGTTAAAAAGAAAGTCTGTGGGATTTCAAAGGAGAAACCTTGATGAAATATGAATTCAAATAAAGAAAAGGTTTTAACAATAATTAATAATACATGCTGTGAATACCTTATAAATGACTGATACATAATAAATGAATCATACAAATGTATTCATTAGCTAAAATTATCATACATAATAATTACATTTTCTGAAAAATTTATGATAGGGGAAACTCCTTCCTTGGATATATTTGTGCAGCTTTCTTTGACACACATGTACACTCGAGGCTGGAATGTGGCCCTGAGTGTGTGTGTATTGTCACATTAATAATTCTGGGAAGGGAGCTCCATGCTCTAAGAAGTATATAAATTCATCCTGCTGCATTTCTTATTTAAAAACCATGCTGTGTGTTAAATGAAATTCCGTAGCCCAAGGAATCTTTGCTGCAACCCCTCGCTCTGCAAAAGTGAAAACTACAGGAAACATGATTTATAGGGAAAAGTTTTCTTTGTTTTGGTCCAGTTTTCTTAGACTTCAACTGTCCACATATGTGGGCACGTAGCACCCATGATCACAGTATTTAGCCAAGTGTATTAAATTTGCCTCTGAAGAGAGTGAAAACTCTGTTTAGAAGTGCTCTGACTTCCATCCGATGCAGAGTCTCAGAGACTGATCACAGGGATGATCAGCTCTTCTGCAGCTGGGTCTGGCCATGACTTCCAGGTAGTTCAGAGGGGCACTGAATAGCAAAAG
This sequence comes from Serilophus lunatus, assembly GCA_013399895.1. Classification (NCBI taxonomy): domain Eukaryota; kingdom Metazoa; phylum Chordata; class Aves; order Passeriformes; family Eurylaimidae; genus Serilophus; species Serilophus lunatus. The sequence goes on along the minus strand of VXBA01000861.1, from coordinate 3,579,029 downwards.
AGCTTATCTGATACTTTATTTGGTTGCTTCTGTCCTTGATATATTGTGTAAAATCAGGTTCTTGGCCAGGAAAGTAGTGCATAGGTTTTGCTTCCATTAGAAAGGACATCTGTCCAAGTTGACTTTCAGGTCAAATGAAAAAAAAAAAAATCTATACATTGAGCTAAATTCTCAAATAGGCCAGGCAACTGCCATCATGATTCTCTGCCAGTGGATCCCTGGCTCTCTGCAGTGTCACTGTCTGAGTGATCAAGGTCCTTGTCTCTTGAGTGCTGAATTTTCTCTGGCTCCTTTTGAGAGATTATTCTCTCGGCATGTCTACAAAGAGGATGAGTTCCCTGCCTGGGAGAACTGGCAATATCAAATAGGTGTGCACTATTCAGAAGTTAAGCAGAATTGGGCAGACATGGAGAGGAGATCAAAGTTTATCAACAGCCGTGAGCTTTAATGAAGATTGTGGAGGAGGAAAGCAAACGCTGATTTCAGGACATGGCCTTTGTATTCAGTTCCAGTTACAAAATTTGAGGATCAGATATGCAAGTGCAGGTGGTGGAAGACTGTAGCAACATAGTCAAAGAGTTTGAAAGAAATCCAAGCTGTGTTTTTTTTTTTTTAACCAAAATACAATTTATCCAGTTGGGAAATGCTATTTCTTTCCTGTCTTATCAGCTGATCACATTTCTGCTCCTGTGAAATCTGACCCTGGGGTGGCACAAGATAGTGCAGATAGAGGAATTTTGCTTTTCTTACCCAAAATGAGAGTTGTGCACTCCCTGTGCTACAGCCCAATGATGCTGCAGGCCTGGACCATGGAGCCTGAGTGACATGAGGAAAGATCCCCAAACCATTTCTCTGCAAGACACATAAAACCTGCACCACACATTTCACTGCCTAGGCAATTATTGCTCCAGACTAATAAGTATGTTTTAAATGCAATAACATGTGTCTTTAAAATAAACATGCTTTCTTTATTAATTACAGAAATTTGCCACAGCACAGAGCTGAGTGTCTTTGGGGTAACAGGTTTTAGGATTTGATTACAGCACCATCTACTGGGTATAGAACTTCTCCTTTCAAACCCTCTCGCAGTAAAAGTCGAGGATCACTTTCAGAAGACGATTTAAGTGGAAAAAAAAAAGTCATTTCATAAATGTCTAAACTCGAAGGCTCTTGAAATCAGTACTAAGATTAATTAACATCAGAGAGATTCAGCTCTTTCTGGTGATGCTCACCTACAGTCATGTTTAAATTACCATCTTGGTCTTGGTGATGAAAAACAGATCTAAAGGGTGAGACAGCATGTTTACTGCAATACATTTCATGTAATTATAACAAGGGACCATCCATTTAACTAATAAGAGCATTGGGTGTACCTAGACAGGTAGGAGTGAGCAAACAAATGTGATGTCCTCGGGCAAAACCACTGAATGGCAGCAGAAAGCGTTGAATTAATTTAAAGAAAAAAAAATTTACTTAAGGGATTAATCAGTTAGACTTAACTCATAATATGTAATAGAAATCCCTTGCATGCCTTGCAAAAAAATTGATTTCCTCCCAAAGAGGGGATATATTTAAAAGCTGATTAGTGGAAGTAATGGTTAGGATATTTGCGCTCCCCAATGATTGTTAATTTTTCACATAATACAAGCTCCTACTGACTTTTACACAGCTGTAAGTGTTCTGAACAGAGCCCTGTTAACATCTGAGCAGTACTGGATGCTGTCTGTCAGTACCATAATCTCTCACTGTTAACTGCTCGAGGTACTGCTGAACACAAGCCACTAATGCAGAATCTTTTGCAGTAAAAAGCACTCTTGCCTTGTGCCCCCAAACAGATTTCTCGTACCCTTTATCTGACAAATTTTGGAGAAAGTCTGACTAGCAGAGTTGGCAAAAGCAGGACCCGACAGAAGTCCCTTCCTGATGGAACTCTGGTCCTTGGAGCAAAATATGTGTTTTGAACCACCTGGATGGCAGGTGCAAAAGCCCCAGGCCTGTGGTACACCCCAAAAAGCAGCTCACAGCCCATCTGCTCTCCATTCCCATTTGCTGTTGCAGAGAGAGACTGGCCACAGTGTCGTGCTCTGCTGTGATGGATGAGCGAGTACAAAACCTCCCCTCCTGGCTGACCTTCTCCTCCACCACAGCAGTTTTAGGCTGGTACTGAGGAACTAGATGAACAAAACTCAGAAGATGATCTGAGTCCAAAAGGTCAGACTCACTTCCTCTTTTCATATATTAACATTTTAATTCATTCTTTTCTTTGGGCCAGTCTGTGTTGTTGGAAAACAAATTCACAGTTTCTAATGGAAAAAAAAAACACAAACCCCAAACAACCCAGAACAGAAATATAGTAAATTTGACTTAGAAATCGCACTGAGGCGGGGAAATAAGAAATCCAGTCCAAGTAAGAAAAGGAAATCTGGTGCACAGAGTAGATGGCAAACCCTCATGTGTTGTTAGGAATGCGCTCTCACTGCTTTATCTTCATGTGTGTGATTATTTGTTCCTCTCAGAGCAGCCAGGAATAGCTCTGCCAGTTGTGTGAGCTGAGGAACAACTCATAAATGTGACCTAAGGCATCCTCAACACTGTCACCTCTTCCTCAGCATCCTTAGGCCTGATACTGGGTGGCAGCTGGACGAGCTGCAAGACATCCTTATCCTGCATTGAATCCAACCATGCCAGCCTTGCAGTAGGATTATGGAATGCCTCTGTTGTGGTTACTCATGATCTTGACTCCCAGAAAACCATCCAAGGTGTGTTCTTTGACTAAACATGACACCAGATCCTCCCCAGTTTCTACCAGAATATTTCATCTGCCTTCTAAAAGCTCATTCCTACAATTAAAGCTGTGTATCATTTCACTGAACACATCAGGTTTCTCATCTTCCTATTTTTCTGTGAAAGGCTTCAACCTGTCTGAAGGCTGTTAGATATTTCTGCTTGATTCATTGAATTTCTTTGTTTCCCATACGAAAGGTTGTACACTTTGCATAAGATAACTCAGTAGCTCATGCAGGCTTGTTTTAGTGTGAATAAAGGATGGATCCAGCCTCAATCCAAGCTTTTTTAGTGGTTGTGTTTATGAGGGAGGAGCTGAGAGATCAAGCTTCAAATTTTGAAGAGTTCACGTGCAAAACCTTAATATATTGCAGTGAAAAACATTTTACATTTGTGGAAGTATAAATACAGCAGTTGGTTCCAGCTATTTATTGTTGAGGTGTTATTGTCCAGATATCATTAATTTTCTCTTCTTCTTCTTTTTTCTTTTTTTTTTAATTAGAAAGGGTTCCCCTCCCATAAGTAGTGGAAATCTGTACTAGATGGGGCAGTGGTGCAGCAGGACTTTGATTTGGGATACCAAATTGTGGAAATTTGCTTCTTATGGTTAGTATCAGCATATTTTGTTACTAGATGCTAAAGGCTGAATGGTGTATTGCAGGATCCCTTTGAAGCCCATCTGTTCCAAAAGGCTTGTGAGCTACTTTGGCAGTGTATTGTTAATTCAATTTTGATCATAGTAAAGCAGAGCTTTTGGTGTCCAAAAAAATGTTTAGATGTTCCTTGCTTTTTGGGACTCTACTGTGGCAGACAATGGAGCAACTCCAATGAGATTATTAAGGAAATGTTCCATGGTAATTAAATGATGAATCTCTGTCTATCTGTCTGTCTGTCTGTCTATCTATCTATCTATCTATCTATCTATCTATCTATCTATCTATCTATCTATCTAATCTATCTATTTTTCTCTCTCTCCATCCATGATCTACCTACCTACCTACAAACACTTTGTACAACTATAATGCACTTCCTACTATTTTTCTTGCCATTTTAAAGCATGCAATGTTTACATCTGGTGTTATAATTCAACTAGTGTTATAATAATTCTATAACTGTTACAAGAATTTTTTTAATTCTTGCTGTCCTCTGGGCTGTATGGGGAGCTGAAGGAAAATCTGGGAGAGCTGAAGGGAAATCTAGGAAAGCTGAAGCTTTCTTGAGAGGCCTTTTATCTTGCTAGAGAGCAGAGGGATGAGGGTGATTGTGTGGATGGGGATGGTACCTGCAGTGACAAATGGCAATTCCCTTACGTTTGGTAGCTTCACTCGACAGGGGCTTCACACTTGTTATTTTCAGGATTATTTTGTCCCACATTCCACTTCGCAATAGATCCTTTCTGAAAGGTATTGTAACACATTTTTCTTGGAGGAGACTGAAGCCAGTGGAGGAAATGGGGCTACCTGATGAAATATCCCGTTTAGTTCACTGGTGGGAGAATGTTTAAACCCTGCACCTCCAAAATGGGACATCTACATTTGCTAGAAGCAAGTGGCCTTTCCTGTGCCTTCAGAGAGGTGTGTAATGGAGTGATGTTTGATCTGAGGCAATCCCATAAAAATATTCAGGACCACAGGAAGATGAAATGACTCCTTCCATATGTATGAGTATTACTAACCTAGTAATCCACAGTTAAAAGAACTTTTTTTTTAAATTTAATAAAGAGGTTATTTTAAACTTAGATCTGCAAAACACTCATACCTCCAGCACATTGCCTCAGTGAAATATCCCTCTACATGAAAATATAGACAGTTAGTTTTTTCTTCCAAAGTGAAACACTGCAAGGTCTTTCATTACTGGTTTATTATGCTTTCTGTATCTTTGCTCATTTTTCACCAGTATTGCATTAAGTATTGATATTGATTTCTTGTAAATGGTACTGAAATGGATGGCTCACAGTTTTTGTTATTGTTCTGTAGCACTTGTATGTAATTTATTATAGCTGCAATGGAACCTGCCCCTTGCTGCCAGGGTTTAAATTAAATGTGCCATGTTTTGGCCCCTAGTAGTCACATACATTTCTCATTCTAAATCTAAAAGTGTTATGTGCAAAGTTACTTTTTTAATTACTTCCTTGATATTACTTAAAAAGTTTATTTCAATAATTTTGTTAATTAATATGTAATGTATTGGTTGAATTAATAGTATTTTTCTTTTCCATTAAAGAGACTAATGTCCTGTAAAAACAACATGGAGTAACTGGTAGTAACGACTGGCTTCATCTTTCTGAGAGAAAAAGAGGAGATCAGCTCCTAAATTTTCAGTGTGTGTTGGATCTAAGTCTTTACTCATGCATGGACTCCCCAAAAGGTCATAATGGAATGAAAAGAAGTCATGGTATTGATGCTGAGGAGGGTCAGCCCAGCAGGAAGGGCATTGCTCTGAACCATGATTTAATGCAGTGGACTAAGTTTTGGCACAGATTTGACTTGGAACCATCAATTAACTTGATTTTCTGAGAATAAAGCAGCAACCCTGATAAAAATGAAGGAAAGCAAAGAAAATCCCCACATCAGATATGTCTGCACATGTGGTTCACTCATGAAGGGTTTCTAGAGAAAATACTATTGATTAACATCAGTGGTTTTAATGAATAAAACTTCGATTAATAGGATGGTATCAACAGAAGGATATTGAGAGAGACTTGTTTTGTATTCCCAGTTTTATTTGCTGCTATTTTAATAGAAGTAAAAATTGCTACTCTGACAAGGAGTGAATATTTTTTTCAGTCTGCTCATGGACAATCTTCTGCTCCAAGATTTTGAAATGATTGGGATGATGGAAGGAGAGACATTTGGCACTTCCTTCAAGGTATCTGCTTTTCTTCCTCTTTCTGGTTTCCTATAGGTACATCTCCAGCTCTGGACTCATGGATGTTCCTGGGCCGTTGCACTCTGAAATTGTGTTGGTGTAGAGGACATCACTTCTAAGTTGTTTCAGAAGTAATTTATAATGAAACTTAGTGCTTTTCACACAAAATTAACTGAAACCCTTCACAAAAAGTCTTAGTTCCAGTTCACTGGTTAAATCTAATTGGCATTTCACAACCTCATCTTGGATATTTCCTCCCCTTGATTTTGGACAGTGTCCTTTACTCTTTCCCTGAGAGGTTTAAATAGGTCTGTCCCACTTAGTTCCCTCTGCTCATCCTGCAGAGTAGCTGGTCTCATTACACAGTTCTTTTTAATTTAGGTCTTTGAAGCAAACCAGGAATACTTTAACATTTCAAAAATTTCAACATTATGTAATAAAGTGGCTGAAGTCTCTGTTTTTAAGGTTGGTGTGGACACAAAGCAGGGCACAGCCATAATTCTCAGGCAACTCGAAGTTTCATCGGGACAAGGACTTGCTGCCCCAGCACCGTGTGTGTGTTGGGAAGGGCTCTGTACTCATGAAAGGGTTTTGCATTTACCAAAAAGCATCTTTAAGACATAAACCCATAGAATCATAGAACAGTTTGGATTGGAAGGGATATTTGCAGTTCATTTACTCCGTTCCCTGCCATGAGCAGGGACATCTCCGTGCTCAGTGTCCTGTCAAACCTGGCCTTGGACACTTCCAGGGATGGGGCAGCCACAGCTTCTCTGGGCACCCTGTGCCAGGGCCTGCCCACCCTCACAGGGAAGAATTTCTTCCTGATATCTAATTTAAACCTGTCCTCTGACAGTTTGAAGCCATTTCTCCTTGTCCTATCCCTCTAGGGTCCTCTAAGACCTTGTCCCAAATCCCTCTCCATCTGTCTTGGAGCCCCTTTAGGCTCCAGAAGGGCATCTAAGATCTCCCCGGATCCTTCTCTTCTCCAGGCTGAGCACTCCCAGCTTTCCCAGCCTGTTTCCAGAGCAGAGGGACTCCAGCCCTTGGAGCATCTTTGTGGTCTCCTCTGGACCTGCTCCAGCAGGTCTGTGTGATGTAGCTCCACAGTTGCTGACTCAGCCAGATTGTGGCCAGATCCTTCACCTTTAGCTTGCCAGGGAATATCATATCAATGAAACCATGGTCCCCAGGTCTGAGAGCTGGAAGGTGCTGTCAAGCTGTGGGTATCTGACATGCCAATCTTTTCCCTCCCACTCCTCCTGTCTCTGTTGTGTTTTGCCCTAAATAAAAGCCTGTTTTAAACAGCACCATTCTGTATGTAACATATCAAATAATGTGCCAAAAGTTCTTTGCTTGGTTATGACACAAATTGTTTTTGCTGGGCCTTAGACCTTGGTTGTCAAATCACAACAAGGCAGTCTTCAAGTTGTGATTAATTTTAGCCACTACATTCACACTGAGCTTTTTGCTGCACTTAACAGATTTTTATGAAGCCTTGTACTGAAGAGAGTAAATGGATTTATTGAGAAAATAAAGCAGAAAAAGTCATCTCCTCCTTTATTTTCCCACCCCCCAAAAAGGCAAATTAGCAACTTAGGTAGCTTAGTTTCCCCACTGGAAGGAATTTCTTATGTTATTTTTGCTTTTTGTTAGTTTGTTCAAGCCCCCTGAGAGCAACAGGTCCAGAACCCAGAGCTCATATTGCAATGGTGATGAAGTGTTTTGCAGCAGCATAGTGGAAAACCTGAGCATCAGAGGTGTTAATCTGATCTATCAGTATTGGTGTCCCACACCTCTGCCCTGGTGCAGGAAATTAAAGAATGAGATCTGCAAGGGAACTATTTCATAATGCTTTAAACAAATGAACTTCTTAACATTTCATGATCTCTGGAAGATTGTTTTGTTGGGAGCAAAGCTGTCTGCAGTGGGAAGCATTTGCTGGAAGAGCAGTGGGATGGCAGTCATGTCAGCTACAGCCCAGGAAAGGACACTTACTTGAGCTTTAGCATTACTGGGTAAATTACTCAATCTTTTTTCGATTTTCATTTAGGCTGAGTTTCATGGGAAGAACTGTCCCAAATCTCGGACTGTAGCTTGCTTTTTATGGAGAAATCACTCACTTCACCCAATCTTCCTCACAGATTTCACCAGGGGCACTTTGCTGATGTGGGCAGTCCACAAATCAAGTAACCTCCCACATTTCCTCCCCTGCCTGCTTCAGAGGGGTTTGTGATGATACCTGACCATTAAAGCTCTTTGCCGGTTTATGTTATTTAGAATCTCCTCCCTCCCTTTTAGACCATTTCCAAGAAATTTCTATTCACTTTACTGCCCCTCTGCCACCCTCTGAACCGCGGAGGGGTGGAGGGAGCCATCCAGCCCTGAATCAGCAGGCTGCAGCTCTCCTCAGGAGCACCAGATCATGTCTGCAGAGAAATAAATGCAGCCTGTGCTCAGTGAGAGGCTCTGGCAAAGCTTCAGACTAATGCCTCCTGTTAATTTCCGAGTCCCCTCAAGAGAAAAAAGGCATATAAAAAGGAAGCAGAAATTCCTCAAGGATAACAGTAATGTACCTTATCCACAAATTACCAGCAGACCTTTACAGTGGCTTATCGCCTATAAAAAGCTTCGGAGTAGTCATTACAGTCATTGAGCTGATGGGGCCTTTATGACTTTCACCCACCATAAGGCAAGGCAGCAGCAGCCTGGTGCAAAACTGCTTTGGAGGGGCCACCACATCACTCAGCCACAGGGGGCATCCCTGGGGCAAGGAGCATCCCTGGGACATTTCTCCTCTGTACCAGGAGTGGGATGAAAGCTGCCATCAGCCCAGTGTTGCATGGACAGTGAGGATGAGCTCTGCCAGGGTTTTCCTCCCAAAGGCTCAGGGAGATTTCTCCTTCTTCCCCACATATCCCTGCTACTCAGCTCTTTTTGTGCCTCGAGGCTGGTATGTGCCAGAGAAGACAGGGGGAATGTTAAATGTGAGGGACCTTCTTACTCTCTACAACTGCCTGAAAGGAGGGAGAAGTCAGGTGAGATTTGATCTCTTCTCCCAGGTAACAAGTGATAGGTTGGGAGAAAATGGTCTTAACTTGCACTAGAGGAGATTGGGATTTGATATTAGGGAAAATTTCATCAGTGAAAGGGTTGTCAAACATTAGAACAAGCTGGCCAGGGAAGTGGTCACCATCTCTGGAAGAGTTAAAAAAACTTGTAGATGTGGATTTAGGAATATGGGTTAGTGGTGGCTTTGTCAGTGCTGGATTATGGTTAGACTTGATGGTCTTAGAGAGCTTTTCCAACCTTAATGATTCTGTGGTTCTGGGATGGCTCCTGCCGTGTTTCTGTCCCACTGCTGCTGGAGCCACTCTGCTGTCACACTGCCATGTGGCCATCACCCTTTAACATCAGCCTCCTCCTCTCCTTTGCTTCCCTCAGGCACGTGTCTACAAAATTCCCAAATTAAGTCCCATTTTGAATAGGACCCATTTATCTCTTATTTGGTTTTTTTTTTCCCTTCAAATCTTTGAATGTGAAAAAAGAGGCTTCTGGGAACGAGCTGATAATGTCTCCCTTTTTCTTCACTCTTCTTTTGGAGGGGAGAGATGAACTGATTAACAAGATGGAACATTTCAGGTAAAGCATAGCAGACATGTTAGATGTAGTTGACCATCTGAGTGTGTTGGATATTGCTGTTCTATCTGTTATGCATTTGATGACAATAAACCTGAAAAGTCTAATTGAACACAGACTAGAGATGAAGTTTCTGTGCATGTTCTGCAGAGGAATTACTGGTGCTATCCTTGCTGTTAGATTGAATTTCATTTCAGTTCTGTACTGTAATGTAAAAAACCTCAGTTCACTGATGAGCCACATAAAGGATTTTTAAAATTGAAAGTATTCTTATAATGTGCCATCCAACACTTACCTTTGCTTTATTTATAATCAGAGTATTGCAGTGTTGTCTACACAGTTTCACTTCACTCTGTGTATCCTTTTTTGGCTTTATTTGCTAGCAGGGAGCTATAACTGGTGTGAGACTATTACAAAGCTGAATTATGGAAAAATACAGTTCTACTGGAAGAGGTTAACAAAAAACCCCATGATTCCACACAGATTTATCAGAGTCAATTTTTCTTCCAGTTGCAAACACAGAAGAAAATTCAAGTATTTTAAACAGAAAACAAATCTTCAAAGTATAGTACACACATAAAATCCTGAGTAAATGTTTACTGACTGCAACACCTGGAACAATTAAGATACTGCAGTGGAGCAGGGTTTGATTTAAGAGGGTGAGCCTTGCAGATGTGTGCTGAGCTCATTACTTGTGTCCTCCAGAGCTCAGAGCAGCTCCTGCTTCCATCCCTCCTCTGCTCTTCCTGAACTAATCTTGCACTTACCAATAATTGATGCTCTCCACTGAAGGGAATGGGATGGGAAAAGGTGGCAATTTAGCAGCTGTGTTTGCTGCACTTATTTTTACTTGCTTTTACTCTGGTGTGTGTGTCGAATATGGGTCAGGCCTTTCATTGCCCAGCAGCACAGGGAAACGTGTATTTCGTTAAGACACTCAAGTAGTACAGTTAATCCAGTAAAAGGCTACCAGAAAAATATCTTATTCAAAGATATTTTTAGGTTCATGAGGTTCCTTTTGCAAAAAACTGCCTTTTGCAAGGACAAACCCACAGTTTTCTCTGAACTCCCTTCATATTTTCATTCTTTTCCTTGATGACACCTTGGCACAACAGGTGCCACATAAAGGTTTGTGAGGGCAGTGCAGGAGAGCACTGGAAGAAGTCTCCATTCAGTTCTTCCTTAGGGGAATGCAGGACCAGCTCCTTAAAATCTTTGTCATGTGTCAGAAAACAGCTGATTTTGAAAATGAACCTTACTCACCAACGTGTTACAGAAAAGGCAAGGATGGGGAAAGGACTAAGTCTGACAAAATTCTGATTTTATAAATGGCTTTCAAAATTCCAAACATCTCAAACATTGATTTTTTTGTCAAGACACTGGACAAAATTTAATAAATCACTATGTTCATGGAAACCTTACAGTGAAATGAACCATATACATATATGAAAACAAAGTAATTATTTTACAAGTAGGTTTCTTTATCCTAATAGTGGAAAACAACTATGTTGGAGAAACCATTTAGGAAAGTAGGGGTTTTTTTCCATATGACCTCCATTACTTATATGTGTCTGGAAAAGGATATTACAGATGTTTTGCAGACATAGCTTTGTATGTCCTGTATAATACTCTGCACAAAATCTGCACAAGATAATATTACATTGAAACCTTTTAGAAATCAGATCTTCCCTCAGTCTAGCATGTGCTTGGGATAATTAGCTCTAAAACCCCCAAAACACTGGGAAGACTAATTAAATAAAACTCAGCAAAACATTCTATATTTTAGCAGTATATTTTATGTTCTTATATACATACAGCTGAAATATATAGAAAGAAGAAAAGGCATAACCTGTATGATGAAAACTCCATTCCAATTATGCAATAATTGCATTTACCTTAGATTGTCAGCAGACATGTAATTGATAAATTTGATATAAAATGTAGAGCATTTGTGAATCTGTTATTTTTCTCTCAGTGTATTCCCAGGATTAATCCCTGGCCAATGAAATGCTTGCCTGCAAGATGTACCTGGCAACTTGAAATTTAAGATGCACTGGTTGGTCTTGACTGGACATATCTATTGTCTCATATTGCTGATTTGGTGTCCTCTTATCAGATTTTCAAAGCAAACTCCTGCCTTTATGCAGAATCTAACTGCTTTCACCATGGGAAGAAAGTGGCAGTAGAAAATCATGAAGCCAGAAGGGTGAAACCAGAGATGGAATAATCCTTGTTTGTTTTTAGGTGAATATTCACATTCTTTTAGGCTGCTACTCAATTCTGTTCCACCATATTCCTCACAGAGGATTAGATTTTCCAGCTGATGACAGTATGTTTTTAGAAAAGTAATGTGTTCAATGTGTCCTCTCTGGAAGTCTTGCTTGGTCTAAATATCGATTGAATTTTACTACCAGCCAAGGTCAGAAACTGAAGAGGTTCTTGTTGCAGCAAGCTGCGTATTCATCTCAATATCAACTAAGTACCTAAACTGTTATTGGAATTTGATGATCAATTACATCTTTGAAAAGTACTTAGTATGACATTTGTTGGGCTTCCATATTTTGTGTTATACAGTCCCACCTGATAGTTCAATAACCGGAAAAATACCAGCAAAGGATCTCTTCAGTTCTTTGTGCAGACAGTGTCTGCTTTATAATTCACATTTCTTCCTTTTATCCACATTACTAAGCATTACACATTGTTTGAAGGTTTTCTTACTGCCTCCCTGGCATTACATCATTAAAGAACATACTGCTGTTTCACATATTTAGGCAGACAAACACACAAAACCTTCTTCCAGAAGAATATTTCTTAATTCTTCACCCTGCAACCTTTACATTTGGAAATGTCACCATTAAATTCAACTGTAATAACTCAGTCTGTTCCCCTGTCACTAAATGCTCTGCTATGTCTGTAGGAATGTGGAGCCACCCAGCATCATTCAGAGGGATATTTGCTAAACCTGAACACAGTGGGGAAGGGTCACTCTCATTAGGCACAGGTTTTTTTGCTGCTTTAAGTTAAACAAGTGTCATAGAAGTAAAATCATAGAATGGTTTGGGTTGGAAGGGACCTTAAACATCATCTAGTTCCACCCCTGCCACGTGCAGGGACACCTTTCACTATCCTGGGTTGCTCCAAGTCGCACCCAACCTGACCTTGGACACTTTCAGGGATGGGGCAGCCACAACTTATCTCTTCAAAGACCATACTTGTCATAACATCCTCCAAAAACTTTGAAATATTTAGCAGTCCACTTTCTTCCTTACTTGCTTTTCAAGACAGATTTTCATTGAATTAACATTACTTGAAGAAAATTTTCCAATAATCAAATCAACATATGATATCCAAAACTTATCATGGCCCAAGACCAAGGCCATCAAAAGTATTAATTTCACAGTATTTATATACATTTAGAACAACAATTTCAGGATCTGAAAACTACACCAAAATGAAAAAACAGTTCTCAACACACCCAACTTTTCCCTTTTCTCTGTCTATTCTTTATTAAATTGTGAAGTTGGAAAAAAACTTACAGAAGACAGTAGATCCTAGATAGCTTTAAAATTCATTGTCAGACACAACCCTGCTCCTCAATCTCTGTGGGCTTTGGGTTTTACTGTTTTTCTTTTTTTGTCTTTATTTGCTTGGAGTTTCGATGTGGGTGGGGTTTTTTGTTAGTTCAGTTTGTTATTTCTTTGTTTTGTGTACTTGCACCAGTCTGATATTTCTCTGCTTCTTAATTCCTAAGAAAGGCAGCCACTCACCAGCAATGAGGGCAATGCAGAAGCTTTGCTTATTTTAAACATCATTAAAAAAATCAGCACCAATATGACTTCAAGGACCTTCCAATTTTCAAGCACATAAAACATTATAAGTGAACTTCAGTGTTCTGACATATGTGTTGCACCCTCTGAATGAGCTGGAAAGAAAGCAGAAAGGAGAGATTTATCAGGCATCAAGTTCAGCCATCCAGATATTTGCCAAGCTCATTTTTGTTGCTGGCTGTAGGTAATTCTGAAATGGTTTGTAAATTTAATTGACCATGTTTGAGGTGTGCACAGGCCATGCACAATCAGCAGCATCGTCAAGATAAGCAGCTCCATTTCTTAGCTAAGCAGGTCTAATGTGCCTTATTGGAAGCAAAATACACCCTGAGGCATTTTAAATGTAGTGGTTGGGTAGGGTGAGGCTCACTGTACTGAATGTGGTTTAGTAGGTCAGAAATGAAAGTGCTTTTGGTTTACTACTGCATGTCAGTCACACCAGTTAGACTTTGGAGAGAAGTTGTCTGGTTGAGTTACCTGTTACTAGTACCTCTATGCCTCAGGACATGAAAATGGGGAATCTTGCTGTTGGTGGGCAGGTCCTTACATTAGGTAGCTTTGCAAACTGAGATCTAAACCATCCTGCCAGTGGCCTCTTTTATGCTTTGTGGGTGTTATAATTTACCTGGCTGTGAGTAGGTGTCTCATTAAACTATGTTAAATAGAACTATGGTCCACATCTGACATTTAGAGGATCTTGAGTCTTATAATGAGATCACTTTAAAACACAGGTATCTAAGCAAGATTCCTTAAATATGGACAGCAGTTTGAAGAGGAAGAGATAAAATTCGGAGATTTTAGACTTATCTAATCCATTCTTAGCTGTCTTTGTCATGTGAAGACATGAGGCCTTTCTGCTGGCAAAAAAATCGGGAGTTATGAGTTGTAAAATCTTGTTAAGAATAAAAATGGTAGTCAAAAAATTATGCCTGTTATTATTGTGCAACCTTTTTGGTTGATGAACTGTAAATCTTTGTTAATCTTATGCTCCTTTTAAAGCTCATTTTTGCTACCACCAGTGCACAAAGCAATGAAGCCACAGACTCAGCAGAGAATGACTGAGACAAGGTAGCAAACAGCTATCCTTAGACAGCAGCCATCATGACCTGTGCAGTAGTAAACAACCTGCCAAAAAAACCCCAAAATATTCATTACCCAAAATTTCTACAAGTGAGGTTTTACAGATAGAAATTATCCAAATAAAATTACAGCAACAGCATTGGTGTTATGCCAATGTGTGGCTATCACTGAATTAAAGCAGCATGTTAATAAATTAATAGTTGTTTAGTTTAGGATATTTGACTTTTTTTTTTTTTTAACATTCATTTACTACTATTCTGTAAACTCCTACTCCAAAGATTTATATCAGAGAGGCAATTTTCTTCCCGACAAGAGACTTATCTTTTTAGTCACAAAAGCAGGTCCCCAGAATCATAGCTTATTGCAGTGGCACAGAAGAATAAGTCAAGAGTTATCACCAAGTATAGCCAATTCAAAAAAAATAATTTTTTTCATCTTGAATTATTTTTCAGCTCCAAATCCAGTTTCTGAGTTACGGTTATGAGACTCTCAGCTCTAGGCTCAGTTCTAACTGAAAATTTCAAGAAATCATAGAACTATTGTGTTGAAAACTCAGAAATTAAAGGAAAACATACAGCTGTTGAGTTGATGCCTTGGAAATGCACTATGTAGCCCTCATAAAATGGGTCTCACATGAAATGTTAGCTCAAACTCACACAAGTACTCAAATCACTATTTGTTGGTTGCTGACCCGTATCTTTTAAGCTTAACTCACACTTGCAAAAGCCCAAAGGAGTTGTATTTGCAGTCTGTTTGCTCGTGTACCTTTCCACCCTAACTCAACTAAAACAATTTTCAAATATGAAGTGGCAGAAAATGGTAACTTCATTTCACAAGGCTTTGAAGACTGGTGCTCAAAGTGCCAGGTGAGTTTACTCATCCCTCTGGCTCTCTGGTGTTGAATGGCTTTGGGTGAGGTGTTGTTGGGACACAGATAAATAGCACTTTGAAGAGCCAGGTATGGATTTTGCTAAGCATTTTCTTAACTAGGCAAGCAGATTTATGTAATTACTGTAACATTTCATAGTAAATAACTAGAATATTTATTAGGTAATTTCAAACCAAACCCATAATTCTTAATAGTCCTCAAAAGTCCTTGATGAAATTACAAAAGAAAACGTGAATCCAGCTTTTTTTTTTCTGCTGGAGAGGAAGGGCACAGCTCCCAGTTACCATGGAAGGCAAGGAGGTCCCAAAGGGATCCTGCTGGGCACTGTGCCCTTAGCAGTGCCTGTGGCAGGTGTCAAGGACAGCAAGCACTGCCAGGGTGTTATGGAAGCACAGGTAACTCGACCCGTGCCATGGTGTGATGAGCAGCAGCAGGTACACAAAGGCCAGCTTCTAGCTCCATGACAGTACAACCCTAGAAAGTAATGGCTTTTGGAAAAGAGAAAGTATTCAAGCAGGATTTAGAATATTAACTGAAAAATTCTATGGATGTCACATAGGTGAACAAGAAACTAAAAGTATTAGTAAAAGTATCAATTTGTGGGAAGAGCCATGTGTAGAGGGAGAGATGACATCAGACACCAAGTCAGTTAATTAGGTCCAAAAAGGAAACATGGATCATTCTTCTGTGGAAAGCCTAGAGTGCTCTGTCTGTTGTTTTGGGCAGACAGTACAATCTTCAATCTGTATTTGAAATCTGTGGGGAAAATTCTTAGTTATTTCAACAGAAAACATCTTTTTGTGTGCCTAAAGCAGCACCATGGCATTGAGAGGCATGCAATGGGAAGTTCGTTCATATCTACAGAGACAGCATAAGATCTCTGTGTTGTTTAAATCCAAATGAAATCCTGTTTTAAGGATTTTGACACAACTGGAGTGATGCAAAGGTCTGTGCTCCTCAGTTTTGAGATGCTAGGGATTTTTTTCTGCTTTAAGAGACATCCTCATGGACTCTTGGTATGCTGCCAGTACGAATCCCAGATAAAGAGTATCCAAAATTGATGCTGACTTTAAGCGTGGGAGCAGTCTTTGTAGAGTCAAAGGCATCCACATGAGCTTAGTGTTAGAGATTCTCTTTAATCATCCCTCAGTTTTGGGGTCTGACTGTACTTTGGACTGGGACTCTCTTCCCCCCTCCTTTCCCTCTCCCTTCCAGTTTTCTTAATAATCTGAATGTTGTGTTGTGGAGAAGAAGACAGCTGATGTTCACAGCTGATCAAAAACTGGGCTACTTCTGTATATAAGATAAAATCTTGTTTATTTGATAGACACAAATTCTCATATGTGTGTATTAATTTTTTTTTTTTGTGGACAGCCTTTCTGAATAGCAAAAAGATGCTGCAACTAGCCTTGCCTTCATGGACATAGGTTAAATTATGCACAGGAGGAAACCAGGAGCTTCTGATCAAAATTCAGATTTTGAGTTGTTGTGTGCAGTACTTCCTCAAAGCAGCAGGTGTTTGCTCTTCAGTGAAGAGGGAAGACAACAGCAAAATTCACACCTGTCTGGAATTTCACAGACGCTGGATGAAGTTTTGGTATGTGTTTTCTTCAGACCTCACTGTAGACATTACAGTTTAGACCTTGTACTTTAGTTTTCCCTATGTTATGACAGGACAAGGAGTAATGGTTTCCAACTGCCAGAGGGCAGGGTTAGATGGGATATTAGGAAGAAATTCTTGGCTGGAAGGATGGTGAGAGCCTGGCACAGGTTGCCCAGAGAAGCTGTGGCTGCCTCATCGCTGGAAGTGTCCAAGGTTAGGTGGAAGGTGTCTCTGCCCATAGTAGGGGGTTGGAATGCCCCCTTCCAACCCAGACCATTCCACCTTTCCTTGATTTTATAATTCTGCATAGGAGGTCATACATAGGGCGTCCAACAGCTCTTCTATTGGTGTCTTACACAAAGTAACATCAGAGAAATTTCGTGATGTCTCTAATGGGATCAATGGCTAAGATAACTAACCAAACCCTATCAGATCAGGTAATCAAACACAGCACATCAACCTATACACCAGTTGTGTCACATACATCTATCAAAGGGTAGATTTTAGCCTCTAATTAACTGTATTTATTTGCAAGTAGTCTCACACTTTATTTCAGAGTTTTGACCCACAGTGTGCAGTAGTTCTTGCTGTGCTTTCTTTCTGCTTCTTACCCTCACCTCACTTGTAGTTCTCACTCTGTAAGAATAAAATAAATGCAATGCAGTGAACATCAACAGGCCTAGAAATTCAAAGGCATTTTTAGCAATGGCAAAAAAATATTGAACAACTTCAGGTGATGCTTACGGTTCCTAAAAATGCAAGTATCAACTGGTAAGTTTTTTGAAAATTGAATATAAAATCATAGAAAAATGCTTTATTTGATTCTCTGTTTATGGGAAATTCATTTTATTTGACTTTTTTATTTGTAATATCAACTATATTGCAGAGCAGAGTTTCTAGGTGCTCCCTTATGGTACCATTCCTCTAAATTATTAATGCCGTACTGTTGATATATTGTCAGCCTTGTACATACATTCTATGAAAATGAGTTTTACAGTAGGCTGGGATTTATAACAAAGCTTGACATATGCAGCTAATTCACCTAGACAGTCTTGTCAGTTTTAGGTTCATAAATAATTGATACTCGGGGCTTGGAGTTCAGCTACTGTTAGTGCTCCAGCTGTTAAATTTCAGCAGCATAATGGATGAATATTTGTTTATAATTTCTGTACATGGACCTGATGTCAGATCCCTGGTCTCATTTACATAGGTAGATTGAGATGTTGGAAGTGTAATGAGCATATGAAGATGATGAATTGTTTTCCTCAGTGCTGGTGCGTTTCTGTAAATGTTTGATTAGTTTTGAATGGATTACTGTTAGATTATCTGGTTCAGGGGTTAAAGTGAGCAGCTCTTTGCTCCCAAAGCTTTCATGATCCCTTGCTGACAGATTTTAAAATTCATACAGTGATATTAGTGCTGCAAAAGCAAGGGGTGTTCTTTGCAACAGATGTTTAGTAATTAAACATACGGTTTCCCTGTTTGGAAGTTGCCTGGGAAATTTAAATCAGAATGATTTGTTTACCGTAGTTTGAGGGAATTACAGTTTCTAAAAAAATAATGTACTTTTGCCCCTAAAGTGCTGGAGTTTTCCCCTCAATGACACTAATTAAAAATGAGCAAAACACACACATACCCTCACAGAAATTCAGATGTTCAACGCTTCGGTAGACAGATGCAAAGCCATAACATACAGAGGTTCTTCTCATTTTCTCCTTTTGCAAATTAATGGGCAACATTCAAAAAAACATTTTTAGCTGGCTGTCCCAAGCAGAGATGCTGAAGTAAAGCAGATTTTCAACCATGCCTTTCTGTTGGAGCTCAGCTGGGAGAAGCTGTGGGATGTGGATGTTACACACAATTCCTGATGACGTAAAGAGTGTGAGCGAGGAGGGGGAGTGCAGTAAGGAAATGGCATTGGAGAAGCACAGACTAAATTAACATGAGATGTCCTTTCATCTCTTATGACCTAGCACGTGTCACATAGCTAAAGGGATGGTGTGTTGAACCAGGAAACGTGTGTGGGGGGGGTAGACTGGGTCTGCCTTGCTATGGGTTTATATAAAGATAAGAGGAAGATGAGTTGGCCATCCCATCTCCCATGTGCTGCACCCAGCCACGGTGACACAGGAAACGAGGTGGAAACCCAGCTATGGGGGTGGAAAGGCCTCTGTGCCCCCACCACTGCCTCTGACCCTGCTCACTCAAACACTACCCTTTATATTCCTGCTTTCCTCCTGTTCCCCTCACGCCACCCTCTGAGCAAGTGGACCTCTGACAAGAAGGTCTCGTGGAGCAGCCCCTTAATGGAAAGATTTAGTGGCCACCGCTCCACGGAGCCGAGTCCCTCGCTCGCCACCGCGCTGCATTTTGTCAGCCCCGCGTACAGTTCCCCTGGCTTGTCTGGCAATCATGTCAGTGATTATATGGGTAATGAAACACGTGCTCTTTTTGTCTGTGGCTCTGATTAATCTGCTTTCTATTTAGCCGTGATTTATGGTGCTCAACTGTTGAGGTGAGCGCTGGCCCATCAGTTCCATAGCCTATTACGGGCGCCGCGACGGCGAAATGCCTGCGAGGCTTGAACTGTTTCTTGACAGCCAGGCTTCCCGCTACATTCCCTCCAATCTGTTTTGCTTCCTGGTGTGACCTTTCATACAGTAAAATACATTAGTTGAATAGCACAGTCTCATTAAAAGAGTGAATTAACCGAAGAGTCTTTTTAACTAAATGACAGCCAAAGGACTGAGTGCTAATAGCCACGGGCAGTTAGAAACTTAACTCATGAATCAGGCTGTTAATACTGCTCGGTGCCTCAAGCGCTAAGGGCACCACACTCTCTGCTTGCTCTCATAAGAAGAAAAGCTCATTACTTTCCTCCTGATGGGAGAGAAAGAGTGAGCGAGCAATAATAAAGCTTGAATTTTTCAATACTGTTAAAAATGGGGCTGACAGATTGCCGACAATAGGAGCAACGGGCTAGACACTGCAAAGAGAGCCACTGAATTAGCAATACCATATATCATACAA
This sequence comes from Serilophus lunatus, assembly GCA_013399895.1. Taxonomy (NCBI): domain Eukaryota; kingdom Metazoa; phylum Chordata; class Aves; order Passeriformes; family Eurylaimidae; genus Serilophus; species Serilophus lunatus. The sequence continues at coordinate 3,559,309 of VXBA01000861.1, read as the reverse complement.
TCTAATTAAATCAACCCGGAGAATGAAATTAGTTTTCTGTGAGTGAAATGGCCTTTGAAAGAGCGCTATTAAATGAACTGTAGAGCATTAATTAAATAATTCACAGTGAGGGATTTTGCATTTATACAAAAATTGTGCACTTAATTGTCCATGCTGTATTACAGATTTGGCCTTATGTTAACAATGTGTCTAAAGCACACTTATTGGAGCATATCAAGAACAGCTTAACGTAAATGCAGCTTATAAAGTTTTAAGGATTGCCAACGAAATTGAAGAAAAGAAGTAACAATAGTAAAAAACGCACTCAGAGTCAACCACTTTTTCACATTAATCCTGTGCATGTGTGACAACTTGTTACACTTTTTTTTTTTTTTTTTCCCCCCAGTGGAATGACATTAGGGCTTCTGAAACTTAATTATACAAAACCTGCAACTTCTCATGATTTAGCAAAAAGAGGCATCTTTAAACAGCCTAAAAAAACATATGTGTGAAAATAGCTGAAAAAAATACATATGTTGCCTTGGAAGAAGACAAGACAAACTCTTTAGTCCCCATGTTTTCAGTAACAGAAACAAAGACAAAATAATAAGGGGCATGAAATCAATTTAAATTTTTACTTTAGATCTTTGTCACACTATAACTTCATTTTGAAATCAAAACTGTTGATTTGGAAACCTTTAGAATGAAACATTTTTAAAAAATCTGTCATTTGGGAAGAGAAGTTGAAATTATAAAACTTTGTGATGATTTTTTTCCTCTCCCAATCCTGTGTTTCTATACATGTACCATGGCTTGGCACTAACGTTATACTCAATGTCATGCAACTTCCCACCAAAGAGACGTTTTGGCTGTCAAATATACTTGACTATGTGTATCTGCATTAAATACCATATTATGAACATTAACTGCCTATTTAACTCCCTTCTCTGCCCCCTTTTATTTTCATGTAAATACGTGATGTCTACCCTTCTATTGGATATTTGCAAAACAATTTCAGAATGTGTAGCCCATTGGCATTTTAAGATCCTAAGGTCCTAATTCTTCTTTTTATGCATGTAAATATAAAAAATACCAATAGGGAAGAGAGTTAGTGCTGTCTATTGAAATTTTATGAAAATGCAGATAACCAGGGTATACTTTTTGCCAGTGCTTATAAAACCAGGCTTGCATTTCTCAATAGTTCATTTACTTAAATTTATTTATGTATTATTGTGTCTTCTTTTATTTGCGATTTTAATTTCTCAGAAGAGCAAAATGAAATCCAGTACTCTAGTGTTCCCAATGGTTGCCACTTCAAAAGAGTATGGGTAAATGAGAATATGCTTTGGTTATAATGAGATTCAATAAAATTAACTTCCCAAATTAAAACATGAGAAGCTGAGAGAGTTATCTACATATTTCCAACCAGCCTCAGATTTCATCAGTGGTTTCCTCAATCAGAAAAACACTGTGTTTCAGTAGTCATTTACTAATAGTACAAATTTAAAACTGGCAGAAGGATTGTGATAGTGAAGTCATGGAAAGCAGCATCTGTGCCTGGCCAGCTAATTTTAAACAGAAGATGGAGGCAATTGAGTTAGATGGCCTATAAAATTTTAAAGCATATTCCTGTATTTGATTCCACTTTGACACCAAATATCTGTGAAAGATGAGGTATAACAGGAGCCTGGAAGCTACGTATAGTGCCCATAAGAACTCACTGTCTGACACACAAAAGAGGGTTGGTCACTTTTCCCAGGTAAAAAGTGACAGGATAAGAGGAAAGGGCCTCAAGGTGCACCAGGTGAAGTTTAGGTAGGATATTAGGAAACATTTCTTTATGAATGTGGCTGTCGAGCATTGGAACAGGCTGCCCAGGGCAGTGATGGAGTCCCCATCCCTGGAGGGATTTAAAAGCTGCGTAGATCTGGCACTCAGGGGCATGGGTTTGTGGTCGCCTTGGCAGGGCTGGGGAAATGGTTGGACTCAATGATCCTAGAGGTCTTTTCCAACGTAAATTATTCTATGATTGTGGGCTGACACAGGCCATGCATTTTCTATCTTAGAAAGAATTTGGAGTGTAATATTTTGCTTTTATGTTCGCCCTGAAAAACATTAAACTTGATACCATCAAGTCAAGAGTCAAGCATCAAGAGACATCAACAAGATGTCAAGGACAGCATCAACACAGGTATCTCTTGCTTGAGTTATGTTAAGAACTCACATCCTTAAATCTGGCAGCTGCAGTCACTGCAGGTATGAATTGGTGATGCCCAGTCAAGCCAAAGGCACCTGAGCCGATAGGGACATCCTGGTCTTCTCACAGGTATAGATGAGTTGCAGTTATCCTAAATTGTTTGACTAAGCTTATTCTCAAATTTACACGAGGCTGCAGTTTCTCTTGCTGCACCAGCTCGTGCTGACTAGTCTTTCACTGAAAATATTTTCTTAAATGACACTGGAAGGCTCCAGTGACAAATCATTGCAGTTTCATATTTCCATTTATTTTATTCTAAGATTTGGTATTGATATAAAACCACTGTGAACCTGTTAATGATATTTCATGTGCAGTAATGTCAAACTATTCAATCAGTCGCATCATTACCTTTCATATTAAGCATATTTCGTTTATTCAGTTGTAACAAAGCATTTCTAGCACTAAAGGTCTCCTTTCTCCAAAGTACTCACTCATTTCAATTTCATTTTGTATCATCTCTAAAAATGCATCTCTTGTCTTGATTTTAGACGAAAGCCAAAAAAATAAAATGCTTTATTACCTAGCTAAGAAAAGCTGAAGGTTTGTTCCTCAAAACAGTCAACTGAAAATATTTGGGCTGTTTCATTGCAAAATTAAAAGAAAGCTTAACTTTTCAGGTACTTTCTATGGAAATTTCATCTTTAAGAGGCAGGAGTATATTTGTGCAGTTGGTAGAATTGGAATGTCTGAATCACCCTATTGGACAGAGGATTAAAAAATAAAAGGAGAAAAAGACAGAAATTTGTGAGAGCAAAAAGAGAGAGATACCATAAGAAATTTAGGTATTAAGTGAAGGCATGTTTTTAAGCAGCTGTACAGGTTTGGGTATAAAGTAAGAGAACAGCAACACTTGGATTTTTGAATTTTAGTTATGGATACTATAATAAACTAAATATAACTATATGTAGTTATACAGATAAGTAAATGCAAAATTCACTAATGCACCTGTTATACACTAGAAATTAAAACAAAAGTAAGACACGCTAATCAGTAGGAAAGTTCTGAACAAAGAAGTTTGATTAATCCTCAGACAAGTGTCTGACTTTCTATAGTTCCTCTAAATTTAAGTCTGTTGGGCTCTGCCTCTTGCCTCAGGGAAGCAGGGACAGGATTGGCATTGCACTCATTTATTGCTGCTTCTGCTTAATATCAACATCCAAGACAGTCATCATTCAAACCAAAATGAAGTTCCAAAAGGTTTTGGTACAACTGAAAGAGCCAGAGTTTTATGGCTCTGTCCCTCACCTATTGCATTATCTATAAACTGTGCGTTGTTGGAAATGAACTCCTAGTCAGCATGGCAAAGGACCAGCGTGTTATATATCAACATATAATGTAAGAATGTGTCATTCAATATGCTGCAAAACTTGCTATGGAGAATTAATCATTCCCCTTCTTGAGCAGTCTCTTCATTGCGCTCCAAAAAGTTGCCATTTTGGAAAAAATTCCCAGTCAGGAAAGTCATCTACTCTATTATGGTGTGGATCAGAAGGAGTTTTAATACAGAGTTTAGCACGCCTTAGAAGAAATTATTTCCCTTAACAACTTAAAAGACTCCTTGCTGAGTGTGTCCTGCAAGACATTCCACCTGTTAGGATCAGCCTAAATGGATGTTTTAAAAAGGCAAGAGGACAGGTGTGATGTAGAAGGCCTGGGAATGCCAACCCTTGTCATGTGAGTCCAAGGACAGGACAGAAATAGGCAGTACTGTGAATGTGATTGGAATATGTTAATATAGTGACTTTGCCATTATAGCAAGTCTACTCCATCCCTTCTCCTGAACAGTTGGGGGTAGGAGATGTGCAGGCGGTCATCGCTGTCTTCAGGAGCTTCTATGTCCTGCTTAAGTGATTTAGTAATACCTCTCTGTGAAAAAACAGGAAAAGAGTGTCCTGCATGCTCCCAGGAATAGACACGACATTTGAAGCTGAAATATGGGAATAGACATGGGTCTGGGACATTTGCCAACCAACATACCCAGGAAACAGGGAGATACTCTTTCAGCTTCACGGAGAGGATCTGAGCTCATTTGAAGAGGATCCTAGCGAGGGTCTGAGCCATGTGGAAGAGACAGTGTCCTGTGGGAATCACTAAGTAACCAAGTGTCTCCTTGGGACCCCTGGGAGAGAAGAAAATAAAAACCAATACACATATGAAGAGACTATTAAGAAAATTTGACTTAAACTTACCTGTGCTCTGTGACTGGGTACATTTTAAGTAAACAAACAGTAATCTTAGGACATATCTTCATGAGGTGTCCCAGCTGATTCCATTTCAGCCAACAACCTCATATGAATAAATGACTTGACAAAAGCCCCTCTGCTCATCTGGCTTTATCAACCAATAATTTTTATCACTTTCCACCAATGTTTGGATTCCTTGAGGAATTCAATCTGTAATAAATGTGTTGTAGATGTTCTAACAAGAAAAAAAACAGATGCAAGTTTAGTGAATATTGAGTTTTAAACTTGTCTCGTAGTGATTTGTGGCCGTGTCACCACAAATATTTTTCAATGTCATTGCCTAAGCCCTGGCTGTCACTAATGTGGTCAGCTGGGGAATAGAAGGCCTAACACTATGATCTCGGTATTAATGGGAGCTGTTGAGAGTGGCAAAGGTGATAAAGTATTGTTTAGTTATTGGTGCCATACTTTTGCTGCAGGACATTATTATAAAACGTTGTGAGTTTTTGTCAGATTTCAATCACCTCTCCAATAATATATTTAAAAACTTACTGCAAAGAGTCCTAAAATATATTTTTGAGGGGTTCTGTTTGTCTTTTTTATTGGGTTTCCTTGGTTTTAAACTGTGACTAGAACAAAGCAAACTTAACATTTTAAAGAAAATAAGATTTAAGTCTGTCCCTGATTCCAGTTTATTCTCTTCAGTTTAGCTGTAGTTATTGTTATGTAAATGTTTTAGGTTCAATGCTTAACTCAAATTGAAAAAAAAAAATTAAATCCCTGCAATCTGGGATGGATTGGCAGCTACTAAAGGGAATATAGTTTTGCTCCTATTGTAGACCTCTGTATATCTGGAAGGCCATCCTTCCTACTGCTGTGCATGTATATTTTATACTAATGTTAATGGAAGCTATGTGTGGGTATTCAAGAGAGAGAGCATACCCCATTTGGTAGGTAAATTTATGTGTCGCTCTTTTTCATTATTCCCTAGGCCAGTACAAGGAGAAATAGAGATATAAGATTTATAAAGCTTCTACAATATCCTGTTTTGCCAAATTGTATTCTAGCAAGGGCATGACAGGATTACTTACCTCACCCTTGACACCAGAACACAAATTAATGACTCGCTGTCATTGTCATTAGGAGTAGCTGTGCATGTTTTTAAGTTAAAATTTAAATTACCTGAAATCCAAGCTGTTATAGGTGTCCAAAATTGCTTGATTTCAAACCTTTTGATGAACACATTCACTGTTGCCTTAAACGAGGTACAGTACCTCTTTATAAGAAAAGGATATAAAATTAGATTATGAGAGTTTATATAGCTTTTAAATATCAAGCTGTCAGGGTTGGTGCAGGTAGAAATATTATAATTGAAGAATGGTGAAGAAAGAGTTTATATTAGAGAGAGGATTTTCGAGTAAATTCATACAAAGTGGAATATAATGGAGACAGGCTTTTTGCCAGTGCTTTGGCTCTGCTGACCTCCATTTGCAGCAGAGATTAGCTTGATAAAGCCGACACAACCTCAATAAAACACTAACAATGGAAAGAAGTAAATAGAAATCATATTAAGCAGCAGCAATATTGCATGAATTGAAACAAAAATTTAGGTATAATAGCCTTGGTGGGTTTTAATATTGTTCCCAATCGCATCACAATATGAATCATATCATAGTGATTCTAAATAACATTTATCATCTTTAAATCTTCTCTCCTAGCAGACAACTCACATTATTTGAGAGGTTTTTTTTTTTTTTTTTTTTCAAGAGTTCATACATAATTAAATGTGCTGGAAGCAAAGGGCACGAAATACCTTGAGAAACAGCAACTTTTTATCGTATGTTCAATTAAATGCAACAATTCCATATTTATTGTTATTTTGCTACCTTCCAGAAGTTAAATAAGTAGAATAATAGAATAGCATTGCAGGACAAAACTCAAATAAATCTAGATGGGAAATTTTATTCAGTTTTCAATTACTGTGGCATTGCTAAATTCTGGGCCCAATCTGTAGAGCGTGACAAAATGAAAGGGAGATTGGTCAAAAATGCATTTATAGGGGATGAGAGGCTAAATATAACAAGATGGTTAAATTAATTTTTTTCAGAAAATTATCTGTCCAGCGTACTATATCTTCATTTACAAGGAAAAAGTTTAATCCATCATGTGGGTGGACTTTGCTCTTTACCGTGGGACTCTGGGGTTCAAATTGTAGGGGTTCACTTTTCAGTGCATCAGAGCAGACTTGAAACAGCCTTGGAAGACTTCAGCCTCAAAGGGAAGAGGTGTGAGATAATGCCAAACCCACAGATTTTCACAATCCTGGCTCCAAAGTGGTGGTGGTAGTGACATATTCATTTCCACCCATGTGAAAAGCCATTTCTGAGAAGACACCAACCTGTGTCTCCCTGAATAACTGAGAGATCTTCATCCACTGACAGAGCTACTTTGGAGGACTTGAATGCAAATGTTGACATTGAGGGCAATGTCTTGGAAGTGGCACAGGAATTCAAGATGTTTTAAGACATGTCTGAACCAAGGCCTTGCCAACAGGATTCCAAATAACTCTCCCTTTTCTTCCATGCCTTATGGGAAGCATCTTGCTCAGGGGGGCTAATGTCAGGACAGAGGGAATGGATGTAGACCCTGATTAGAGGAAGGAATTTAAATTTGCAGGGTGAATAAGGAGTGAGCCTTTGTGTGTCCTGCTTGCTGGCCAGTATCCCTTTCTGTTCTGCAGGTGGGTGTTGTGGCTTGTGCTCTGATAAACATTTCCACATTGTACAGAAAGCCTGCTTGGGTGCCTCATGCTCAGCTCTAGATCCTCTTCAAAGCAGAGTATGAGGAGGTTTTTGCAGATGGGCTCTTTAACAGTTCAGTTTGAATACTTTGGACATCAATAATGACCTGGTGATAGCTGACATGAATTGAAAAATGAGAAATGTGGGATATTTATCCATTTAATATCATGGAGTCTGATACTGACTCTACCTAACCAAGATCAAATAGACAGTGCAGTCTGTCATCTGCAATCAATTCATCAACTTTCACAGCCTAGGTCTAGTTGGTTAAATATACAAGTTAACTAATTGAAGGGATAGTTCAGATGTCCCAAATGTGGACTTATTTTTGGACTTTTTCTGTCTGTTCCAGAATGTGGCAAAAAGAGTCATAGAAGTCATACAAAGGAAAAAGAAAAAAGAAGTAGCTTTTCTGTATTGCATGATAATGCTCTTAAAATACACATTGTAGGCATACTTGATGAGTCAAAGACTGGTCAGGTGTCATTCACTAATACAAAACATACAGTAAAATACAATTACAGCCCATATTTTATGATAGGGCATACATATCACGATTTTACATTTCAAGAAGTTTTAAGATAGATTTATCTATTTGGAACAGAGTTTAATAAAGATAAAATGCAACAAGTCAATGAAGTGAACAATTAGAAGAAATTAATAAAGTTAATTAAGATTTAGTAATTAGCAATGAGAATAAGCTAAATTTCACTTGGATGGCTAATTAACAAAAAGTGAATTTGCTATTTTATATACTTAATATGTGTCTACATAAAATATATTTTATATATCTAAAAATGAGAATCATATTTTTTATTTATGACTGTTAACAGACTATTATTTAAGCTGGTTCTCTCTGGCAAAAATTAAATGTAAATGCAGAAGAGCATGGGCAGAAGAAAACAACCAAGTACAGCAAAATGAGAAGAAGCAAAAGAAAATGAAAAATGAAACAAATGAAAGAGGAGAATGACCAGTGTCTGAGATGGCAAAATTTAGTCATGGACAGGATGCAAAAATCTTTCAGGAGATCAAGCAGTGGTGAGGAAATGAAGTCTTTTTCATCAACATTATGACTAGGTTCTCCTTTGTCCCACACAACATATAAAACAGTAGCTGTTACCTCTGTGAGTGCACACAGCATTTTCCTGGATATTCCGTAGCCAGGATTAATCTGCTCCTCCAAGGGATATCACCTGCCAATAGGTTTCTGTCTAGAAAACAAATGCAGTTGCTCATTCACAATCCTGCACTCTTTAAAGAGTCTTGAATGAAGAAGTGGCCAAACCAGATGAAATCCTACTGGTTTGGGAACAAAAAATGAATACTGGGATGATAGGTGATAGACTGTGTTTGGTTCACCACCCTCAAGCTGCTGAGTCAGCAATGGGAAGATACCACAAACCCATCAGGAACTTTTCTGGGTGTCCCAAAGATGAGAAACCAAGATCTTTATATTCTGAAAATGAATTTGCTGGACTTTTCAGGGCCAAGCTGCAAATATGAGGAGTTGGAGCTCTCACAAGGTGTGGGCTCAGCAAATACACACACCCAGACACGCCGCTTATGTCCATATACACTCTGTTTTAATGCTTTTATTCTTTGTAATGGAAACCACATACTGCCAGGACAGTGAAAGTGGCAGGATGGTGTCCTGTCTTCTACCTTTATAAAGGAAAAGAAAGAGAAGAAAACATGGAAACTTAGAAACAATTTATTTCTCCTATAAGAAGAATGAACAAGCTGTCTATTTTTTGCCAAAGCTACATAATAACTGTTATCAACAAATTCTTTTGGTATTGATATCCTTGGGCTCTTAGGAAAAATTAAAAGGCTTTTTTGCTCCCTGTGACTTTAAATCTTTGTTATTTGTATACTATTTTTTAAGGTTAGAGGCATGGCAGTGGGAAAAATTAAACCTGCTACTGACTTTCAACATTTTATATCTAATTTGGACACCTCAGTTGACCATTTGTGGTATATGCATCAGTTCATTAATACATGAAAATATGCTATCAAATAGACGATCAAATTTCATGTAAAATAAGCTCCAGCATTAAAACTGTTCCTGGTATTTTATGTGTAACTCTGTGGGTAGATATATTTCTTGCTACTAGAGCAAAACTGATTTGTGTGATGGTTCCCCATCACGAAATCACTTGGAAGGTTGTGAGATAAAATGTCGCTTAGGATAATGTAATTGGCCTTAAGGTACAGGAGTTGAATTATTTTCAGTGATTTATAATCTGGAAATTAAAGACTCACTCATTTTCTAATTTAATTCCATCTTCAATGGAAAAATGTTCACTCTGAACTAAATTGGCGAGTAATGTTGCTAATTCAAATGCAGATGCAATTTCGATTCTGGTAGCAGTTTGCTGTGATTGACGAGTCCCCAATGGATCATAATGATTCTTATCTCCCAATCTCACAAATTCTCCAGCAGTTGTGATAATAACTTCAGCTAAGGAGAAAAGGCAAAAAATAAATTCTCTGCTGCACTGTCAATTCAGGCTTTGCTTTTTCCTGACATGGAATGGGGTTTATTTCAAATCTATTACGTGTTGGAGACAAATATGAAGCCTCATTGCTAAATTCTGTGTCATCGTAAAACTGCAGCTTAATTGTTTACTGATACTCTTCTAACTTGCTTTTAAATATTTCTAAAAAATATCTCAGATTTCTTGTTCTTGATTAGCTCAAGTTACATTTAGGGCAATTTGTTGGTAGGTGTAAAATATTGGAGACATAGCCAGCAATTAGGTGCCACGAGCAATAGTCTGCATTTTTAAATTGTTGTCTTATTTAAGAATATATCTTTTATTTTCTCAGGTATTACATTAACTCCTGGTGCAAGTTATGGTGATGGTGATGTCATAGCTGTAAAAATGGAATTTCCTTTGGTAGGGACAGACTGGCATGGGATTGGTTACAGATCTATTTTTATTTCCACAATGAACTCATGCTGATGGGACAGTGAGTCAGATGCTCCCCTGAGATGAGGCCTTGCAAAGCAAATCATAGAAAGACTGTGGGAAAAGTAACTTTTAAGGGAATAATATAACTAATTTCAGGGCATGACAGGGAATATGAGTAGGGTTACTTCTGCATATCTTATTATTTCTAGGGATGCATTATTTCCAAATCTTAATGATTTAATGTTCTTAATAATCCAACTCCTATAAATGTGTGTGTTTGAGTCTCTCTCAGAAGAAACATCTCTTTTGCTGGGGAAGATTAGACTCTCCTTCCTTCCATCCAACTCAGCTTGGTTCGCTCTCCTGAGAGAAACTGGCAGAGGGACAGGGTGAAGACAGGTTAATTAAGAATGAGGTAATTAGACTCCCACCAGAACTGACACGCTCTACAATGGAAAATGTGCAGTTACAAGAAAATTCTTTCCTGGGAAAGTGTCTGAAACCCAAAGGCTTATCTGCTATGAATGTGGCCTCTTCGACCTCGAAGGCAGATTATCCTGAAACCCCCTTATGTGGAAAGTGAAGGAAGGGAAAGTGGAAGCTCCTGTGAGAAGTTCTCACCAGTGATTGTGCACATGTGGTTGGGGATGGAGGTGCAGGGAGATGTTCCCCCATCAGGTACCACTGTCAGGTGCACCTGACTCCTGGGTAACCTGGGGAGAGCTTCCAAACCAGCCCAGGAGCACCCTCTGCTTCTTCCCTACAGCATCTTGTGTGAGATCAGACACATCCCACTGTGGATGAGGTCTAAGGGTGATAGATCTGCTCAGGGCTGTTACTGCCTTGGAGTTGGTTCTAATCAACTTTTCCTTGGGACTCTGCTTGCTCAGACAAAAATCCCTTAAAAGATCACAGAGAAGTAGCCTAACAGAGGGAAGACTTGCTCAGCTACCTATGCCAATATGACCCATTTATTGCTTATTTGCAAGAACATATTTCTATTAACTATTATTTGCAATAATATCTTTTATTATAATATTATTTATCTAAAGTGATAAAGGTGAAAAAATAAAAAATCAACTAAAAGACAGTGTAAATGCAATTTTTCTACCAAAGGTCTAGCAAGATACTGAGGATATTTGACTAGAATCAAATGATTCACTTTACTGAAAAGGACCATGAATCTTGATCTATTGCTCATGGCACATGGTAGAGGAGGAAATGCCATGTTTATTTGGATTTTGTTTCCAATGGCCAGGCTGAGATTTAGTGTAAAGTGATGGAGCTCTACCAGCTTTGTACCCTCTAGGCCAGGTTGTTTGTGTCATTAAAGTATTGACAGTGCTCAGGATCAGTGGAAGTAGAATATTGCTGAAAGATCGGAGAGTGCCCCTTTGAAAACGCTTTATTGCCTTCTTCATCTTATCAGCACTTGCCATTATTAACCCAAGGATTTCTGTCTGAGTGAGCTGTAGAGGCAGGGGATAGCAGAGGGAAGCAGTGGCAGGAGGACAGGTAAGGTGTGGAAGAGATAAGATGATGTGCTCTTCTCTTTCTCCCATGCACATTACAGGTGCTCATATAAATACCCAGATAAAACTCATAAAGCACAAAGTCCTCTTGGAAAAGAGCAAATGCTGCAGAGTCAGGGTTCTGCACAACCAAAGGCACTGGATGTGACCTGAGTGTGTATAAAATAAAAAATACAGCCTGATGTTATCTGTCCTCTTTCCTTCACCTCGTACTATGAGGAGGAACTAATTAGGTCTGGATCACTGCAAAGGGCTTTTAGTGTCCATTGGAAAAATATTGCCTCTTCAGTTTAAGGGAGAAAGGAAAAAAGTATCCTCTCAGTGGATCTAAACACCCAATGGAGCTGGTTTAGGTGCAATTTTATGCCAGACGTCTTTTTTTCATTGAATGGTTGTAAGTTTTCTGGAATAAGATAAATATGTATATTCTGCATTTTATGGAAATCTTCTTGCTTCATTTTTTTTTTTTCAGGAAAAAATATAACTCCTTAAGGGGTGCTTGGAATTATTCCCATTGGTCTACAAACTTGACAGTAGAAGTAGAAGTGTTGTTCTGATCCAAGATAAGGATTTTCTCCTTTGTACTCTCAAAACTCTGAAACTTTTTTTAAAAATCAATTTCTAATGAATGTAAACATCTAGCGAAGATAATTTTTATTCTTATCATATCCAGGATGCTATCAATGTAGGACTCTTTCAGTGGCAGCAAATGTAAATAAAGCAGCATAAAGCACACAGCAGGTCAGACTCAGTCTCTTATCTAGTTAGTGATGCTGTGGGACATCTCTAATGGCCAGAAGCTGGTTTACAAAATTCAGTGTCAGGAGCACTTTCTTTAGTATCCTGTACATTACATTAGTATCATTAGTACATGGGGTACTTCCTCCACAGCTTCTGCCAGGATTGGCTCATGGCCTTTCCCCAGAGTAGACAAAATCCTGGACTGTGGTGGCCCCCAAGCAACTCTCCAGACAGCACCACCCTCAGCAGGTTGAAGGATGGAGGGTGAATAACGTTTGAAACATGTGGCTACTGATGCTAATGCTGGCTGTGATGACTTCTCCCACTCTGTGGGATGTCAGTCCCTTCTTCTTATCGATCACACAGATTTTATGGAGCCCTAGTGCCAGTGAGACAGGGCACTCACATCATTGACATGTAGGAGAGGGGATTTTTTGGTAAGCCCCTTGGATGCAGAGATGGGGACTTACTCTGAGCATTGGCTCTCAGTAATTCCAACAGCTCAGTGCCTTTAAAATATACTGCTGTGCTCATAATGTCTTGCCAGTGTTTCACATTAACCTTTAGACTATTTGAATTTAACTCTGTAAGTAAGCTAGATAGCTTTCTAAAATGGCAGATAATATAACAAAAAAGGTGCAGACATGAATGAAGACATGTGAGCAAAGCAGTTATTAAAATTAGAATGATTGATGCTATAATATTCTGAGGTATCCTACATGTGGAGATCTAAGTGGCTGTTCTCTTCAGTATGCACATGTAGCTGCTAATTGGGGTGCACAGAGTAGGTAAACTGACTCAAACTACAAAAATAAATCCAGGGCAACAGGAAAGAAAAGGCTGCTCTTTTGACACTCTACAGTGTACTGGAAAATGCCTTTGGCTCAAAGGTCCAAATTTGTTAATAAAATCAAGGAGTTATGCTTCTTTGTCCCAGACTCGCATGCAAAACATGAATATAAAATTGTTTAGCAATGAACTCATTTGTGGCAGCATGACACAGACCACAAACCTTCTGAAGGGATCAAAAGACTCCACCAAAGACAGCTGCCAAGAGATCTACTCGGGTTTCACACTTCTGGATTAATTGTACCCCATACATGTGTTTATGGTTCTAAATGTCCTTTGAAAATTTAAAGACTTTATGTTTAGTAAGGAGTTAGGTGGGGACACCATTACATCCTATCATATTCCACTTTATCCATACATCCTTAAATCAGTCTGATCACTGCAATGGAAGCAGGACTGGAAGCTACATGAGAACATCCTCCTGACTCACGAACATAACTCCCATTAACACTAATAGAAGTTATGCACTTGCATTGAGAGGAGAATATATAACAAAGGGGTGACGATCATCTCTGATTAACACAGCAGCATACTGAAAGTTCAATCGTGCAAAATATGTACTCACTTTTCTCCTAATTCCCTGATGCAACTCACTGCCAGCCCAGAAGCACATGCTCACGTGCCAGGAATGATGTGTGGGAACAGCAGCTGGCTCAAGTTACAGTGATGAGAAGCAGAAATTATAGAGTTGTTTTGAGGTGGACCTTATCTGTGAGGAAGCTGATGGGCAGCTCCTTGTTTACACAAGAGAAAGTGAAGAGAGAAATTACCACCTGACAGAAAAGACAAAAATAATGAGAATGAAGAATAAAAGTTTTCTAGTTTACTTATTAGTACAATATGTAATTGGATGGAAGTAGCAGGTTTCAAAAATTTGTCTTACTATAATGACTATAATTTTTTAGAGATTGAAAATGAATCTGACTAGAAAATACCATTAAACTACCAACTTGCTTAAAATTTAAAGGGTAATTCACATATAATGCTTTTATTTAATAGCCCAATTTACAAAACGTCTAAAATTAATGCAGATCTTTTCAGGACAAAATCAGCTGTAACTGCACCAACTAATTTTTGCTCATTTGAACTGAATTATTAATAAGAGAGAAATATACCATATGTTCCCAAAAGAGCTGGATACATTTATTTCAAATAAAATTGCCGTGTTTGGTGGAATATAAGAGGTTTAAATGCTTTCAGAGAAATGGGTTACTTATATACTGATTTAATAGAGTATAAATCAGACTGCATAATTAGGGACACAGCTGTTTCCTAACCTAAAGCTGCCAGCTTTTGTTGGTTAAGTTCCTTTATCACCTGCATGGCTTTAATCAGCAATAATTTGTTCTTCTTGTGGAGTAATACAAGTTAATCAATAATTTTGCTGTTTGTAGTCTACTGGAAAAGGGCTTTTATGACAGGTTTAGCTTAAACTGGACATACTTTCTCCTGACTTATTCACTTGATTTATTTAATTTTATTCTGATCCTGATACTAATTAGAAAGTATTTTTGGCCACACAGCCTCTGCCTACATTTGATACAAAGATATATTTGTTTAATTTTTAATGCATCTTCTTAAGCTTGCACTACATACTCATTTGGGCATAAACCCCAAATCCTGACTCTGTGAGCTAAAATTCCATGGAAACATTTCCCCTTAGAGCCTACTTGGAGATTTCCAGATAGGTATCCCAGTTCTCCAGAAAGAGGAAACCCCAAATGCAGCAGCAAATTTTTATAAGTGAGTATGTTTGCATCTGGTTTTCACTCATTTTGTTCTCTAGTCTGAATCCAAGTGAAAAAACGTGTTCAATCTGATTAAAATATTGTTTTCAATTGGATTATCTGGAGGGGTAGACAAAAGCAAAAGCCCTTTGACATCTACATGAGCCTCACACAGGGAGGGAGAGGGATGTAACTCACATGTGGATGAAAGAAGCAGTTTCATTTGTAGTTTTACAATTCCTGAAGAGGTGTTTATACCTCATGTTGTTCTGCTTCTTAAGAAAGTTATAAAACCTATCCCAAATCCCAGCAAAGCTAGTTCAAGAGTTTTTCTTGGCTTTAGGATATTGGGATCAGTGTGGAGACTATGGGAATATGCAGACACATATATATGGATATTCTTAAGTGTTTAAATATTAGAGTGTACTAATTTTAAAGGTCTTGGTGGACAAATTTTAGAATATTTCTCAATGAAATTCTTAAGTTTCTACTGGCCATATGAATGTCACTGGCTATTTTGGGCTACGTGTTGAACATCTTAAAAAAGCAGTATATGATACAATTTTAAACAAATTATATCTAAATATATTTATTTACATTCCAGTTATCTCTAATTAGTGCAAGCCTATGATAATTCACCTCTGTACTAGGGGATTAATTTTCCAAAGTCTGCTGTAGCACCATGAAGGCTCCAGTAGCACTGGCTTCAAGTGAGTGCTCCTTAATTGCAAATGTAACTGTATTTTTATTTAGGGGTGGGAGAAGGAGATGGAGTGAGCTGTGAGTAACTTCTGATACTATATTTGTATTTTAAATAGATATATTTTAAATGCATCTGCTACTTCCAGTCTCTCTCCTTGTCTTCCACAGGCTTACACACAGATAATCACATTCCTTTTCAAGCCAGAATATTCTTTTAAAACCCCAAAGAGACAATATGCAACTTAAAGTAGGAAATTAGCTTCACTCACAAATTATGCATTAAAGAGACTTTGTATCTCACTATGCATCTTGCTCAGAGGGAACTTCCACGTTCACAGATTCCAGCTGTGCAAGCCATAAAAATTTTATGCCATAACTTTTACAGACTAAGAAGGAGTTTCTCCACAGTTAGATTGGTTTGAGGACCTGCCACTAAAGAACAAGCTCTACCTAACACCTCCTAATTAGCTCCTTGTCTCTGGTGACAAGCACAATGTCACCAAGGGGGACAACCTGAAATTTCTGACCAGTTATTTGAAAAATTTACTAATTCTTCTCCTCCTTCCATTCAGGACAAAAGTTAAGTACATGAATCCCAACAGCCTTACAAGTGAAGAAAACTAGTTTGCAATGCTTTTTTTTCCTGCTTTGACAGCTCACATTGCCAAACTCTGAAGATTTCCCTTGCCTGTTTACATCCAGTGCCTATGGTTCCCTGCAAATAACTGCCTTCCCTGGTTTGGTGCCAATGTGGAGACCATAGAACCATCGTATCCAAACTCGTTTTCTGTATGTTCCATAACACAAGCATTCCCACACAAGTGTTACCCCTCCTTGGTACAGTCCATGCAGATGCTCTGCAGACAAATACAAACCTGAATTCCTCTGAAAAACCCTACCCTGGTGTAGGGTTGAGATTAATGGAGGTAGTCCTTGGCTCTCCCGTGGCTGAAATACATGAATTTCAGCTAATTTACCCAGTAAGCAGTACTTCCTTCTCCCTGAATGTTCAAAGTATTTATTCAGATTTATGAGCAGGCTTTCACAGAATCATAGAATGGTTTGGGTTGGAAGGGACTTTAAGGATCATCTACTTCCAAACCCTCTGCCATGGGCAGGGACACCTTCCACTAGGAGGCCCAAACCCACCTTAGCAACCTCATATAAAGCTCACATTTTTCACCATTAAGAGTGAATAAAAAAGGCCAAAGCTTCTTTGTAAATTTGTGTGTCCAGAGGTCCTTCCCTTTACTGATGAGCTAGAACACAGGGAAGAGATGATCTCTAGAACTGGTTGATTTTATTGATAATTCATTTAAATTATTTTCTCTTATTCTCCCAAGTAACACTATTCATGGTAATAGAAGTTATTTGAGAATAAGATAATGTTTATCTTACTGCTACTCAATATATGATAAATGTTTAAATCAATATATGAAACTATAGAACTAGTAATTAAAGAACTGGTGCCTTCTATGCACAAAGAATGTGACTTTTCTCCTTTGTGTCTAATATCAACTGCAAATTTATGCATAGCTGTGGAGGTATGACCCCTAATTCTTAATTTTGAAATGCTGAAAAAAATTGAGAAGGGCTTGTAAACAAGATATATTTGGCAATTCCTCCAGTGTACTTTGATCTATGCAATAAAGGTCAGCGCTCAGTGCTTCATTCTACATTCTCCCAAATATCTAATTGCCTAATTATTGCATTATTTCACAGCCAATCGGCTGAAAGGGTTTGTATGGGGGTATGGCAGAATGAGAGGGCTGTCAGTCTTTGGTTATGGTCCTATAGTTCTAATTCAAGAATTAAATATCTGTCTTTTCTAAAAGTCATTACATGATTTATTGGAAAATTGGTAGAAACAGCCCTGGGGGGGTTGTGCTCAAAATCTGGTTTAGAAGAGTGGCTGCTAGCTATGACTTTTGATTTTCCAGTCTCAAAATGAATAGCACTGCCTGTTTCTATGCAAATTAAATGTTTGAATGTATTTTTTTAAGATAGATTATTTTTGTTAATTTAATTGTATTTCTTATGCAGCGAGGTGATTTGTGTTTTGATCTTTATTTCTAGAGGGAAGCCCTTTTGCTACTGATTCCCCAGAAGTGCAGGGCTGCTTTTTCTGTTGTTTGATAGCTCTAAAATGTCTTGCAGAAATTGTAGGTCAAGAATTACAGCCATGGTAAATCATGCCTCATGAATGAGAAGTCATCTGTGATTTCTCTAGGGTTTTTTTGGGTCTGTCTTTAAAATGAGCGTAATATGCAGAAGAAAATAAAGGCTTCTTTAACATATATTGGCATAATATGAACCCTTCTAATATATGCATGTTTATGACATTTAAGCTCTATTGACATCTACAATTTAGGCTGTATTGAATAGAGATGAGCCTTTATAAAAAACCCCAAGCAAGAGCTATTCTCAGTAATTTTTTTAAAAAAACGTAATTAAATGTATTTTCTGGATATAAAAATTATTACCTCCCACTGTGAACCCAGAGGTGCCTCCATCCTCTCCTTGCTCGCTGAAAACTTACTAGTGAAGTTTTTTTGGTTTATGCAGCTTTCAACTATTTCAGGACCTGAAAGCCACCTTTTAGGACTAAAACATGAATAAGTAGCTTGTAACTCCTGTGAATGAGTGGTGGAGCTGGGGCCACTCGGGGCTGGCAATGCTGGGGGGGGACACCACAGGGCTGGGGCAAGGGATGGGTGGTTGGCTGGTTCCTAGGGTCTCAGTAGCCCCCAGCTCCTTTGGAGTGGGCCAGCAACTATCACACGAGTTTCTTCTCTACATGTCACTGCTGACCCATCTACCTCTGTTTCTGAAATAACTGATCCCGTTTTTGTAACAGTAAAAGTGATTCTCCTTTGCCATTTCCAGAAGAACTGCAGGAGAGAGACAAGGACAGGCTTCTTTGTGGCTTTGTTCACCTCCTTCTTCACAGAAACTGCCTCCAATTTCAAGCTTCCCAAGCTGAAGGCTCACAGAAATCAATAACTGATCCTGTCTTTTCTCCCTCTTTTCCGCCAAAGTGTCTGTCAAAACAGCACTGCAAGTGGGGAAAAGAAGTCTCAAAAATGCAAGTTTAAAAGTGAATGAAGGATTAATTTTCCTATTTATGCACCTGATAATTTATAAGAATTATTTGCATCTATTGTCAGCGACTGGACTCCTGTAATAGCCCTAAAGCTGCAAAGGGCAAACAACAGGCACATCAGATGCAGCTGGACGGATTCAAAAGATTGAACATCTCCAAAGAACTCCCATTAGAGTCCATTGGGTCAATAATCCACAAACTAAGAAAGATTTACATGATAGACCATAACAGCTGTTTTGGAGCCATTGCATTTTATCAAGGCAAGATCTACTTTTAAAACTATGGTAATATGCAGGTCTTTCTGCCTGTGAAGATGCCATTCTAGGTTACAGCATAACAAACAAATGGCTTCAAAATTAGTAACAGGATCTTAATGGCATCATAATAGGTTATTTACTTCTTATTGTAAAATATCTCTCTGAGACCCACTGTAAAAAAAGAGTCTGTGTACACTATGAGCCATGAATAAGATGCACCTTCATTGAGGAAAAAAGAGACAATGAAATATTTTTTACATTTTTCTGACATATTGTGCTCAGTGGTGATCTAGAGAAATTTGGAATAATATTCTGACTTATTTTCAGGTGGAGCCAAACTGTGACAGGAGGATATAGAGGTGACATTATTCTATCCCCTCCTTCCATCTCTTTGCTCAGGGTACCCAGAAATTAATTTCAGCTCACTTAAATTTAGAGCGGCCTCAAAATTCCTCTAATTTATGCAAATGAGGAGGACTTTCTGTGGATCAGTTTCATTCTCTGACACAGGGCTGCACTTTTGCAGAGAGAAACTTGTATCAACAAGAAAAAGAAAAAAAAAAAAGAAAAGTAAGAGGGAGCTCCCAATTTTATTGACTTTTTGTGCAGGGCAGTGGTATTAATTGGATACAGAAAACACCAAGCTCCAAATCCTTTCCCCATAAAGTTTGCACAGCAAAAAAGTGCTGCAAACATAACACATAACAAGAATATCATTGCAGCTACATGGTAAGTCTGCAAAAGACTTGAACATTAAAAATTAATCTCAAGACTTTATTATTCCTTTGTAACTCAGCACTGCAACGATCTTTGTGTAGTGGAGGTCTCTGCAGTGCTCATATGTCCTCTTATGCCCAGGCAGAATGCCATGAATTAAGGATGGAGCGTAAACCCTGCCTTTGAATTTCCTGGCTTTTGTTAGTTTGTGTCATAAACTCAACATTATTCAAATCTAGGGTTTTGTATTTAATATTATTAAATGTCTCCTCATCAATGCCAAGTCTGTAATTGGTCACAGTGAATAGGTGATTAGACAGATAAAGTGCAATTCTGATTGCAAAAACTATCACCAGGTTTGCCGAGGACAATAATTATGTAGCTTATAATGTTTGAAAATATTGCCTAAATCTCCATCCCACATGTTGTTTGTGATGGAAAACAATTAGACAAAGGATTCTTTTTCTAAGCTGCCTCTGATTCAGATTTGCCTGATGAATGGTCTTTATACTGAGCCCAAAGCATTTGTTCCAAGTAAATTATATGTCATTGCAAATGCAAAAGGTCTGCTTCACAATGTTTATTGGGATAAATTAAATCTTCTAAAGATGGTAAACAGAAGGCCTCAATAATTATTCACTTCTGTATAGTTTAAACTGAAAAGGATGTTGCAGTTAGAAGGATGGAGATGAGGCAAACAACACTCCCTGCTTTGTGTTAACAACATAAGAGGTACAATAGGGAAATTTAATTTGATACTGATCTACATGAGGCATAACACAGCAACACAGTTTCAAATGCTACTTTTCTAATGGCAGCCTTTGACTTGCAAATTTCCACCAAAACCACCTGATTCATTACTTGAATGCATTCCAAATCCAGTCAAGGAGTTCTGTCTCCTTGGCTTCCATAGGGGCAGGAGCAGGTTCTCCTTCCTTATAATTTCAGGAGGTGGATATAAAACCCGACGGCTGCTTTCCCTGTGAAAGCCTTGAGCCTGCAAGGTGACTAGCACACAGGCAGCTTAACAAAAAAGATGCTTCTGGCTTTGCTGCAGCAGCCAAAATTCTTCTTGCAGTGAAAGGTCAAATCCCAGAATAGACCGCAGCCCTTTCGGAAGCGCTTGCCTCGTGCTCGGAAAGGATTCTTCTAAAAGTTGGCAGTGACTGGAAAACGTTTTGTTTCTTCTGTGGGCCATCCAAACCCCACTGAAATAAATGGCAATCTTTCATTTAATGCTATCAGACTCCCAGTGGAGAAGTGCTTTAAGGATGGCAGAGCCCTTCAAAGCAGAAGAGCCTTTGGCAGGAGCCTCTTTGGCTGCGTCACCAGTGGCACAAAGCTGCACATGAAGGATGAGCAGGGCCCATCAGCACAGTGAAAATCTCTAGTGCTTTCTCACTTCATGTGAGAAGGCTGTGATTCAGCCACTTCATGTGTGAAAAGATACAATGGGCTGCCTTTGAAACTATATTCTCCTTGAGCCTAAAGTGTTAAAGGGTGTCGGTTAATTAGCTTATGATCCACCTTAACATAAAATTGGATCTTAAATAATTTTTGTATGTGTTGTCAAGTCTTTTTAGTCACTCCATTCGATCACTTTTGTAACCATTATAATTTTTCTAGATTTCCAAGTGATTAAAACTCACTGTAAACTTGATAATAGGAGATTAATATCTCCTGTATATGGACTATTGAAATGCCCTACAGAAAATTATTAGCTGACACTCAATTTATTTGTTGTCATTACTCAACTATTTCTAAAATTTTTGAATATTTGTTTCTTTCTCTTTAACACTAGTTCTACATTTCAGGTGTTTGTACTGCTTGACTCATTGCAACATCCCTTGGAAGGCTTTCACCATCTACTTACCATTCATTAGTATTCACATCCACATCCGCCTTTAGCTCACATTCATTCATACACTCCCAGACAAAAGTTTTACTAATGGACTTCATACCTGATCTCAAATACATTTGTATTTAAACATATATAAATATTGAAAAAATAAATAACTAAATCTTTGCATGTTACTTGAAGGTGGCATTCCATTTTCTCTTTGCTTCTAGGACATATTTCCCATCCTTGATACACCCCAAATCTTCTGCCACCTGAAAGGTTTGATAGAAAGTCAGAAGGACAGTTTGCAATATCTCTGCAGTTCAGCAGGGGCAGGGCAAAGAGCACATACAGCTGAGCAGGTCTGAGGAAGGTACAGGGATCTATGGCTGCAAACAGCAGCAGGAACAGGTCAGACAAAGAGCCTGGACATTTCATTGCCAGTAAAATGCAGATAAGGACATATTGCATCTTCACCTCCAAGGATGGTGCAGATAATATTTACAAGATGTGGAGACTCTCTTTTAGTGTTTCCAATAGTTTATAAATAAAAAAATACCTTTGTAAACTCCACGTTTCCCCCTGCTTAGCAGATGGCCAAAGGAAGCAATTACAGTGTGCACTAACCAAGCAGAGTTTTCCTCACAAAAAAAAGACACTAAAATCCTTTATATGTGAACAAGCTTTTATTAATGACCTCTTTGAATTTTTACTGGTGAGCCCAGCAATAATACATGGGTATTGTTAGAAATGTAAATGCAAAGAGATAAGGAAATTTTCAGGCAAATCTATATTTAATTTCAAAGAAAGCTGCTCATTTCTAATGGCCTTGTTTGCATGGATATCTGATGGTAAGGCTAGGGGAGGGTCACAGCAGATAAAACCTAACAGGATCATTGAATGAAAAACAAATATTTATTTTCTCTTTGTCTCTTTGGGACTCATTTGCATTAAAACTGCAGCTTTTCCAGAGATAGTTAGTGAAAAAAAACCCACCCTCATTTATGCATTTAATATTAGGAAGGCTCTTTGAGATTAAGGTTATAGAAAAGCTGATTCCACTCTACATGCTCATCTTTCCACAAAGAACAGCAGGCTGAGATGAACAGTACGGTTACTTGGTTTGTTGTGTACCTCCAATTTGCATTTTATTGCACCTATGTATTTTTATAACTCTATTATGGATCCTATTGTCACACTCGGTTTCTTTCCTGAATTCCAGCTGCTATTCTACACAGCTATTTGTCACTTATTTTAACCTTGAGCATGCAAAACTCCTCACAGGCTTAAAATACCTGAAATCCATTTCACGCATTCAGTCTTCTACCCAAAGGTCTTTTTTTTTTCCTTGCTCTTTATCTCTGGAAAACTCTTTTGTTGTCACCCTTAATGCAATGAGATTCCTTTCAGAAATTAAAAGATTGAGTGTGGACACATTTTGCTGAATGATGTTTGTTTGCTCAAGTTTGGTAAACTCACTGTGCTAAAAGAATCATGGAATGGTTTGGATTGGAAGGGTCCTTAAAGCCCATCATGTTCCAACCCCACATCCACTGTCCCAGGTTGCTCCAGGGATGGGGCAGCCACAGCTTCTCTGGGCAACCTGTGCCAGGGCCTCCCCCCTCTCTCAGTAAAGAATTTCTTCATAATGTCCAACCTAACCTGCTCTTTTTCAGTTTAAAATCATGCTTTAAACTTTTTTAAGAGCAGTGTGGGCAATAACTCCCTCAGGCACATCTTGCACCAGGGATGGTCCCAGCAGAGACAAGAGGGTCTCCCACCTGTGCAGGACAGTCAGAGCCTGTCAGGATTGTTGTGTCCATGCTTTTATTACGTGGTAGGATGCTAATACCCCAGAGGTTGCTGAAAAAGAGGACGATTATTGCAGGACACTTTGCATGCCTCTTTAGTTCTGTCATTGTCTCATTTTCACACAGTAAAACTATAAAATGTGATCAGAGCACTGAGGTTCTCTTACATTTTATTGTCTGCTTGGTGTGAATAAGTATGTTGCAAAAGCCCTTTGTTTTTAAAGACTGTTTAAAAACAGTTTTAAAAGATGCACAAGCATATGCTTCCTTATAACAAGTAGTCTACTTTTAAGTGAGCCAAGTTAAAAAAGAGGCAAGAATTCATGTAAAGTGAGAGGTGGGATCTCTTGATGGACTTTTGTATGGAATAGAATTTCACACCAAAATAATTGCTTCTCTGTGCTGATTAATGATTAACCTGGCTCTTGAGTTTTCCTTTCCGAATTCCTGCTTCAGTCTTGAGACAGACTGCCTCTGAAGTCAATAGGGGAAGTCATATGTACATCAAAAAAGGAAAGTTATCTCTGTCATTAACCTTGAGAAGCATCATCGATTACTGGCAGTAAGTAAGATCTAATGCTTTTAGAGTAACAACTGCTTCAAAAACAATTTTCAAGGCATATTTGAAAATGAGTTAGATGAAACTACAAAAATATGGCATTGATATGATTTGGTACAGCTAGATCAGTATTGCTCTGAACTGCAGTTCAGTTAGCTTTACTTTATGATAAAGAAGGCAAAAGTCACCATGTTGCCTTGTTTTTGATTTGCAAGCCTTGAGAGTTTTAGCTGCCCATATCATCATCAGTTTTTTAATCTATTGATGTTATTTCTCCAGTAGATAAAGCATCCATAATTGAAGTCTTTTTGAATGAATCTCTTTATACATTTTGGCTGCTTTGGGCAGTTCTGCATCATTAGGGACTTACCTGTTTAAACTTTAACTAACAGAACTGCCCTTCTTTCAATTTTTTCAATACATGTTGTACACAACAATCCATGTTTAACAAAGGGATCTGCGCTCTCACTCAGTCTAAGGATTTCCAAGATTAAATAGTATCAGATTGCCTTGGTCAGACATATCAGCAACAAAGTTTGAAATAGAAGAAACTGTTCTGGGCACTTTGTCCATCAGTTTCCCAAGTGAATGACAACATTTTGTAGGGTATGGTGTGCCCTAGCAAGTTTCTGCAGACTCAGATATTAGGGGCCTGAAATGTTCTTTGTCAGGTGGGTGCATCTCAGATCGCCACAAAGGTTTTGCTGATGCTCTTTTTGTGTATTGTAAGTAAGGGTCCTAGAGATATATTGAGAATATGGCCCCAAAACTGCTTTGATTGATGTTTTAGAAGGATGTGTCAATGTAGTGTCTTGGGAGAGAAAAAGCCCCGAGCAGATCAGATAAAAAAGTAAAACTAAAGTTGAGTTATGTGCTATTGAAATAAATGAATAATGAAATAAAGGATGTTGTGCTGAAATAAAATAAGATGTAAAATTGTTCTGCTCTGGTGTTTGGCCATCAGCAAACTGCAGAAATTTAAGGCCTAAGTCATGGTTCTAACTCAGGCAAACCCTCAAATATACAAAGATTTTGTCTAAGGAAATGTTGTAGAGATTACCAGTCTGTGTAAACTTGTATGAGACTGACTTTAGTCATATACATCCAGCTCTGTCTATTTTATTAAGATGTGACCCTTCTCCTGCTGCAAGCTCATCCCTTACACCATGATTTGCAGCAATTAATTGGTCTCCTCTAAGCTGACTAGGAAATCCATATACTACTGTAATTACCTGAATGTAAAATATTTAGGAAATATCTATCATGCTCTTGGAAGTCTCAGGTCATTGAAAGAAAGCCAATGAAATTGCAAACAGGCTGAAGGGATTGGCTATCAGGTACCTTTCCTCCCCCCTCCCCATTCTCTTGGCTCTTAGCATTTGTCTCTAGGGCATGACCAAATAGTGGCCATGTGTCATAAAGACATTTATCATGTAATTACAGCTTTAAGATCAGTTTCTGTTGATGTGAGATGATTACTGTGTATTTCACGCCTTTCAGGTTCCCAGCTGGGATTCAGAGATTTAAGGACATGGGATATATATTTTTTAAATTTATGAGATCGCCATTAATTTAATTAATTGGACCATAAGAGTTCAGTCAGTGACCGAATAAGAATCCTGCAAAACAGAGGGAACCTGATGTTTTATGAAGTTTCAATATTTTTGACATGTAAAACTTGGCAAAGCAAAGGCCTTTGTTTCCTCCTCAAGGAACAGAACATCTCTGTGGAGTGAGGAAAATAACACATCAAAGTCATTCACTGTGAAACTTGATATTAGAATAATAATATTGTTCAAATGAGACTATTTTAAGCCCAACTTAAATGATCTTGTTCTTATGTGTCAGTAATAGCCCAGTGTCATTTCTCTATGGCTTGTATTTTAAAATCTAGTCTCAGGAATTGATTGATTCCTTTAATTAATTTTGATATTTTATGTTATGTTTTTATTTGATTTTATGTTTTCAAATTCAGATATGATTTCAGTTATTGTGAAAGGAATGCTGTCACCAAGGTGATCGTAAAGCTAGAGTTCTTTTTGTCAATATTCACTGCATTTATGACCTTTCATGAAAATGGATTTCCATTGAACTCTTATTTCTTCTGATGTTAAGGTCAGATTTTTTGACCATCCTCACAGCTGTTTAGATTAGCATATGATATCTTTAAAGGCTTCATTAAGGCAGTTTAAGACTTTAGTGAAATAGATTTTAGCTTTCTTTCCATTATCTCCTAACATGAGATGCTGTAAGAAACCCAGGACAGCAGCTGTGTCCAAGTTACAGCCAGAATTTTTTTTTTTTATGCTTTTCCTCTTTTAAGAAAACCAGATTATCATGACCTCCTCTTAAAAAATTCAGCCTGGATCTGTCTCTGAGATCTATCTATCCAGAGGCAGATCCAAATGTCAAAATTTAGCAGAAACAGCTAGAAACACACATTTTACATTAAGGATAGAGCAAGATGGAACTGCATATCATGGCACAAAGCTCAGCAGCAAAGGCACACCTTGTGCAGAAGGTTTATTTGCTGTTCCCTGGCACTGGCACACTTGCATGGGTGCAGTCAGACAGACATAAAAAGAGTGTAATGCATCATAAATCAAGCCCAAAGGCTGAGCTGATGTTGGCTGGCAGAGCTCCTCAGAGGCTCCTGTGAATGCCACCGAGACACTTGCCTGTTGTACTTCCAGCCCTATGGTCACAGCCCCAAATGTCATCCTCTTGAAAATAAAAAGCCACACCTGGTTGTAATGTACTGATCCAACAAAACATTTCTAAGCTTTTCTTCCTCTGGGGAATACACTTACCTAGTCGAAATTATTGTGGAAGCATTTAATTGAAGGGAGTTATTGAAACTTAAATCAGCAACTCTATTTGTCTCTTCTGTTGAAGGATAAAAAAGCAAATCTGGCAGTGGCTGAGGATTGTAAAAGGATGAGCAAGCAGACAGGTGGAATTTGCACAGGGAGAAAACAATGGCAGACGTCTGGTGACAGCAGAAGAATTACATCTGGTTTTATTTGAGGGCACAGCCCCGGCCTTGGCTGTCCCAAGATCACTGCACTTTGCCAGCCAAGCTGTTCTCACACTTAATTTACAGCTCACAAGGTTCATGCACCATCTAATGAAAAATCTCTGTGGGAACTTGCAGGAGAAGGTGGAACAGTCATCAAATTGTTCATATTTCTGCAGAGAAAGGGAGAGGCCGTTTTGGTCAGAGACTTGATGGTGACTGGCACCAAAGGCTGCTGTCAGGGCTTTATGATTCCCATGCTTCTGTTGGATTGGGATGTTAAGCTTAATGTAAGATCAGTCTCCCTCTTTTGCATGACTCAATGTCATGTTTGCAGCAAGACAGCTGATATAACTGATGTGTGGGAAAAACTGTAGGGATTGTCTTAAGATTGCTCATATGAGTACTCAGAAACTGATTTTACCCACTAACTTGGCATTTTGGTGGTTGGAATGACCGTTTGTGATGCACAGTCTCTCTCTGTTTTAACCGTGGAATCATGGACTGGCTTAGCTTAGAAGGGACTTTAAAGACCATCTTGTTCCACCCCCTGCCATGGGCAAGGACACCTTCCACTACCCCAGGTTGCTCCAGCCTGGCCTTGGACACTTCCAGGGATAAGGCAGCCACAGTTTCTTTGGGCAACCTGTGCAAGGGAACCCTCACAGGGAAAAATTTCTTTCTAATGTTCAATCTAAACCTAGTCCCTTTCAGTTTAAAGCCATTCCGTGTTGTCCTGTCATTCCCTGCCCTTGTCTGCCTTCAAGCACTCAGGGGCACTGGTTAGCCCTTTCCTCCCAGTTGGACTCCTCACTCTGTCCAGTGGTATTCCCTCCTTTCCTGAGGTCCTCCCTCTCTGTGAGCAGCAGGCCACATCAATATGTTGGTTTTCACTGCTCTCTCCCCCATTCAAGAGGTAGAACAGCTTTGCCCAGCACCTCATCTAAAAGTGGGTGCTGTTTTCCTTGAAAACAGCAGCAGTTTCTCCCAATCCTTGATCACAAATCTCCATGGGAAGAATAACACTTTCTCCACTCAAACATTTATATATTTCAAAATATCCTGTTTTTTCCCCTAAACTCAAATTTCTTACATGTCTTTGAAGTTCTTCGGAGCAACCTCTTTGGAAGCAAGTTATTATTATCCCTAAATTTATAGTTCTTCATAATTGAATTCACTTCTTGCTCTACAGCGTGACTGTTAATCATGTTTACTTCATTTTAAATAATAAATGAAATATAAAAAAGATAAAATATTGTAAAAGTCTGTTTAGTTTGACAGAGGCCTAACAGAAAATGAGATTTTACTATGCCAATAAATATTATTGTTTGCCCTTTCCTTTGGTGCACAATTGCCTTTCAGGTAAATTTATCTCCATGCATCTTCATAGTTTAAAATGGTAATAAAAGATCCTGAAGTCCCTGTGACTTAGGAGTATGTGTAACTAAGAACAATTTTCTTGCAAACCAATTTTCTTGCTCTTTTAGAAGCTGATATAGAAACATTCCATATAGTTAATATTTAATACCAATATAGTCATGAAAAATTCAACCTCTAATAAATGGGATTTATTTATTTTCTGCCATTTAAATCTCTACTACTGTGGTTTAAAACTGTTGATGGAAAGACTATCTTAAGTGGAAACAAATGTTCATTTGTTATGGACTGGTTTGGGTTTGTAAAAACTGTTTGGCTTCAGAGGTGAACCTCAAGCTTATCTGAGCTCCTGCTTCTTTTGCAGGGACAGAAATTAGTACAGCGAGGTGAAACTCATCAGTAGAGGCAATGTGCAAAGACAAATTCACACCAGTGTATTGCGTTTGCACGGGCCAGGTTTTGGTAGCAGTGGGATTACAGGGGGGGCTTCAGTGAGAAACTTCCAGAAGCTTCCCCCATGTCCAGTAGAGCCAATTCCATCTCGCTCCAGGGTGGATCTGCTGCTGGCCAAGGCCGAGTCCATCAGGAATGACAGTTACACTTCTGGGATAACATATTTAAGAAGGCAAATAGAAGTAATTGTGGAGATGTAATTGTGGCCAGGGGAAGAGCAGAGTGAGGACACGTGAGATAAACAGCCGTGCAGAGCCCCAGGTCAGTGCAGAAGGAGGGGCAGGAGGTGCTCCAGGCGCTGAGGTTCCCCTGCAGCCCATGGGGGAGCCCGTGGTGAGGCAGCTGTGCCCCTGCAGCCCAGGGAGGAGCACAGGGTTGCAGGGATTCACGTTCAGTTCATGCTGGAGAAGGCTGTGACCCCATGGGAGGCCCATGCTGGAGCAGGGTCTTGGCAGGGACCTGCTGACCCATGGGGAGAGGAGCCCATGCTGGAGTGGGATTTCCTGGTAGGACCTGTGACAGATCCACACTGGAGCAGCCTGTGTCTGAAGGACTGCAACCCAAGGAGGAGTGACCAGTGCTGGAGCAGTTCATGGAGAACTGTTGCTCACGTTGGAGAAGTTCATAGAAGACAGTTTCCTGTAGAAAGGACCCCATGGGGAGCAAGGAAAGGACTCTTTCCTCTGAGCAGTGGCAGAACAACGTGGGATGAACTGATGGTAACCACCATTCCCATCTCTCTGTGTTACTGGGGTTGAGGGGGAGGTAGAACTTGAGGAGAGGTGGGTGAGGGAAGGCAATTTTAAGATCTATTTTACTTCTCATGACCCTTCTCCGATTTTGTTAGTAATAAATTTAATTAATATTCCCAAACTGAGTCTGTTTTGCCCATGACAGTGCTTGATGAGTGATCTCTTCCAGTCCTTAACTCATGGACCTTTTGCTATATTTTCTCCCCTCTGTGCAGCCGTGGAGGGGAGTGATACCGTGGCTTTGGTGGGTACCTGGCACACAGCCTGGGTCAAACCACCACAACCACCAAACCCTTCAGTGATGCACATCAACTTTTGGCCTACACTGTTCCTTTCTTACCTCCTGGGCTGGCACAAAATGGATTTGAGCTTGTAACACCTGTGTATTTTCTTCTTATTTCTTGAGTAAGAAATGCATGTTTGCATTTTGCACTTATTAAAACAGAAGGAACACAGTCTAGCTGGATACAGGGCCATGTGCCTGTTGGTCTTTCAAGGACAATTATATTGTCCACTTACAAGAGAGGTGTTATAATTTCTCCACATTTTCTATGGCATCAAAACTCACACTTGCCCTTTGAAAGCTTGCATTTGCTTCTGTGTGTCATAACCAGACAGATACCATGCTGGCATTTCTTCCCTCTAGATTTTAAAGGAAAATCTCTGTGTAATGGTCATACTCTCACTTTTTTCTTATTTTTTTTTTTGTCTTTTTCTTTTTATAAAAATAACAGAGAAAGAGAGGCATCAAAAGCAATTTTTCATTTTCACATGCCTATGTGGTAAACCCAGATGTCAGGCTTTTTGTGGTGATGTGATTCATATCACTCCAGTGTAGGGTGTTAGCTCTGCATTTAGTCTTGCCTGGACTGTAACGAAGGACACCGATTACTCTGGTGATTCAACCTAAAAGCTGCAGGAGAGGCATTAGAATACAGGAAACTTATAGGGGAATGCAATTTCCAAGTGGATGAAAAATGTGTGAGAGGATGAACATTCAGTTAGGTAATTACAGCTTAGGTTTAGTCCTGAATTTTCTTCAGCCTTACTCTAGGGAGAGCCTAATGGCCATACCTGAGTTTTTAATGGCAACATTTGGGCAAAAAGGATGGCTATTAGGTGAGCAAATGTAGCACTTTAGCTTAGAGGAATGGATATCACCTTCAGTGTCAAAAGTAAAGGGGAATCAATTCAGCGATGTGAGCTGTGAAAGTTTTCAGTGGGAAATCCTAGAATGGTCGCACTCCGTGGGGAGGGGAGGGAAGGTGGTGTCTGAGCCTGGCATGTGCTCAGCACAAGACACACAGTCAGAGACTGCCAAATCTATTGATTCCAACCATTCTGGTGAAGTTATTCCAGATTCACAACAGCAGGAAAAGAGAATCAGTAATTTATGCAAAACCAGGTAATTCAGACCAAAAGAAGTACAAAGCCAAATGAAATATGAGTATCATTTTCATCATCACATGAAATGTGTTTCCCAACAAGCCAGTTATTTAGATTAAGAGTAACTATTTTAATACTTGTAGCACTGGGGGTCTCGATAAAGTGAACATTCCCCTTTCTGAAGAAAACAACTTCACTTAATCTATGACAATTAACAGGTTTTTGTCAAGTGGGATGGCAGGGACAGAGTTACTAAATGTTGGAGTAAGAACAACATCATTTTTTATCCCAAGGCACATCTGAGGGAAGTAAATGAGCTGCCTCAAGTCTCCTCTATGCAGGAAAAATTCGTATTCTAGTCCTTGAACCAACGTCTTCTACATTTCATAGACAGGTTCCAGCAAATCTGCACTGGGGGCAATGTCTTCACTGACCATAACATTGGAACTGCTATGGAACTCCCAGATTTTAAATATTTGTCCTAAGGAGAATATTAAGCCCTGCATCTTCAGTGAAAAGGTCTAATTTTATCTTTTCCTTAAAAAACAAAAAAACCCCTATAATAGAAGTAAATCAAAATCATTGTGGCCCTAGTAAACTGCTTCACTTTGTATAAAATCAGAATGCATCTTCTTTTATTCTTACTTTTAATTCGACAAAAATAAGAGTAGAATGGAGAGAACAATGCCTGCTCTGGCTCTTCTGTTTAGTTGTGCATATCAACTCAAACACATCTGCTTTCTGCTCTTCCTTAATTGCTTGTGAAGCTTTTTATGGCCAGTTTGGACCCCAAATTGCAAATACTGCTGCATGCTTGAGGCTAACAAGAGGAACAAAGCAAAGAGGAATGGACAGTTCTCTGACCCTCCCATCTGATGTGCAGCATGAAACCCGAGCTTATCCCCTTCCAGGCCCAAGCTGGGACAGAAGTAGGACAGGAGGTGAGGGAACCTCACTGTGCCACAGCCTTTACAGGGCCAGAGGCAAGAACTCCAAGCTGGGAAGCAGGAGAAGCCATTCTCATGAGATCTGCTGCCCCATGTGAAATCCTAAAAGGTTAGATCACCCAGATCAGTTCATCCAGCTGTGCCTCTAGTTTTAACCTTATTTTATTTTTTGGCAGGGAGATCTGTTGCAGTGACGTATGTATACCTGAATGTCACATTCAGAAACTTCCAGGAATACTTATTCTTCTTGTCATTTACTGCAGTACCTTGTATTTCTATGACTAGGCATTTGATCCCTCAAACAGTCACAATCTGAATGTCCTTAAAGTGAACTGATGTTCTGTACTTAATAGCCTGGTGACTTCTTGCATTAGACTGATCGAGCAAGTGATGAATAGGGTAAGTATAGTTAACAGCCATTCTTAAACAACTTTGAGTGTCATTAATTTTGTTATAGGACAGATTAATCTGAAATGTCAGGACTTGCTGTACTAGACCTAAAATTGTATTTTCAAACCAATTTTAACAGATTGTATTTCACTTTTGACACAAAACTCATTTACTCGCCTTAGATTGCAGTCTCTATTGTAATTGTATCAAATTAAATCAAGGCATTAGGACCACAGAAAACTAAGTTGAAGTTATAGGAGGATAGTTGCACTAATTTTCTTTCTATTTTCCTTTTTAAAACATTTTTCTCCTTAAAACAATCTCAAACACATGGACATAAAGAGATTATAACTGCCTTATGGAGATCATGAAAATCATATGTAAATCCTACCTAGACAGGGGACAATACCTATTTCTGTTAGTTCTCTTCTTAATAGAACAGAATACTTCCTTTTCTTCTATAAATTTGGTATTTGTTTTGATTAGAGTAACAAATTAGATGCTGAGGCCAGTTTATTTAAATAAATTTCAAACATAAAAAAAAAGCAGCCTGGATGACTAACAATGATAAAAATAAACAGAAGTAAGTTCAGACCTCAAAAGGGCAGCCAAAAGGAAAGTTCTTTCTCCTGAAACCTTTGAAATACTTTCTAAAAATGAGTTAAAGAGCTTTTGAAAAGGACTAATTCCCTCTCACCCCCCAAATAATACATTACAGATAATAAATACCTAAATCAATAATCTGTTCATGGGCAAACTGGACTGCAAAATGTGTTTGGACAGAAACATTTCTGGAATAATTTTGAATTATGAATAAATTCGTAAAAGTACCAGTCAGTTCACAGATAATTCATGAACTGAAATAAGGGCAAAATTTGTCGAATAAATTATTCACTACAAATAGTTCCTAAGCTCTCCAAAGTACTATCACACTTCATTTATCTCTTGCCTTAGGGGTAGATAAAAATACTCAGAAAAAATTATAACTAACCTGAATTTTTCCCTAAAAAATTTAAGCTAGAACATCTTCTTCTGCAACAGTTTTAAAGGTAAGAAGCTTGCTCAACTGCAGCTTTTATTCCTTATCCATAGAAACCTGATTTTATATCAGAAGTCTCTGATTTTTATCTCAGAATCAGAGATAATATGGTCAAGGAAGAGCAGATCTAATTCTGTGTCCTGAGTATCTGCCAAAAGACTCAGTTTATTGCAAGATGAGCAGAAAAAAAAAAAAAAAAAGAAAAATTATGGCTTTTTTTTAGTGACTGCTCAAAATTCTGATTTTCTTCTGGTACATATTATATCTCCAAAGTGGGATGTACAGGTGAATCCTGAGCTTTTGAAGGTGGTTCCATCACTGTAGGAGCCTGTGAAATACACAGGAGCCTGATTTGATGAGTGTAAATAGAGGCAAACCAAGGAATAGCAGTTCCAGCTGCAAATTTTGTGCTCCAGATTGGTGAATGCCTCATGGAAGATTTGAACTCAGGAAAGGAATGTCTTTGGAATCATAGAATGGCTTGGATTGGAAGGGACCAAAAGTTCATCGTTAGAGAGACATCAGCATACGTAAGTCCTGATAAAAATGGCTTTTGTGCTCTGTATTAACTCAAGCCAACAATTTTGTCTCCTATACAATAAGAAAGAGAAAAAATAATTTATAATAGTCTGTTCTGGACAAGAAGGAATAGAGGATCCTTCCAAACACAGGCAGATGTTAAAAAACTGAGACATTTTTATCAAAAAGTTAAGAGAAATATGAAATATTTTGGATTCTGCCCTGACTATTCAGGATGAATCGTGGCAGAATGACATGGCCCACTATTCAGCAATATTTTACATAAGAAGGCTGATGCAGTAAGAACTAGTTTTAGCTTGTGGTCTTCTGTCTGTGTAGAGGCAGGTTTAATTCTTCATGTCAAAGGAGGGAAAGGAGGCATTGGAATTCAGACAGTGAACAAAACGAGTCTGAGCTGTACTTTTAAGATATGTTTCAAATCCAAAGGAGCCTACATAAAAACAAACCAACCAAAACACCTCACAATTCAGAATTTGCATATAGGGCAGGTTATACTGGGTTTTCCTCATGGATCCCTTAGAGACCATCCAAGGCAGTGTATAGACATATAGGATAGTTTGGTCCTCTACACTGAGGTCACATTAAATTATACCAACCCCAATTGACAGCCTTTCAAAATGCCACCACATCAATGCCCCTTGACAGACACCAGCAGCATTCTCCAGGGGAACAGGTCGGTGGGCATTTAACCGTGTGCCCGGCTCTCCTTGCCTCGTCAAACAAAAAATAAATTAGATGGGTCAAACACTGTAGATCTAATCTCACTGTGAACTGAAAACATAGTAGCTCTGCTGCCACGGAGCCTGCAGTGACCCCACCATGAACTGGAGCGGATGGGAGATCACCAGCAGGTGCAGTCTGGGACGACTCAATGTCGCATTCAAGTTTATTCTTTGTACGGTTCTGAGAATGGCAGGATTGTGTTTTGAATCCAATACCCCAGGGCTTTCACTTGCTTTCTCACAATTACCTGTGCAAGAAGAAGGGGGAGAGAAAAAAAAAAAAAAAAGAAAAAAGGGAAAAAAAGGGATAATTCTTCTGTGGCATAGCGGGAACGGTCAAGGGCAGTTCAGATTAAAGACCATGATTGGCACAGGCTGCGGAGAGGCTAAGCCAACAAAATAAAAAATAGAACCATCCTGTTTAATAGAAACAAATTGCTCTCCACTTCTCCCTGACACAGATAGTGGGGCCATTTGTACCTGCTGCCCTTTGTTGGGAACAACAGCAAGGAAATGTACTCGTCTTGAGCGGAATAAAATTCTTTTTGTTGTATTCGGCTATCTCAGCCCGCAGAACAAGCAGGGCAGTTAAGTAGTTGGGCTTCCTTGTACATTTGTTTGATTAAAGGTCTGTAACACTGGCTCAGGTAGAAACAGCTCAGCTGCATGGGACTGCAATGAATGAAAGGCTTGTTAGGGAGCAGCCAGCGAGACACGGCGGAGCTGCCTTCGGAATTACCTCTGAATAGGAGCTTGTTGTTTTGCTTGTTCACTGCAGCATGGAAGGACAAAACTGTACATTTTAAATTACATGTGATGAGATCTGGGCTAGTTTGCATGTGTATATCGGGAAAACTGCTAAAAACCGAGGCGAGCTCTTTTGCAAGTCAACCCATGAAAACAAAGCTCCTTCAGATGTCCCTGAGTGCTCCAGTTAACATTGGCATTTCCAAAGGTCGGAGAGGAGTGTGTTAGAGCATATTTATGAACTGACCAAATAGTGGGTTTTAATTTTGATCATAAATAGGCTGGAGAAAATCCAACCAACTGCCTAGCTGATAAAAAAATAATAAATCCAGCATTTGTTTGTGTTCTTTTCTAGTCTTATAGGGACATGGTTAAGTGTGACAGATCTCATAATGTTTCCAACTTTAGCAATACCAAGAGCCCGTGTGCAGCAATAGCTACTCCACCTGTCTCCACCTCTATCAGCTCCCATCAGGTGAAACTTGCAGCTGTCAGCACAGAAGCAGTTCATCTGCTTTGTTGAACTGATGTTTTAGTGAGTATGTAAGTGGATGTATATACCTGCATATATCATATGTACATATATACATGAATTTTCTGATAATCTCTAAATGTTGCCTGGCTTCTTCTCTCAGTTCTTCTGTGTAAATGGACTAAGGTAGATAAAGTCTGGCATTTGTGCTCGTGCAGTTGTATATGGAAAGGATTTTAAGCTCGCTGCTGATAAAAAACTGTACAAATGTCCAAAAGCCAACTCGAACAAAAGTGTTAACATGCCTTTGCTCCCAAAATTTGTACCATGGTAACCAGTGTCATAATCACAAGAGTTCTGATTTGCTAATTTTGAATGCAACTATAACTAAAGAAAGTTAACCTCTTGTTCCTTTTACTAACATTGCATGATTTCCTAGGAAATGACTTTAAAGCATCTGCTATGAAAGAAATGCAACCCAAATCCTAAAGACCACATGTGCTTGTATCTGAGTGTGTAACTGTCCCCCTTGCTCTCAGGATGAAGAATATTTGTTCCATTATCCATTAGAATCAGTACTTATGTGTTAGGCATGACCTCTAGATAGCATCAAATGGCCATAACCCCTTGGAGCTCACCTTTGCCAAAGATTTGCCCTGTAACCTCTTAACCCACAGGGAAAGACAGTTGAAATGGTAAATTATGAGCACAAAGGTTGCACTCACACAAGTGAGTGAATGACAGTGTTTAGCAGCTCAGTTATCCCTTTTTTTCATGACCAGAATTTCAGGCAATGAAACTCTTTGTGTGTTTATAGTTGAGGATGTTTTTAAGAACTTAGCTTTTCAAAGTATATAAATAAATGCCATACATGACATAAATGCCCACAGTTAAAACCTGCTTTTCAGAAGAAATGGAACTACCCAGTGACTAGGAAGCTGTTGAAACAAGTGGACAGTAAGAAATTGTCAGTCCAATGTCCCAATTAATGGGCAAAATTATTCTTGATAGTGCGTGGAATACAAAGATAGGATCACAAAGATATTTATTTAAAGATATTCTATGTGATTTTAGGAGGAAAACATTAATATATGATGCAAAACTTTGATATATTGAAATTTAGAAAACTTTAAAAATACTCCATAAGAATCATATTAGTAAATCAACTCCATGTACATAAAGTACAGTAAAGATTCATTCAAATGTCTACCACTATTGAAGATTAATCTAAAACAAGCTTTTTGTTAATATTTACGAGGTTTAGTTATTAGTGTTTTTAAAATAGAGGGAAGAGTTCACTGAACATTTTACTCATCAGTTTTTCCTTTGAGTTGTTAACAAAACCTGGAAATTTCTTTTATATCTGTATTTCCATGATCTATAGGCACATAAAATAACAGAATACACAAATATTTGTGAAGTATAATATTGTTTTTGTGAAGTATAATATTGTTTCAGAAATTCTGGAATTTCTGGTCTGCTGGAATAGGATGTATTAGGAATCACCATCATCAAATGTGGCAGGGAACCTTTGGATATTTCTGGCATAATGAACACATTAAGAGTATAGGCAGCACTCTTATTTTTTTTTTTTCTTCCTAGGAATCTGACCTGGAAAGGTGCAGGACCATGTTAAGCAGATCAGTCTCAAACTCTGTGAGGGAGATGCAAACATTTAATAACAGAAAATTTTTTGTTCTGCAGAGACAATTGGTGTCAGGAAAGTAAAAGTTTATAATTTAAACAGAATTTATATGACTGCAGGAGTGAGTTAAGGTGGTCCATCTGTTGTGATGGAGGTCTGTATTTCCAGAAGACTGGAAATACTTGCAGAGCTCAGTATTTCATGTGTATGGCAGTTTGTATAAAAACTTACTGAAGTGCAGTGTTGAACTGAGCAGACAGAGTTCAGTTTAGAGAAAGATGTCACCTTTCACTTATGAAGAGAAAGTAACTACACCATTGAAGGAGGAAGACACATGGGAATGGGACAACATTTTCAAATGGTCAGGTATTCCTGCTGCACCTGGTGCTCTGATTCATATTTGGAGGGGTCTCCCTCAATGTCAGGTGTGTAGTAAACTGCTCTGAGTGGCATCATGCATTTTGAATGTACCCTTGTGAGGTTCCTCTCTTCACCTGCAGAGTCTTTGTGCTTTTTGGTCTCTGCTGGAAAATGTCATCCGTAACATCCACTCTCTGGCAATTCTATTTTCTCAGAAGCATTTCCTTCATTTCATATCCATATTTTATTGCAATTGTATTGTATCCTTTTTTTATTGTAATTTTTAGATAGCAGAGACCTTCCTTCCAGTTATGATGCAAACAGAAACTACAAAGAATACACAGCTGGGAAAGGAGGAGATAATTTTGGGGTGTTTAGTTACTTCTTGCCCCTGCGGCAAGGAAAGTGCAAAAGAGAATAGAGGAGTGCCAAAAGTGGTGATGGCATCACAAACCCCTGCTAAAGAAACACTCTCCAAATCAATGCCCATTTTGAGCTGATTTCATGTTTACAGAACCTGACTGAAGGGCCCTTATCACTGCCACAGTTAATTTCATTGGAATACAATGCTGCCTTAATGAAGCAAAGCACACGGCTGATGGCGATTTGGTTGGACTCAGAAATGGATAATTTGTTATCAGATCCTTTAATAGTTCATGCTGAAGTTTCTGTCATTACTTGTTGCCCCTCTCAATCTTTATTATGACAAACCCTTTAAAAATGCCCAGGTAGAAAAAAGTGCCCATTAATCCTTTCAAGGAAAGGCCGCCGGTACCAGATTAAGTCAAGCTGGCATCTGAAACTATTCTTTTCTTTCTGACACATGGTAAGTGGTCAGTAATCCACGTCTTAATCTCCTTGTTGCACAGCTTGGTTTATCGTAACCGATACTCCTGTGACTGCTGCAGACTCCTATTGTGTTACCTTGGGCGCTCAGCTCTTCTTCCTGTTTTTTCCCACTGGAATGTCTGATAAAGGCACCCTTGAAGTTGACCATAGTCTCTTGAGAAAGTGCTTTTCAGAGAAAATGTGATTTCTTTAAGGTTGTATTTAAACTACTTTTGGATTTTCTACTCTCCTCCAACACATGAGTTTCATTGCCACTTTCAAAGAAAAAAAAAGAAAAGCTCTTTTCAATCCTCTATTCAAATCTATAATATCTGAGCTACAATTATACTCTATATCAGTACTTAAGTATCAAGAAGAAAACTAAGGCACTGCAAGAAATTTAACTTGACCAATATATAAAACATATAAACATCAGATATTTTAACCTAGAATGGTTATGTTTCATACAACTGTCTCTCTGAGTGATGCAATGTTTTGCACATTTTCCCTGAGAAAGAGCTTGAAATTCAAAAATTCCCCATTCCCTGCTGGGGAAGCAGACATTTGCTACAGTTGCTATTTTAGAGGTGAAGATACCAAGGGAAGGCCATAGAATACTTTGTATTTGAACTTCTTCAGCTCCATTTGCTGTTTGTTCCTCAAGTCGCTGCTTTTTAATGACACAAGGGCTCTCCTCTTCATTTTTTAGAAGACGGGTACCTGATGTTCTCTTTCCTGCAAATGCAAATTTTAATGAATCCTATTAAAGAGAGAGACATCATAGATAAATCTAGGAAATGCATCAGGAGAGCAATCAGAAGGCTCATGGATAAGTAGGCTCAGTTTCTTACTTTAGAACTATTCTACTTCATTGCCTGCACTTGGAGCTTGGCAGGTCTTCCAGTCACAGGTCTGGGCTCGAAGGGACCTTTACAGATCATCTCGTTCCAGCCCCTGCCATGAGCAGGGACATGAGCAGGGATGCCAAGCCAGTCCTTAAACCATGGCTTGGTTTTTCCTAGAGCCCACTTCCACTGTTTAGTCCTTACTCAGGGTCTCCTGCTTGTGGTGCTGCAAAGGAGAAGGAGCATAGAGAGAGAAGCAAATTTTGTTTTAAACATGTGGGTACTGTCCATGAATATCAATTTCTATTCTGACATAGCCAGGCTGAGATGGTTAATTGCTACTGGGGCAAAAGTTTGTGTTTAAATGTCTGCTGAACAGAGACAGATGTATTTATGTACCTAAAATTAAGCATTTCAAAAACCCTTCTGAATTACGGCCTCTAAAAGACAGTATCCTCTTAATCTTAAATTGCCAGACCATGGGGAAAAGAAGAAAAAAAGAAGACATACTCCGCACCAGATTTTGGAGCTTATAAAGGTTTTTATAAAAACTCAGCATCTTGATTTGTGTTCAGCTACTTCAAAGTTCACATATTTCTTATCTGAACTTTGCTAGGTGCAGTAATTTTATTCTCATTCAGTCTGGATTGGTTCTGCTTATTCAGACCTCATTAATTACAGGAAACTGGACTCATGCTCACATATCCCATTCACCCATCCTGCCCTCAGGCCAGTCAATTTATCTGGCATTTAATGAGGAGTTTTAGATTTTGCAAGTTATCAGAAGTGGGCTCTGAAAGTGTTAGCTCGTGAATTCTGAATAAATGGGCTACTCTGGGACTTGTTTTAAAACAGACAGCAGAGCAGCTCCTCAATACGTGTTAAATGATCTAAAATGCTTTCCAGGATCATACTAAAGTTGCCTTTTTTTTT